>OY754981.1:17124569-17669569 GCA_963576475.1 Molanna angustata
CGTATTACTATGAGATAATATTATGTAGAAAAATTACGTTCATATAAATTATGCACACAATCCTATAATATACGAATTTTGGCGCTATATACAAACACGCATCTACTAACAAAGTTACTAGGTACCATTATAACGTATTTTGGCAAGTGTTTTGAATAAGTTTTTTGGATATAATATATATTTATTAATTTTAGAAGGCAGTGTAGTGCACTTATGTACACACTAAGAAATCGCCTGTGTACAGAAGGCGTAGTAATAAAGCTGGAACAAATGGACGTGAAAACTATATAAAATATACGAAATATATAAAATATCGAAAAATATACACATGGACGCAAGTATGATGTCAATTATGCATAGGAAAGTTTTTAATATACACCGGAAGTAGTAATAAAGATAGAAAAATGGACGTGAAAACTATATGAAGAAATATATAAAATATACAAAAAATATACACCGGACGCAGTAATAAAGATAAAAAAATGGACGTGAAAACTATAGGAAGATATTTGTAAAATATACAAAAAATATACACATGGACGCAAGTATGAAAATGACGTGTCAAACGTACCAAAATAGGATAAAACTGAATATTTATATTTTTCAATTTACAAGAAAAACCTTATGGCTACAATGATTGTGAGCAACGAATAGCTCTAAATTCACTGACATAAACCTAAAATAATAAGTAGAAGTGGTGGACGCCGATCTGTCGGATATTTGGCGGACGCAAAAAATGTAGTGGGATCTATATATATATATATATATATATATATATATATATATATATATATATTATAATATTTTTATCTCGGTTTTCCCGTGTCAGTAGGTCTTGACTAAGACCATTTGTCTTCCGACGTTTCGCCTGAATATCACCAGGCATTTTCAAGGACTTAACGAAAAGCACGCGCGCGACACACGTCTACTCACACTGAAAGCTCACCGTCAAGTGACTCGTAGTGTACAAGATGGCCGCTTATGTCAAATATTGTTAGCGCGACGTGATTGGCTCCTTGTGACACGCCCACCTGCTGTCGTGTTCGTTGGTAATAATATTTTATCATTATTTTTGTGTTGTGATTTATTGTTAATTTTAGTTGTGACATTAATATTATTATTGTTGTGTTTTGGTGTTATTTTCGCTATGGTATTATTAATATTATTATTGTATTGTTTGTCATATAAAATGTTCTTCCAGGTACTAGGCAAACGAACTCCGTCGTCCCGATTGTTCATTATATCCCTTCTCTTATATATTTCTATAGCTTCCCTGTAAATTCTGAGAGGTTCACTGTTTAAACTTGCTATTATTTTTGAATTGTCAAAATCAATTGTATGTCCTTCTGTGAGCGAGTGTTGTACAAGTGAGGATGTAAGTTTTTTGTTTCTCATGTCGACTCTGTGCTCCGCTATATATATATATATATATATATATATATATATATATATATATATATATATATATATATATATATATATATATATATATATATATATATATATATATATATATATATATATATATATATATATATATATATATATATATATATATATATATATATATATATATATATATATATATATATATATATATATATATATATATATATATATATATATATATATATATATATATATATATATATATATATATATATATATATATATATATATATATATATATATATATATATATATATATATATATATATATATATATATATATATATATATATATATATATATATATATATATATATATATATATATATATATATATATATATATATATATATATATATATATATATATATATATATATATATATATATATATATATATATATATATATATATATATATATATATATATATATATATATATACATATATATATATATATATATATATATGTATATATATATATATATATATATATATATATATATATATATATATATATATATATATATATATATATATATATATATATATATATATATATATATATATATATATATATATATATATATATATATATATATATATATATATATATGTTATAATATTTTTATCTCGGTTTTCCCGTGTCAGTAGGTCTTGACTAAGACCATTTGTCTTCCGACGTTTCGCCTGAATATCACCAGGCATTTTCAAGGACTTAACGAAAAGCACGCGCGCGACACACGTCTACTCACACTGAAAGCTCACCGTCAAGTTGACGGTGACACACCGTCAAGAAGACAAATGGTCTTAGTCAAGACCTACTGACACGGGAAAACCGAGATAAAAATATTATAACATATTTCACCCGTGAAAACATCAAATATAACATATATATATATATATATATATATATATATATATATATATATATATATATATATATATATATATATATATATATATATATATATATATATATATATATATATATATATATATATATATATATATATATATATATATATATATATATATATATATATATATATATATATATATATATATATATATATATATATATATATATATATATATATATATATATATATATATATATATATATATATATATATATATATATATATATATATATATATATATATATATATATATATATATATATATATATATATATATAATTTTTACTAGAAAAGTATTAAACAAATTCAAATTTCAAGATTTAAATACAAACTTTTATTTATTTCAAAGACTTACCTTTGAGGTTACTGAGGAATAGGTTTTCAAAATATACTATATAGCCTACGAAAACCTCTTTAAACTTTATAAATTCGGGCCTAAGTGGTTATGCTCAAATACGTATCTCCTTAGACAGTTCCAGGGCCGATTACTAATGACGACATGTTTTCAATCTATATTTATGAAACTACGAATATTATTATCAAACAGTGAAAAATATCAAGTAAATAAGTGCGCGTTAAATTTATATTTGAAACATAAACCCTGACGTTGGCGATCACCTGAGAGAAAGCTTCTCGGTCTTCGACAGTGCAAAACGGTTCCTTCACATACATACCTCAAACTCACGAATGCCGCCTTCTTTCGACCCATCTGTGGCCTCTTCCCCTTGGTGACTAGGTGAAGGATTCCATACTTGTCTCTGAAAACATGGTCCAAATTCATTTTCTTTATTGATGTTTGCTCTATGTGATATGTCAATTTATCTTCCGAAAATATCCCAAATAACATACGCATTTAATTGTCGTTTCTCGAAATGGGTAGCTACATCTTGGCAGTTGTCTTAAAAGACCTATCCGTTTTGCTCGTTTTATTGAAAATAAATTCATTAAAATATCAACTTAGTAAGTTTAGAGAAACGCCCATAAATACGTCCAACTTAAAGTATGCACATTATAAATAATCCTACATCTAAATTACTTCGATACATTTTGTGACGTACAAGATGACAATATAAGCTTACTCGCTAAAGTTTTAGTTCAAGATTGTAGAGGACTGAGTTTGTTATCTTCGCCTGTATAGTACTTTTGGGACTAATGAAGAGCATTAAAAGTTTAGAATTTGGTAACACTAAAAGCTAGAGATACTTATAAAACTGTCAATGTTTTGTACGCAGACTCCAGATGTATCTATTTCAATAGGGTTATCTTTGTTTTTGTTTAGAAATACATACTCAGAACAACAGCAGAATATACATAATACAGCGTGTACGCCTTCTTCCACAGACGTGTCCTTTCTCTTAATCTTGTTTTATTCTTGAGAATAATGTTTGTTTAGGGGATAAAACAACAAATTCACAGTAATTATGTTGCTTTTTTGCAATGCAATAAAAAAAATCGAAAAAGGATAGTTATATAACCCGAAAACAAGAAATAAGCATATATTTTTCAGTTAAAAGATTTATTTGTTTACAACATTAGCTATCATAATCGACTTAAAAAATCGGTTGACGAGTTTAAAAATTAAGCGCCCATAATACGTTTTTGCAATATGAAGAGTTGAATGATTTTCTTACAGATGCAATTTTTATTTACAGTTATTATGTCAAATATAAATGTAACACGCACCCAATAACAAGTTGCCACATTCATCAGGGGGGCAAGTCTGGTCCAACCGGCGAAATCTAAACCCTCGTGATTACCCATATCATGGATATAATTATCCAACTGTCGATTTGTTCAGGAGAACTTTGTTCTCTTAACATATCGACAATGTATCAAGCCAGAATACGCGAGAATTGTATGGAGAGGTCTACTTTTTGCACGGCTTTTCCAACTTTGAAGTCAAAAAACACCAACTTAGAGGCTTCGCAGCATATATGTTCCATACACGGATTTACTCAGAATTCGGAGTAGAACATTTCGTGTGTCTGTGTGTGTGTGTGTGTGTGTCTGTGTGTCTGTGTGTCCGTCCCCCCCTTATAACTTTTTATCCGCTCAATTCACAGAGCCTAAAATTTCAGAATATATAAACAGTTACAGGCCTACAAAACTTTTATACTCGGAATTTTGAATTTTTGTTTCAGTCAGGGGTTATCAACTTTTGAATTTTTATTTTATTTTTCCATATATCTCAGAAACCATAAACGCTAGAACGCTGAAAATTGGTACAAACATAGACAAATACAAAATCTCAAATTAGTTTGTTCAAAAAAATTCCAGGGTTTCTCAAACATTTTTTATTAAGAAGTTAGTTTGATAGTTTGATACTTCATCTCTAAACAAACAATATACATATACCATCATGCTGTTTTCATATTCCGGGTAGGAAAAAAAGACTGACCTCCATACTATCCTATCTTGACTACCTAGGTACATGTGTTGTATAGAAAACTAAATATCATAAAATAATAAATAATTTGTATTTATGGGTTTGGTACTTATTCTTCAACTATACATACTATCGCTGTCGACAGTTGGATCTCATGTGTTACATGCAACTAGTTATATGGAGTTCTATAATTTCTTTAGATATCATAGAACTCTATATGATAATTATATCCGTGATATGGGTAGTCACGAGGGTTTCGATTTCGCCGGCTGTACCAGACTTGCCACCCTGATCTTGACCAAGCTCAACGGGGACTACCCAAAACGTTTATTTGAAAGCCAAAACTAATTTGAATTTTTAATTTATTTATCGTATGGGTTAATCACATACACATCATAACAATACAAAGTTTAGATACAAAAATAATAGTAGGCTTGCTTGTCAAGGTTTAGGGCCGAATTTATAAACAATTCTCAAATGGTGACTCTGAGAATTCTCACGTAAGCACTTCTCAAACGAATCTGAGAACTACTAACAATGTCCTATTAATAAACAATACTTTGAGTTTACTCAGTCGAGAACAACGTGTGTCTATGAGTTGTATTTTTTACTTGATATTACCAACACATTTAGGGCCGCTGCGTGGGGATTCTGAATACTAATTGCATAGACAGGTGCGCACTTTTATAATAATAATAACAACTAGATATGGGATGGTGAATTGACAATATATGTATTATAACAATGAATCTCTTAAAATATAAAGAAAATTCCTAATTTTGAACAACCATGAATATAACCAAAAATATAAGTAAGTACATAGTAAAAATAATATATTACAAATCTAGTAATAAAAAATACAAAAAATAAAAAAATTGGTTGTGGGTATTTAAAGTATATTTTTACTATGATGGAAAAAAGTACAAACAAATTCTTACATCTATAATAGTATAAATATTAATCAAATATATATGCCAATAAAAGAAGGATCAAGAAAAAACAATCAAGGTAGTTTTACAGAAAACATCACTATCCCTATCAAATCCCTGAACTCAACACATCATAGGTATTTATGGCAAGTATCAGTCAAATAAAAAACCAATGTTGAAGTAAAAACCAAATAGATATTATATAAATTTGAGCGAAAGCTGAAAATTTAACGAGATTGCAACACACGAAACTGACAACTGTAAAATATATAATGGCGAAGTTGTGAACACGCATATTATCATCTCTTTCACTCGGTATAGCTCTGTCCCGTTCCGTCTCTCTGAGTAGTTCTCCAAGGCAGGTAGCCGGGCGACTTGAGCATTCGATATATTTCTATAGACTGCGCTGCAATGCTTAAGTACGCGTTTACGACATAAGCATTGCATATTGTTTATTAATGCGATTTTGGGGTGCTAAGCATTGAGCACATACTAAGTACGTTTTAGAAATTCGGCCCTAAGTGGCTGATCGAAACCCGGCGGTTAATTGATATACAGGACAGGCCATGGTTCACCGGGTCCGAGGCCTCCTCCCATCTGGCTCATCATGTCTCCATGATGCTAAAGTTGGAGTAATGTAGATTTTTTTGTTGTTTTTAGCGGGGGATATATTGATCTGAGCTTGTTGCTGGTCAAGAGGTATTCCAGATCTGGGCAGCTCGCCAGCTCAGGTTGTTTTAGTAACTTCCTATATTGAATTTTAAATAGCACTACGATAAAGAATGTTCATAGTTAGCTAATAAATCAGTAAATGAAACGAAATATTGTCCTTGCAAAAAAAAACACATGCATCTCAATACATTTCCTTAATTGAGCATAAAGGTTTGCTTGTGCTTTTCGAACGAAATGATTGAATCTCGAAACAGTTGTTTTTTTTTATCAAAAAGCTATGTTCCACTTTAGGTACTGTCGTGTATGCATTTTTACACGACGAAAGTAGGTACTTAAATTAAATCAATGTACAATTACGAACGTGTGTCTCGTTGAATTTGTGAACCCCGTGAATATACGAACGCCGCCGTTCGTTGCTAACTTCATTGTTCACCTGTCTCGTTTTGCTAGCCGCGCTCGTTACAAAAGCACCAAAAGTCAGAGGGTTTAATTTTATAATATTTCAATACCCGGAATCCGAGAAGAAATACATTCAAATATCAAATTTTTTTATATAAAATTTGTATTAGAATCTGTGGTCAAAGTAATATCGTAAAAATAGTATCTTCTCGTAAAACAATTGTTTGAATAAACTCAAGCAAACAATCATCAACATATTTGCACACGTAGCTTGTGGTGATCGCCATTTTGAACACGGAGCAACAGTTTCGAAGCACATTTTTTTGAGATGAAATCTTCCACATAAATTGAGGGAGACACGTTCATGATTCATATTTAACCAGGAGGAAAGAATTGTGTTACTCCAGGAATGTATACTTATTAAATATTGAACGACAGATGTGTAAAAAAACCTCCGAACAGTGGTGAGTCTCTTGACATTATTTGTACCTAGTGATTATTTAAATAGATGTCCTGAATGCTGTTAATGAGAGGATTGTTGAGGTCCTCTAGACTTACATGACCAACCATCCAGATGTCCATACTATATGGGATCCTCATCGTCTTGCAGAAATAACCTCAAACATTATATTTTAATTTCAAAATTGTGAATGACCAGTAGTGGTAGTTGTATTCCATTTTTGCTTCAGTACCATATCCCAGTAATTGCGATAGATATATGATTTGTGCAGTAATTTATATTATACTTTTAATAACTTAACTTCAGGTATAACGGAATGAATGCGTTCCATCAAAATAGCCAATAAACCCTATGTACATTGTAATTCTCAGACTATCTTGATACAATATATTTTATTTAAATCTAAACTTTCTTTTATCTTGTCTCTACTGTTAAACCCCACATGTTGTTTCTCGCAACCAGAATCCTCAGCCCAATGAGGTTATAAAGAGTCCGCTTCTGCATACTGAGCTGAGCCAAGGGTACAAGTCACTCTAGACTTACATTTAATATAGCAATAACAAAAGAGAGTGTGACAGTACGCATAAATAAAAATATCCTTGAATTCTTGTAAGCTTTGATGTTTTTTTTTTGAAACAATCACTTACCTTATTATCAATTTGATAACTATCAAGAACAAACAAGCATTTATTTCTTCCCTTATACAAAAATCCCTTTTTCATAAGCTATTTTTCTGTTTTCTATATTCCTTCATTTTTCATATTTGTCCGTCTTACGAAAACATTTACTCTATTTTTTATTATAAAATGCCGGTTCATAATTTTGATATACCTACCTACGCTTTGGAATTACCTTGTTAATGATTGGTTTCATACCCCCAGGCCAAAATTTCATATTTTTCAAGTACACGCATTACATGTGGCCATGTCCAAACCCAGATTTATGATATTATTAGATCTTTATTTTCCCTTGCATCTCACGGGATTCTTTATCTTTATATTTACTTAACGGATTGAAGGAGACATCAAAAAAATAAATAAACACTTCATGGCACCCTGCGCAATTGGCGAGTTTATTGCCGTACGGCAATTTCTCTCAACTAACAAGTGTTTCCAGCCCAAAGAAGCAACATTAGCATGAGAAATGAATTTAAATAAATTTCTCCTCTGCTGGGAATCGAACCCAGGACGCCCGCACAGAAACCGAACAGCTTACCAACTGTGCCACGGTGGTCGGCATATACAGTTTATAAAATGTTTTTTCTAACCGTTCATCATTATTATTTGCTACTTTTAAATACCCTTCGTGGCTCAATTGGTTGGGTATCTGACTGCTGATCAAAAGGTCCCGGCTTCGATTCCCGGTGGAGACACAGTTTTTAATTGTCTTTTGAGTCTGGTTTTGTGAGACGATAACTATCTTAAGTCTCCAGAATGTGGCAACTTGTTGTTGGGTGCGTGTTAAATTAATATTTGGCATGGTACATAAATGTGCGCTGCTCGGGAAAATAAATGTGAAGCAATAAGGTAACTCATCAAGAAAATTGGTTTTGTAATTTATGTAATGTTTATTTGCTATGATTATTTCAGAATGAGTAAAATATATCCAATAGAATAAAAAAAAATTAACACACAAAAGTAAGGTTTCAGTCTGTCCCATCGGTTGTGTCCAACACTAAAATCTTTTCACAGTCCAATCTTGCATAAATTTTGTATAGGTACACATTTGCTTCCGATGACGATTTATAAAAGCGAGTGGGTTGTGTCCAACTCTAAGCTCTTTCAAACGCTTATATACAATAACATTCTTAACCATTTCCCGTAGTCGAAAATTTCTTTAATTTTGTATACCAACTTGCTTTCGATGAAGATTTATAAGATAAAAACGAATGAATTGTGGCCAACATTTAACTCTTACCAACGCTTGTATTCAATTCAATTTTATCGATTCGCATAGTCTAACCTTTCTGAGTGTTCCAACTGTCGATTTGTTCAGGAGAACTTTGTTCTCTTAACATATCGACAATGTATCAAGCCAGAATACGCGAGAATTGTATGGAGAGGTCTACTTTTTTCACGGCTTTTCGAACTTTGAAGTCAAAAAACACCAACTTAGAGGCTTCGCAGCATATATGTTCCATACACGGATTTACTCAGAATTCGGAGTAGAACATTTCGTGTGTCTGTGTGTGTGTGTGTGTGTGTGTGTGTGTGTGTGTGTCTGTGTGTGTGTGTGTGTGTGTGTGTGTGTGTGTGTGTGTGTGTGTCTGTGTGTGTGTGTGTCTGTGTGTGTGTATGTCTGTGTGTGTGTGTGTCCATCCCCCCCTTATAACTTTTGATCCGCTGAATTTACAGAGCCTAAAATTTCAGAATATATAAACAGTTACAGGCCTACAAAACTTTTATACTCGGAATTTTGAATTTTTGTTTCAGTCAGGGGTTATCAACTTTTGAATTTTTATTTTATTTTTCCCTATATCTCAGAAACAATAAAAGCTAGAATGCTGAAAATTGGTACCAATATAGACAAATACAAAATCTCAAATTAATTTATTCAAAAAAATTCCAGGATTTCTGAAACATTTTTTATTAAGAAAAATATTTTTTTTATGATAAATTTATGAGTTTAACTGCCTTAATTTTATTTTTTTTTTTAAAATATCGAAAAAAGCCGAAACACCCCAACTAGATAATTCAATTTTCTATAAAAAATATAAACATTGTATTAGCACATCTCAAACTTTTTTTAACAATTTTTATAAAAATTGAATGTAGTGACGACATTGCTTCATACAATTTGTAGGGCAGTCGCCTATACACAATATGTAAAAAGACTTAATAGTATGATAGGTACTTAATCTCCAAACATACATACAGAACCATCATGCTGTTTTCATATTCCGGGTAGGAAAACAGGACTGACCTCCATACTGTCCTATCTTGACAAACATACCAACATGTGTTAAAATTTTCAATCATTTGGATTTATGGGTTTATAGTTTGATTCTTATTCTTCAACTATACATACTATCGCTATCGACAGTTGGATCTCATGTGTTACATGCAACTAGTTCTATACAAACTTGCTTCCGATGAAAGTATATAAAAAACAATACACTATTTACTGTGCTTATATTTAATCTAATTTCAAACCACTTCACATAGTTTGATACTGAAGAGACAGATTTTTTTTTGTATTTGACAGATTTTTAAAAAAAATAGATGTTTTTTTATCTATTGCGTAGTATACGTTTTACTCATTCTGAATTCATATCATAAAAAATAAACGGTTTCTTGGTTTATTGCTTCACATTTATAAAAAAACTAGTATAATATAATTTATGACAACTTTGATCTTATTTATGATTTTGCACACTTTAGTGGTAATTTTCTTATATGATTGAATTTATTTGAAAGATGTTTTCTGTTGCAATCCTGCTAGAAATCAATCAATTGCAATCCACCTTTTTTTTCTCATAACCAGATATCCGTTTGAAAAATCTTTACTCTAGATTTTCAAAACGGTATTTTAGTTAATAAATCAGTAATATGATTTTAGTTTTTTTTACTATAACATAAAACTGCAATTATTTTTATTTCTTGTGTTTTATATATTTGAATGCAATTAAATATTGTTTTTGTCTAGTTTTTAATTGAATATTTTTATTATTGCATATACGCAAACATTGGTTTTTTTTCCCTGTCGGGAGTCAAAGATATTTTTTAACAGATTTTTAACTATCTCAATAGAGACGATTATACAATTATTTTCAAGCGAAAAGAAATTCAGTATTATAATATATAGAACTTTCAAAATTGAATTGATAGGGATCTCATTAAAAAGGCATAATTGGTGAACGTTGCGCAAGCGCATAAAGTGATCACGTAAACCAGCCGATGACAGGTCGTAAGCCCTGTAGGTGCCTTGATTTCCCGGTTCTCCTACAATAAATATTCCAACTTCGTCTCTATTGAGATAATTAAAAATCTGTTAAAAAATAGTTTTTAATTTATACACCATCAAAACATTTTGAATTGAGAATCTTTAAAAATGGGCGAAAATGTAACAAACTTGATTGCGGATTTGTCAATATGTATTTGGGACATAAAGAGATCCTTATTTCGGTCGCCTGGGGCATCAATGTTGGACCACAGAGTTGAGGCATCCATATCCTGGATCAGTAACTTGTTCTTTTCTTTTATCTCTCTCTCACTTTCTTGCACTCTTTCCCTCCACTCTTTACTACTCCTCCCCCGCATAGCTTTTTACGCGATCCGTAATATGCTTCAAGTCCGATCCATTTTATTTTAGTGCCCTTCGCAACCATTAAATCGCTTCCAACGTTGCCCGCAAATATGGCAAACGGGGAGGCTATGACAATTTTTTTTTGAAAAAATTTTTTTTTGATGATTTGTTTGTTCTGAATTTCGATTTCTAAATTAACACAATGAATATTTTTTTAATTGCATATCGCACCTTTATTTTCATAGTGACACTATATTTAATTGTAAATATTGAATTTTAAATTTTTATAACCAGCTATGTATTTAAGATGAGCATCCCTCGTTAAAATATTTACCATCAATTGGAATTTATTGCGATTTGTATTTTTCAAATTTTTTCGAGTGTCCCGTAAGAGTCGGGTAATCGAAAATACAACAGGCAACAATAACATCTCACATTGTTCAGCAATGAGATTCACCACCCATTCTGAATATAGTGCCTTTTTAGGTGAGACGAGACTGGTGTGTGGGTATACACAGATATATTGTGCTCCCTTTTATAAGGCAATGCACACCCGCACACCTTTCGCTGGTTACCCCACATTGTGGGATATGCCGTGATGGTATGAAGAAATAAAGAAATCCAAAACTTTAATCCCTGTGGTGATTTTTTTTTTGTATAGTGTCACTATGAAAATAAAGGTGCGATATACGCAAACATTGGATTTTTTTCTCTGTCGGGAGTCAAATAATATTTTTTATGACAAACTATTTAACATTTCAATATAGACGAAGTTGGAATATAATAGAAGAAGCAAGAACTCAAGGCACCTACAGGTGATCAGTTACTCATTATTCAAATATATAGAACTTTCAAAAATTTCGTTGATAAGGGAACTCAATAAGAAGGCGTAATTGGTGAACTTTGCGCAAGCGCATAAATTGATCACGTAAACCAGCCGATGACAGGTCGTAAGCCCTGTAGATGCCTAGAGTTCCTGGTTCTTTTATTATATTCCAACTTCGAAACTATTAAGATGTTAAAAAGTTTGTCAAAAAAAATATCAATAAAATGAATTTCGAAATTTCTTTTAAACACTTTTAACATAATTGTGTTGAAGTTGAAGTCAGATTCACTATTTTTAACTATCTATTTACATTTTTTTTTCAAACCTTGGTTCATTCTATTCTAAATTGTCAATTTGTTGTAGGTAGGTATATTTTCAGGCAAATATCTTGAAAATTTTCTTCGTGTAGGGGAACGGACAACCAAGTAAAAAAAAGCATATCCGCGCTTTGCGCAGCGCATAAAATTTCACATGTTAAGTTTGTTGGTGTTTTTTTTTCATGTTGACATCAATTTTGATATTGAATACGGCAAAGAATAAAAAATATATACGCTTACCTCTAAAGAATACATTATTATTTGTTGTGATATACAACAGAAACTCAGAACTAATTAAATGTATTAAGTAGATTATCAAAATTAATGACTAGTTAATTAATAATTTGAATCCACGAACTTCTCTCAAGAAGATATTCCTTTGAAGTATAATACTTAAGTTTCAAGGATTTTACTGTGTTGTGTTAAACGATTCTAAATACCGTTTCCAATTTCACCACTCCAAAGTTATGCCGTGTTACCTTTGAGAAGGCAGTCAGTAGGAGAGACTTTCTGTCTGCACAATTTCCTCGGTGAAGCAAAAGTAAGACATTATAAAATCCCATCCCGATAGAAAGAACAGATACTGAGAGAGGAATGGAGAAGATGAGGAGGAATGTAAGATACATATTATATCCAACAGCATCCGAATTGTTTCAATTTTGAAAACCACTTTCTGTTGGGACTACTAACTGGCCACTTAACCCTAGGAATGAAAAACGAGATATATTTGCTGTTTTCCAACGCTCGCTAGGCCTATTTCAGAATTTCCCTAGAAACTTAATACGCTTCCTCAAATCTAAAAAATAATCAAGCGCTTAGTCATGTTTTAAGTTGAAGAAGTTTTCTTATTTATATTTTTTTATTTATTTAATAAAATAACAATTTAAAACATTCATAATAATAAGAATAATAAACAGGAATATCTTAAAATTAAATTATGTAAGATATATTCGTCCCTCAGTTGAGATCAAATCTCGTGTTCGAGGGAGGAGCACAGTCGTTTGTGCGGTTCATTTATTTCAATAACATTATAATATCATTAACAATAACATATTTTGTAAGCATTTGTTTATTATGTTTTGGAAGAAACGAAACGAAATGTAAACTCCGTTCGCCGAATTGCGAATCGTCGCGACGACGCGTCGTTAGTTTGTGGACTGTATGTAAAGGGAATAAAAGAACGCACTTTTTAGCTAGCGAGATTGTATGTGACCTACATATGCATGTGATAAATTACCGGGTAAAGGATTGGATGTAAAGGATTCACCAATATACCGCATTGTAGCCCGTAAAATGGTGCACATATAACACAAATTTAATAATAAAATGATCATATTTTTGATGTCAGTTATTGTATCACAACATGGTACAATTCTTGTTGAATGTCAATAACGAAAAAAAGTGCACGATAGTCGAAACTGGCGAGCAATAATTCTCGGCAGCGATTTACTGATGTCAACCAGAGAGTTCTCCAAAACCATCGCAAGAAAGCTTAAATTCACCCCTCCTGTAACAACAGGCAATAGAGTCGAGGAAAAGATAAAAAAATAAAAAGTACACAGATACGGTAAAAAAAAATCGACTATAATTACGTATAAGTGGAGCTCAAAAAAGTTTAAATTTCCATTCGTTTACATCGAGATCAAAACAACTGATATTCTTCAAAAGGCAGTCTTTAACTGATAGTTATACCTACAGCTGAACTAGAACAGACCCCCTAGACAACGTGTCATTTAGCTCAAGAAATGATAACTCAATGTATGGAAGTGACAGGTGTCACGTGACAGACAACTGTCACTTCCATACATTGAGTTATCTTTTCTTGTTTCTTTTCTTGAGCTAAATGACACGTTGTCTAAGGGGGCTGGAACTTAAAATACTCTTTATTTCAAATATAATAATAAATAATAATAATAATATTTATTAAAAATAAAAAACACAAACAACAAATACAATAATAACAGTATAAACAAAAAATAGGAAAAAAAAAATAACATCAATTAGGAATTCTCCCCGAAAATAAGAAAACCTTGTGCTTCGGGGAGGAGTACAGAAGATGACACCACAAAAATCACAAAAACAACAAAAAAAAGAAAAAAAAAAACATATACATATTTGATATAAAGAGAGAAAAAAATACACACATACATATATACATGCATATACACACACATATACATATATACACATATACATATATACACACACACATACATACACATACATACACACACATACATACACACACATATATATAACACACATACATACACACACACACACACACACACATACATATATACACATACACACACATACAGTATGGAGTGAAAATGTTGAGAAATCAAATATGTAACTGTTCAGGCAGATTGATAATTTTCTAGGCAAGAACCAGACGTATAAAATAATCATTTACGAATATATTTTGCAGTTTCCGTGTAAACTGTCTATTATGTTTCTATCGAACGTCACATAAAATACCTCGAAAAACTGGTCAGTTCGGTAAATGAAACATTTTTTTTCAAATGAGAAACCTATGCTAGACTTCAATCTTCAAAAATCATACGCCTTTTTATGTTCACGATACCATCTCTCCTACAAAAAATATATTATGAATAATCACCAATATGATTCCAAAAAAACAAAATGTAAATCCAAAATTAACAAAGTGAGTATTATTTATTAATAAATGCATTATGAATTTATTCATTTTAAAACACTATCTGCTGTGAGGCCTTGGTTTAGAACAGTGCTTCCTTTTTTTTTTCATCATCGTTTTCGATTGTCCCGTAAGAGCCGGGTAATCGAAAATACAACAGGCAACAATTACATCTCACATAGTTTAACAATGAGGTTCACCACCCATTCTGAATGTAGTGCCTTTTTATGTGAAACGAGACTAGTGTGTGGGCATAGACGCATCTGTCATACTATATTTTATAAGTCAATGCAGACCCGCACACCTGTCGCTGGTAACCCCACATTGTGGGATATGCCGAGATGTTGTAAATGAATGAACCAACCTTATAATTTCTTCAATTGACATGAGATATAAATTTAAATAAATCTCTCAACTGCTGTGAACCGAAGTATAGCATATAATTTAGATTTTAGGATCGATGGTAGAGCAGTTAGCGCGCTAGTAATCCAGTGATCGCGAGTTCAAATCCTGCCTCCACCGATTTCGCTCATCTATAGCTCAAGCATTTATGCTTAATTTAAGGAACGTAAGAAGATGTACGTATATGTACTTGTTTAACAGACATATTCATTTTAAAAAATGAATAAAATAAAAAAAAGTAGATGGCTGGTGGCCGAGAGGTTAGCGCGCTGGTTTAGTAATCCAGTGGTCGCGAGTTCGAATCCTGCCACGACCGATTACGTTCACCAACAGCACAAGCATATGCTCAATTTAGGGAATTTATAAGGATCTTACTAACAAGGACATATTCATTAATTAAAAAAAACTATTTCCAATGTGTTAGCTATAGGACTAATTTTAATTTATTTTTTGCGCAAACTGAAAGCGCCCTTGAGGTGACCACGGTTGTCACTAAACGGAGCTTTATAAATTGTCCTGATTATTATTATTATTTTTATCACACAAAATATTGTGGATATTCCTCATACAGAATAATCATTTAAGGATCAAACAAAAAAAGCTCTTCCATCATATTTCAAAATATTGATGGATTCTATTTTGAGATATCCGACTCTCTCACTACCACTTGAGGGAGTTTGGATATGGCATAGATTGAATTTACCATTCTCATAATATTTTCTCGAGGAGAAGCGACACAATACAGCGCCTGGTCCCCAGAGGTCCGCTCCCTGGCGAGGAAGATAACTTCATTTTAGATATATAATATAACCGGACAGCTAAAAGTTTTATACGCGTTTGGCAATGGGGAATCAGAATTTTTCCGATATTTTCATTTTTGACAGTTTCCACATTCTTGCGAAACCGATGCAAACGTTTCTTTGAAACGTGTCTTTCGTTTTTTAACGATTTATTTGAAACAAAATTAACCGTGTGTAAGCGGAAATATAAATAATTCTTCTTCTTTTTCTTTGCCTTATCCCATTTTAGGTAGGGTCGGCTCTCCTAATCCTTTGGCGCCACGATGATCTGTCCTGTATTGTCGGGGTTGGGATGTGGGCTTTATCCATGAGCTTACTCATATTGCCCCACCACGTGGATATTGGACGTCCCTTTCCTTTTCTGTTTTTCTGGGAGTGCTAGAGCAGTTTGCACTACATGATCATTTTGCCTCCTCATTACATGTCCATACCATCTGAGTCAGCTTTCTGTAAGTTTTTCTGATATGGGGGCTACTCCTAAGCTTCCTCTTATTTATTCATTACGAATTTTATCAAGCTTCGTCACCCCGCCTGCCCACATCAGCATTTTTATTTCATTGACATGTAGTTTTTGTTCATGTGTGCCTTTAACTGTCCAGCACTCCGCACCATATGTCATTGCAGGTCTCACCGCTGTCTTGTAGACCTTGCCCTTAGTTTTGTTCATGTGTGCCTTTAACTGTCCAGCACTCCGCACCATATGTCATTGCAGGTCTCACCGCTGTCTTGTAGACCTTGCCCTCAGTTTTGTTCATGTGTGCCTTTAACTGTCCAGCACTCCGCACCATATGTCATTGCAAGTCTCACCGCTGTCTTGTAGACCTTGCCCTTAGTTTTGTTCATGTGTGCCTTTAACTGTCCAGCACTCCGCACCATATGTCATTGCAGGTCTCACCGCTGTCTTGTAGACCTTGCCCTTAGTTTTGTTCATGTGTGCCTTTAACTGTCCAGCACTCCGCACCATATGTCATTGCAGGTCTCACCGCTGTCTTGTAGACCTTGCCCTTAGTTTTGTTCATGTGTGCCTTTAACTGTCCAGCACTCCGCACCATATGTCATTGCAGGTCTCACCGCTGTCTTGTAGACCTGGCCCTTACATAGTTTTGTTCATGTGTGCCTTTAACTGTCCAGCACTCCGCACCATATGTCATTGCAAGTCTCACCGCTGTCTTGTAGACCTTGCCCTTAGTTTTGATTAGCATACGTTTATCGCAATATAAATAATTGATTTTATTTTTTTTAATCTATCTTATTTTTCAACACTCTTATTGTCATGTATAAGATATAGCAACGTCAAAAAAAAATTATGGCTGTTTTTACTTTCCACACTATGGAATAGTGGAGAGTCATGATTTTACAATTTTTAGGCGTATTTTTTTAACATCAATTTCTCAACGGGTATCATGTAGAGAGTGCACACTGAGAGTTTCGTCGTGATGTGTTTGTATGTATGGTGTACGGCGTACGGCCTACGGATTGTCCTTTTTGTGTCCTCCTTACAGCCCAAACTCCGATCGACTTCATATTAACACAAAATATATGTGTAAAGTACATAGATCTAGAGCTGATTAGTTTTCCATAGATATCCGTTAATTTCTTCTCTATGATTTCAACTGTCCTTATTTTCAATATGCTCTCACGGTCTGGAAAATCGAGGTATTTTTATACTGTTTGAAATTTTGATACAACAAATATACAAAAAAATGCATTCAAGGATTGTAAAATTTCAAAGAAAATAATCTATGGCGTGCCATATCAATGTGAAATTAATTTCATATTTGTATGAAAACTGTATATAACTATGGTGTGGAGAGTTTAGTGTTGGCCACAACCCACTCGTTTTGATATCAGAACGGTTTGTGCGCTGGGTAAGTAATCCAGTAGTCGCGAGTTCGAATCCTGCTACGACCGATTTCGTTCACCAATGACTTTATATAATTTTTGGAATGTATGAGGATGTATATTATATACTTGTAACAAGGACATATTCGTTCTATAAAAAATAAAAGGTATGAAAAAGGTAAGTCTGGCACCTGGGAGTGGTTGCGTGTACCAGTGCGCATCCCCTTTCTATAGGCGATAATTGCAGATTTTAGTATCATTTGTAACTTAAGTCCTTTTTGTGCTCTTATGCCATCCATCTGATCACAATGTAAGATGCTGATTTGTTTAGTACATGCCCGACGAGATTGCTGCGAAAACAAAAATTTTGCTTCTTCTTCTTTTTTTATGTTTTTTTTACATATCTCACTAACAGTATGTACATCTTTCACAGACGGACGGATGAAACAGAGGGATTTTATAGGTTCAAATAATATAAAAGTGCCTACATATTTTATTGAAACAATATTAGAATCTGCTATTTTCATATATATAAAGAGCATGCGCACTGGTAAACGCAACCACTTACAGGTGCCAGACTTACTTTTTACATACCTATATTCAATAAGACTGAAAATATCAATAAACAGCCATTGAAAGTCTCATCTCTACTACTGACTATAATTGATCCCTTGTATTTTTGTTCCAATTATTATATGAAACAATTATGATATATAATATGTAAAAGTTATTAAGGTTTCCCATCCATACTCATATTTACAAATTAAATAAATATAAAGAAACAAAAAACAAATTTTACAAAAAAGAAAAAAAAATAATCCGATATAAAATTGTATACAAGTAG
The DNA here is from genome assembly GCA_963576475.1 of Molanna angustata. Lineage (NCBI taxonomy): Eukaryota > Metazoa > Arthropoda > Insecta > Trichoptera > Molannidae > Molanna > Molanna angustata. The sequence continues at coordinate 17,143,722 of OY754981.1, forward strand.
AAATATTATACCTATGTATGAAAAAAACGTTGGCAAATAAATATTGTGAAACTACTTTTCTAAATAAATTTATTAAGTTTATTTTAAAGGTCTTCTAACATAGATAGATTCAACATAATAAACTAATAGTCAAAGTACTAAACGTCTCGAAATAGTTATCTATCTCTTCTAGGCGCCATTAATATAACTCCTAAAGTTAATGGACCGACCACTTATAATGACCATATAATCGGTTAACCTCGATGTCCTTTGGATAACTCTGTAAAGCTTATAATAAAGTCACCCATCGTATTCGGTTATTAAATATGATAAAGAAACTACATATATTCACTTTATTCTAAAATAAGACTATAATATTAATAGACACTTCCTTGCACCCTGCGCAAATGACGAGTTTATTTCACTATGGCAATTCCTTCCAACTAACCAGTATTACCAGCCCAGAGAGGTAATATTAGCATAAGAAATAAATTTCTCCTCTGCTGGGGATCGAACTCGGGACGCCCGCCAAGAAACCAAAAAGATTCCCAACTGTGTTTATTTTATTTATTTTGCATATTATTATTGTTTTGATATTTAAAAGATTTAAAATAAATAAATGAGTGTTTATTTTATTTTAATTATTTTTCTTGTATAATTTATTTATTTTTTTTATTTATTAATTTATTTAACTTATTTTTACTATTTTATTTTGTTAATTTAATATATTTTATTTATTTAATTATTTTATTAAATTTAGTTATTTTATTTATTTTATATATTTTATTTTATTTATTTCATTTATTTTATTAATTTATTTATTTATATAACTTATTTTAATTATTTAATTTTATTAATTTTATTTATTTTATTTATTTTATTTATTTTATTTATTTTATTTATTTTATTTATTTTATTTATTTTATTTATTTTATTTAGTTTATTTATTTTATTTATTTAATTTATTTAATTTATTTAATTTATTTAATTTATTTTATTTATTTTATTTATTTTATTTATTTTATTTATTTTATTTATTTATTTTATTTATTCTATTTATTTTATTTATTTCATTTATTTTTTTATTTCATTTATACTATTTATTTTATTAATTTCATTTATTTATGTTTTTGAAAATAAGAGGTTTCTGTATAAGCCACAGCGACCCCGGGGGCCATCCCTTCTCGGTGAAATGACCAAAATTTGAAAAATAGCTTTTATCTGTTGGACAGTAGCGTCTGGAAAGATTTGTTTGGGAGGCAACCAGCAATGGCTCATCAGGTTGGACATGAACTTCAGTAATAAAGAATAAAGATTACCACATATGAAGAAGAATCTCTCGAAAGTTTTGACAATGACCTATATCTACTAATATTCAAAATAAAAAGGAATCGAATACGCTGGAATCATTTGTATGGTCTATTATTTTTCGCTCTTCAACTTGGGTTTAAGAATAAGGAAAAAACCTAAAAAAATATTTAGGTATCAATATTAACAACAATTTATTTTGAAATCCAACTTTATTTTAAAAATTATTATTTTTGTTTAATATTAAATATACGAGAATGAAGATGAGATGTTGAATACAAGTTAGTTTGTAATAGGATGTACGATGCGTCTTTAAACTTAAGCTCTCGGCAGACATAAAAGAATTACCTCGCTATCGTTAAATGCACTTAGATTCCTTGGCGGAACTAAGAACGCTACAGTCTTATTTTATGGAGACGGATATTTTCATAAAATAAGCCACAACACAACGTACAGATACTGAAACATTGTGTTTAAATTTCATAAGTAACATTTATTTTTACAAGTTTTTTTTTTTAATTACACCCTTTTAATTGAATTCACGTGTCTGTTCGTACCAGCAGCGCAATTGCTTATAGAAGCCGAAAATCTTGGCTTGCCTACGAATATTACGTTAAGAAATTCAAGACCTAATATTTTTTTCTCTGTTTTATTGAAACCATACTACATACATTAAAAATGAACCGTTTTTGTAGATACGATACTTGACAATGCCACAAATTTAAATATTACTTTGGCATGTGATTTTAAAATATTTTCATGGCCACTCGAATGAATAACGATGGTAAAAAAACATTAAATTTTCGACATTTCCCAATTTCCTTTCAGGGTTTTCCTAGTCCGAAGGTTCTAGGCACGCCCTTGGTCCGTACTGGAATTTTCCAATCGATTTTTTACTAACTTCCCGACCAGTTAAAGCTCTGTAAATTAGAATTTATGTATTTACGATGATAATGCACGCTAAAATTGTTTTCAGATTCATTTGATATTTTGAAAACATGTTTTGTATTTCATTAAAAGTAAATAATAATACATAAAACCAGGAGTTTTTGTATGATTTTTTATGACTTTCTTTGGACAGAACCATTTCAATGTGATGAAATCTTTGAAAAGGATATTCCTTTTCAAAGCTTTCATCACATATTTTTTTTATTTACTTGTTCTATAAAAATCATAACAAATCAATCTTATCCAAAAAAAAACACTTTAAATTTAAGAAATTTAATTTAAGAACGCAGTTTCAAACTACTGAATATTATGTGAGTGGAATACTGTGTATAAATATACTTTTCGTTAATAATATACGAAGTGAAAAATCTTGTATATATTTTCTATCGCTAACATGTACCTACCTATATTGTAAAATCTTCATGTTGAAAAGAATAACATTCCTTTGATAAATAGCCTCAACACTACATAAATAAATTAAGTGTTCATACGATATATCTAAACTTTGGTAATTACTTAAGAAATTTCACAAGTTTCATAATACAACGATGTGTGAAACGCCCCTCATTATTAAGCCCGATGAACACTTAAGGCTTTTATAAGTCCCAGTGTGGAAGTTTTCGAAACCAAAAAATGATTTTATTATGATATAAGACCCCTTTGTTAAACCGCCATCCGAGAAGATTGAAATTATTATGAAGATTCGTAGCGTTAACTGAAATAGTTGCTCCGCATACATAATATATAATATTATTTATGTAAAATAATACACTGTATTAAGGATGCTTTGTGATGTTAAACAATAATTTTAGGCGTTCAAGTAATACTAATAGTGAATTCAAAACAAGAAAAATAACGACTCTCTTGTTGGCATAATATTTCAAAATAAAGTTATTTTTTTCGCTTTATTTCTTTTCGTTTTATTTCGCTTTGTATTACGTCTAAGTTTAATTGTTAAGTTTACTCGGGTTTTGAATCCCTGATATGCATATTCGAATCAGTTAAAACCAAATTGAATCTATATTTTGCTGACACACACACATATAACTTATTTATAAGATATTCATTAAATTTATTTTAATGTTGAAAAGATTACATTCAGATATTTTTATTAAAATATACCGGGTTCATATATAATAAATAAAAATAAAAATTATAAGATACCTATGCACACAATATGTATGTATATGCATATCATGATGACTCCAATTCCATTTTTTAATCAGTGTACAATAGTTAAGTTTATATTGTTTAGTTACTTTAAAAAAAAATGCAATTAGGTACAACCTATATGTCTCCTGTGAAATATAATAATATGTACCTACACTGCTGGCCCTAAAACAGGTATACCTAGTTGGGCAGCAGTTATCTATTTTTAATGACGATTATTTAAATGGTGTGATAAATAAATTAAAAAAAAACTTTAAAAAAGTACGGATAAATGAAAGATTACTCACGATATTATAACACTTTATTTTTCTTAAAATTTATTAACTTTCTTTTTTTAGATATACACAGAATATAATTTCACTAAATAATAAACGAAGTGCCGGGTCTTGCAACCCCTGACTTCTTCGTCTGAAGTTGTCTTTATCTGTCGTTTTTAAATATACCGTCCTGCATATTACGAAGATAACTGAATACTCCGTTTCGGACACCTTCGTTCTAGTCTACGTGCAATACATATTGCCGATAAAAATGCATATCAATTTATCTCACTTGTAATAAATTTATATGGATTATTTATAAGAAATATGTTTACTTTTGACCATTAGGTACTAATTAAGAATCCCCTTTAAATTAAGTCAAAGAAAGATTTTTAAAAATGCATTTTATAAATCCCCCCATTCTTTGTAAATACTTACAATATTGTATTTTGAAAAAGTATTTTAAAATAAATAGATATCATAACTCTTCAATGAGTGTGCCAATATTTCTTCTCAAAGACAACTCAAGAGCGAATGGTTCCGAGTTCGAATCCCAGTGTAGACATAGTTTTTCATTGTGTTTTCAGTCTGGATCTGCGAGACAGTAAAAAACAAAAATCTCTATAATGTGGCAACTTGTAGTTGCGTGCGTGTTAAATAAATATTAACAGAGTACCTGTTAGTTGCCTGAGAAGCAATATATAATATACGAAAAATAGATCCTTGAAAAATGGATTTTTAGATTCGTTTTCTAACAAAAAAAATAGTTTTGTTTGCCGGTAACATGTAATGTTGGTATCTAGTAATCTTTATAAAGAAATCATCCCCAAATCCCAATGGTTGATTTTCTATTCTCTTATCTTTAAAAAGAATGAATATGTCATTATAGCAAGAGCATAAACATCCTCATGCATTCTCTATATTAAACATTTGCTTGCGCTATAGGTGGACGAAATAAGTCTTGGCAGGATTCGAGCTCGCAACCACTGTATTACTTTCCCAACGCAAAGCGCTGTTCATCTTTGAGACAACGGTTCAAATAAAACTTTGAAGATATCGTATTAGTTTTGCATAAAACAACATCTTTTTATAATACGCATATCATGAATACCTGCCTACATCATAAAACTTCTCGACAAATATGCTGTCATTTACATATATATCGTTTAATCACACATTCGTCTTGAAGACCTCATTTCCACCGCGTTTATTCTATTAAACGATATAAGTAGAATTCATAACTACTTTTATCATGTTTATATAACCTTTTCAAGAAAATTCAAGTCGCTGTGTCACAAGAGCCAGGCTTAATTTATGATAAAAAGACTTACGCCTCGATTCAATGTTCCACCCCTCTCTAATTACATTTTTTTCCTTTGATTGAGAAGCAAAAGTATTTAACTACAGCGCAAAACGTTATAATATCAGCTGCACAATATTTAAACATCCAAAACATTAAACTACCTCCTTTCGTTTCGCATTCATGGCATGAATTCGAAAATTGCATTAATTAAAACGGAGACTTTGAATTAAAAAAAAACTATCTAGTGTTTGCATCGGTAAGCATTTAACCCGATCCTGTACGTGGTCTAAAACAACTGTTGAATTTTGATATCAATCAAAAACATTTCGATTTAAATAAATGCTCTTTTAAAACTATAACATTTTTTTTAAATTATTAATTATCTAGTTTATATATAAAATTTACATTTGGTTATATTTTTTTTACACTAAACTGTATTAACAGTTTGTCAGTGCAAGCTCCTCATGTACACTGCAAATAAATAGTTATACAACCATCAATATAAATCTATGCGTATACAAAACATCAAAATTATATCATTTTACAGTGAAAATAAAGCACAAACAGAACAATTAAAATTATGTAAGTCGAAAAGAAAAAAAAAATAAATATTGATATTTTTATTACCTATTAAGAAGATGATCTACAAAAACTACTGTACAAATTTCACATTTCTACATGAAATTCTCCTAGATAAGACAGAGTATGGTAACATTAATGTTTTTGGCACGATGCTAGCTTGAATAGGACGACAACATAATGTTAACGAGATGGCTGATTGTTTTCCCCGTTAAAATTTAATTTATTTTCTAAAAACAAAACAAACTGTGATATACCTACAAATTATGCATCTTCAAATGGTAAAGATCAACTATCTCTACATCTCTTGACTGATTTTCCAGGCGTATCGGGTCCAGAGTTTCTATATCCGAAAAATATAATTTAAAAGCTGATTGTTTTCCCCGGTAAAATTTTATTTCTTTTCTTATAATAACTCAACAAACAGTGATATACCAATTATTCATCTTGAAATGGTAAAGATTCACTATCTCTCCATCTCTTGATTGATTTTCCAGACGAATAGGGTCCAGAGCGAATAAATAATTACTGTATCCTCAAAATATTTTTTTTTTCTTCCCACACTACCACCCGTTCTGCTTATGGGGACTAATAACGGCCCCTTGCAAAACTCTGAAAGAACACATAAAAAAACATACGAAGAGTCCGGAGAACTCTAAAACCTTGCAGACACTGCACTTAATGTGCCAAAGAGAGCTAATCATGTTGAAACAACTGGCTCACTGCTCAGTGATAGTGAAGATAATAGTGCACCGAATTTAAGACAGAAAGTCTTGAAAGCCCTAAAGTTGCTCTTCGTGGCTACAAGGTCCGCATGTCCAATGGGTCCAAAGAAATTACCTCGGACATCGTCGTAGAGTTCTCGTCGGAAAGTTGACACGGAGAAGTTAGTGCATTCCCATAGGATATGCTCAGAAGTCTGTTCAGGGTTATCACAAAGCTGACATGAGGACGAATCGGATAAGTGAAAACGAAAGAGATAACTTTTGAAACTGCCGTGTCCAGTAAGGAATTGCGTGGTCCAATAATCGGGAACAATCCACGAGGAAAAAATTCGAGTCCTCACATCAGGAAGAAATAAAAATGTCAGTCTGCCCACGGAAGAAGAAGACCAGCGACGTTGCCAAGCATCTAAAAGAGAACTCCGGGCCAAGTTCTCAATCTCACCACGAACTGTGGGTAAATTTACAGGTGGGAGTAAATTTACTCAAAATATATTATCAAATAATATTCCTGTAACTATATCTTTGCTTATACGAATACAACATATTATGTAGTATGCAACTACTCGATCTCACAAAAACAAATAATATTATAACATCATAATCACACGTTTCCCCTTTTGCAAGCTGCTCTGTGATTTATATCAGATTACAAAACTTTCTCCAACTGCACAAAAAACACCCCACATTATGTTTGATCGTAAGCAACAATGGTTTCCAAATTTGTATCCTTTATACATACAGCTAGAAATGTGATTTTAATCCGTAAGTCCCCACAGACTCGGAATGTATTTTTCGACACCATGACCCCATAATCTTTTGAAGGATTTTTGAAACTTCATATATCGTTTTAAAACGTTTTGAAAATTGTGTTTGTAAACGCCTTATTCAATCAACTAGATATTTATCATTATGTATTTTAGGTTAAAAAAATTATGCACTCATATTGTCAATCGGTACAATTTTGATTAACTTAAGAAATTTAATAAAGGTACTCTCTTTGACAATACTTGAAATTTGATCTGTTAAACTCACTCGAACTTTAATATTGACAACCAATATTATTATCATTTATGTTTATATGATTTTTTTAAATTATTATTGAAAACCAAAATACATAATCACAATATAACACAAATAATAAATATAAAGAATAAATACCATTCAAAATAATTAAAGTAAATAAAAAAAAATTTCTTTTGTATTAACTACCTCACTAGGCTGAGCCTGTTCCAAGGAGGCAAAAAAATTACTTGCATTTTAAATCACAGAAAAAAATATTTTGAATATTTTTTTTCATAAAAATAAAAATTCAAGGTAATGTTACTTAATCATGTTTCCATGCCCTTTTTTATAATCCATATTTTTATTGTTTTTTAATTTTCAATTGTTTCGTCAACTGTATGTCCTTTATTTCTTTTTTTATCGTATTAATTTTTTTTGGAACTAAATGGTAGTCATGGCTTTGTCCGAACGTCGAGTTTGTCTTTGACGTCATGAAAACATGCAGCTCTGCTTTGACTCGTAATTATTGTGTTTCGATGTAAGATGACATATTATTATTTTTTTTTATAATATTATTTTATGTAATTTTTCTGGAATATATTTTTTTTATAAACACAAGGATTTGTGATGATTGGATAGTTTTGAAAATGCAAATGGTTTATACAAAAAATATCAACTTGGCATCTGGCATGAGGATGCACAACTTTCCCTCCTGATTCTCTTTGGTGATCTTCCAGGTGACCGCAGATTTCCCACATTACACTTAAAAAAAAACATCAGTTAAAGATATATTAATCAAAAAATGAATAACTGGGTTTCTCAAAAGAAAGTATATATTTAGTGGATCGATAAAATTTTTAATTAAAGTACACAATTTGAAAATTTATCTTTTAAGAATAATATCATCCAAATGTAGACCCTTGCGATCGCAGCACTCATTTAATCGAACAGTAAAATTACTTATGATGGCTCGGCAGGTGGACTCAGTGATGGCTACCATTTCGTGACGAATATTTTCTTTCAAATGCGCCAGGGAAGTCTGTTTACTGGCGTAAACTATAACCCCATAGGAAAAAGTCCATAGTGGTTAAATCAGGACTGCGTGGAGGCCAATTTATGTCACCTCTCCTGGAGATCAATTTGTCTGGGAAAATTCCACGGACTCGTGGCAGAGATGTATTGGACGTGTGTGACGTTGCTCCGTCCTGCTGGAACCATGTTCTTTGGTTATAGCCAGGAGAGTTTTGCAGTTCAGACACCAAGAAGTCGTCTAAAATCTAAAATCTCCACATAACGCTATGAATTGAAATATAAACTTTTTTTAAGACACCTGGTATAAACACATATAATGGTATTTGTACCTAATTGATCTATCTGTTTGAGATATCAGTGTGTCTGCTGTGATAAGTGTGTCTACCTAGCTTAGAGCAGACACTGTCATGATAAAAGTATAAAATTATATTGTAATTGTCTAAATTGTAAACTGTTAGCCCTAGAAAAGGGTTTCCTAGTTGGGCAGTAGTTTACTTGCTTGCAATCATTTAAGTGTGTAATGTGAAAAATGGAAGAATAAAATAAATAATTATCTATGTTTGAAAACCATATACGCACTATGTACGTATAATGTAGTAAAAGGACTCTTTCATATGAATGTCCCTTACGAAATTGAGAAGCGATCAATCGCCGCTCGTACAAAATTATGTACCGTTTACACGACTAATTCTCCCATAAAGGTAGTTTTTCAAAGTTTATATGTGAGCTTTCGACACCGATTCTCCCTCGCTGCCCGCAGGAGATTAAGGCTAACGGCGCTTTTTGCACCGTGCCCCACAAACTAGACCAATAATTGCCTCTCCTGCCATAATGCTCCCAAGCCCTACCTCTCATCTGCAGCCCTTCCTCACGTCTAGGGCCTGCATATCGAATATTCGAAATTTCGAACATTGCACTCCTTTTGATCGAATTTTTTATTCACTTATTATTATAGTACCTATATGAAAAATTCGAATTTTTTCAAACATACATACATGAAGTATGTAGGTATCAACGTTTTTATTCTATTATTTTAGGCCCTAAATTTGTCCTCTCTTCTAAGGGTTGGTTGCCTGATATAATATTAAATAAAAAAAAACTTTTTATGCTACTGATTTCATTTAAGATACTGTTTCTATTTGTTTGTGCCTTTCCAAATCAACAGAAATTATTAAAAAAAAATTTCATAACTTTTTATTTATACTTTGTTATTATTTTTTTATTATATTGTATGTAGGTGAAGTCGATTGTTTGATTTTATTATTTTTTAACATTGTATCTCAAATAAACCGTGTTTTAATTGACTTCGTAGTATTTTGAATGATATTCGAACTTCACTGCAACAAATTCGATTACCTTATTTTTTTAATATTTACAAGCCCTACCTACGGCCATAGACTAACTTTTCACTCCGACCCACCTATTTATCTATTTAATCAAACGTTAATAATATGACTTTTGGTCGTATCATTCGCATCTTCAATTGAATTTTCAAACAAACTTAAACATATAATAAATAGTATGTAAGTAATATTTTGAAGAATTTCTGGATTTTATTCCAAGATATTTTTTTTTTCAATATTTCTGGCAAATGAATTTGTGCAATCGCGGAATTAGTATGAAAACAACGAATTTGGAGTCTTTCATTCATGCGTCAACCGTCTAACTGATTACAGTGTCGCGTTTACTGTAGTACGATTCACTCATACCCTTGACTTCACTAACAGCTGAATTATTATTTGATTATACTAATGTTAAGATGAATATAAATATTGCTTCTCTGGGCTGGAAACACTGGTTAGATGGAAGAAATTACCATACGGCAATAAACTCGCCATTTGCGCAAGGTGCAAGGAAGTGTTGATTATTATTATTAATATAATCATGTAAGTTATCTTTTACTTGAAACCCTTCATTATATGAAAATGTATCTCAAATATTGACTTCAATATCATATTTGGAGGTAGATTTTTAAAAAATAATAAATATTTTGAATTCGAAAATATAATCTTATCCTTTTGGTGATGAAATAATGAAAATAAAAACCAGAATTCTATTCAACATTCAAAATAAAGATTATTAGAACGAATATTTCATTATTCTCGATCAAAATATTTTAATGTTTTTGACCATTTTAACTAACCAATATGATGATGATATATTTGTGTGACTTTGGTAATTAATTTATTAAAAAATACAAAGATGGGCGGGAGGCGTAACTATGATGAACAAAGTACAGAAGGTCCATATTATGCGAGGAAGCTTTGGCGTGGCCCCGATAAGTTTCTCGAAAGTAGATTAAGATGGTATGGACACGTCATATGGCTTCCAGAGGACAATATGATACGCAGAGCGATTGACATCCAAGTGCAGGCCAGAAGACCAGGCAGACCGCTGACAACGTGGCACTCTCACCATCAAAAGAAACTTGCGGGAGGCAGACTTAGCCAAGGAGGCGCACATGAGAGAAAGACTTGATGAATGAGGACAAGGAAGACCGACCCCATATAGTGGGAAGAAATGGCCAGGGCGAAGAACAAGATTAAATATAATGTGGTTTTTTTTTTAAATATTTGTTTATCGCTTTCTATTAGATTCGTTATGACAGTGCCTAGCAAACTTGGTAATAATCACAAAAAAAATATATACAATTGAACGAAAGATTGCAGTAATACAACTATAGTAATATTATATAAAAATATGAATTCCAAAATTCATTCAAAGATTATTTATATCTTACTGGTGAGCCCGGGCAGACGATGTTCTGTCACAGACCGCCTTCTATATAGACCGCATTTTATATAGACCTTATTTTATATATTTTTACACTTTTTATTCGATCATTCGAGTGTGGTATATTCTCTAGATGCGTTATACAGATGTCAATAGACTTATATATTCACACCGCCATCTATTGGATGCTTACACAACTTAAGGGGGGGACTACTGCCAACGTACCTATTTTTCAATTTGATATACCATCGTTATTTCTTATCAAATCATTTTGAAAAAAATAATTTAGATAGTTTGGATATTAATAAACATAAATCTACCTTAACTTTTTGATAATGTTCTGTATAAATTCTTGTAGAAAAATAATGGCATATCCCGATTTTCAACGTTTATCATATATTTTTAATAAACTATAGGTAAGGCGTAGAGTAATATATTTTTTTTAAATTAAAGAAGACAAAAATATCTAGAAAAATATGATGTGGCGTTGCATTAATGCTTCAGGTTTAGTAAATAAACCTAAAAAACATTTATTTTCCTTCCAGCGCCATTGCGTAATAAAAGTTTTTTTGGTTTATTTACTTGACCTGATGCGTTAATGCAACGTCATATCATATTTTACCAGGTATTTTGTTCTTTAATTTATAAAAAAAATATTGCTCTATACCTTATATTTTTTAGAAATTTAAGATAAATATCTAAAATCGGGGTATGCTTATTATTTTCCTACAAGAATATATACAGAACATAATCAAAAAGTTAAGGTATATTTCTCTTTATTAATATCCAAACTAACTAGGTTATTTTTCAAAATGATTCGTTAAGTAATAATGATGGTATATCAAATTGAAAAAATAGGTACGTTGGCAGCAGTCACCCTCTTAAAAATTTCTATCCATTTTCCTTTAAAAAAATACTTGGGGGCGTAAGAAATTTAAAAGATGTGGTGGTATGTTTTTTTCGAAAAAAAAATCCAAAAAAATAAAGTTTCGTTTAATAAACTTAAATATTTTTTTCCGATATCGATAATAGCGCCACTTCTTATCGGGTCCAAAACTATAATAAGTTTTGGACTCGATAAGAAGTGGCGCTTGAATTGGAACTTTAGTTGGAACCAACCATACATGTTGACGGAATTTAATTGAAATTGTACGAACATCGTAACATGCGATTTTTATATATTCTGATATGGTGACCCAATGCTTTTGACTAAGAAAAGCGTGTCATAGACCATTTTCTCCGCCATTATTGATATTATTATTTATCCGTGGTAAAATTACCTTGTCGTACATGAGTGAGATTAGGTGACGGTGTTGTATGTACCCTGGTACCTACATCTCGTCCCACACAGCATCCCATCTGGACCGTGTGACCATTCAGGTCGACAAAGGTTCTTACATACACGACACGATTTGGCAATGAAAAAATCAATTACACCCATTGGTACGACCCACGGCGCGAATAAAAACTATTAATTTTCCCCGAAATGCGATGAAGCAAGGTACATAATGATGTGCAATCACGAGACCAAAAAAAATCTATAACAATCTTGGTCTGCTGTTCAAGGATCTGATGTTTATTTTGATTCTCCTACTTCTTTGGCCTCATGACTTAAAATGGACTGCCTACTAATAGGACGGTTTTGGTATACCTATAGTCCTCCATTCAGAGCTTTATTGAATATCCTGTAACAGACTTGACAAACACTTAATCGGCAAGTTAAATAAATCCTGTTTTATTTTATGTAAAACATTTTTTGTCTTATTTTTATATATGAGTTAAAGATATTAGTATTTTTTTCTATTTTTATCGCTTTTTGTTATCATTGATTAGTCATTTTTTAATATGATTGTTTTTACTTTTTTAAACATATTTTACAAAGATGTCATTAGAAAATTCTTAATATTAAAGGTATTACGTTACAAAAATGAAACATGATTCTAATTCTTTATAATGTGTGAACTTGGTTGAGAACTCAAATCTCTTCTCGTCCGTTTTCTTCATTGCTGAAGATCGTTTCAATTATGTTGTCATTTTTGCCTCCTCAACATAACTTCTTTAGACGCTTTTATCATCAGCCTTTCTTCAGGGCTTCGGCTATCTAGAGACCATTTATTCTAATTATTTGGTCACCGAACGAGAAGGTGCTCGTCTCCGGGGTCGCTGTCCTTCTATTTTCAAATCGCTATGTGACATAAATTATCAGGTAGCAGGTGCTAGTCTAGAATGGAATCGTAAGACTATCTAGCTGTCCACGAAAAATGCAGCACCACATTTAAAATGTATCAATCTTGTTTTATCTCAGAGGGGCGTATTGTCCAAACATCCAAGTAAAAAATATTTACTCTGAATCTAAAGGAGACTTATGGCTAAATAAAGTAGCTCAAATCTCGTGGTTTATAAAACTCTTTATACTGCGGATTCAATTTTGCACAATGGCATATTTGGATTAACTATGGGACCAAGATCATGAACAATCTCTCTCTTTCTCTCTCTCATCACTAAGGCAAGGGGACTTTCCCATTATTACCCCGCTGAAAATCCACCACGAAGTATACTTTTGATTTATTTTTATTGCTAGGCACGATAATTTCTATTTGTCCTTTGAATATTTGTTACGTTTTGTCGAGGTCCTTGAATTTATTGCGGGTAGCTTTAATTTACTATCTCCCTCTAGGGATCTTCTAGGTATTATTAGAATATAATGCCCTTTATCCGGCCAGAGAGCTGGGCAAGAAACGGATGCAAAATGATTGTATTACATACTTTGTTACCTAAGGTATTATCCAATTTCAGAACGTCGTAATTATCTCGTAAAATGGATATGCTGTTGAGTTTACAAGTTTTTATTGTTCTTTATTTATGGATAGGACATATGTGATTAAATTATGAGCAATACCTTCATATTTTGCGAATATCCCAACAATGGGAAACGTTACATACAAAAAAGGGTTGTTATTTAATCAAACGGCATTCATTGTTTTATGGTGGTTTATATTATATTCCCGGATGATGTAAGTTTTGATATAATCTCTCGTGGAGTTTAACATACATAGTTGTATTGTATTATTAAATGAACATAGTTGGATACACGATAAACAAAACATGTTATTATTTGTCAACGATAAATTGAAGAGAATTGTACTGTGTGGTAATAAGATGTCATTGTTTATTTCACTGCATTGCTGAAATAAAATAAATTATACAAGCATTTTTTTCTCTGGTATGACTAATCAAACAAAATAGGCGTAGATATAAATTTGCAAATGCTCATTCGCTTTTTGAATGTTCCATTAATATTCATAATAATTTCAGCTCAACAAGCTATGGGGGTATATATTTATTAGTTCTTTAAAATAATTAAATATCAGAAGGAGAAGATAATATTTTATATACGTGTTCTAAAAATTTACTATTTAAACATCTACCTCAAAATATGATATTGCAAAAGCCTGTCTATTCAAAATTAAATATTCAATTAACAGTGATGAAAGGTTTCAAATTAAAATAATAAACAAATAACAATAATATACATGTATAAAATATTGTAAGAAAAAAAATGTGAAAACATGTATTTAAAAGCGAAGAAAACAATTCAATGCTTGGTTTCGTTGACAAGTGCAATGTATTGGTGTCTTTTATAATTGAATCAATTGAATCATTTTAGATGTCTGTGTATTGAGCATACAGATTCCCCAAACTATGCAGTTATTGATATGGCCAAATGTCCGACGTATTCATTGATATGATCAAATTAATTCAAAGAACACACGAAAAGTGCAAATTTTATCATTAAAATAACACAGTTTTTAATTGCGTTTTCAGTTTAGATCTGTCAGATGATAAAAATATCTCAAGAACGTGGCAAATTGTCATTAGGCGCTTGTTAAATAAATATTTGACAAACATTTGAAGTACCCGTCAATAGCCCGATTAGCAATACGAAATATAAATCATAGTCTTACCCTTGGTCGCTTATTTTTCCCTTAAATAGTAAATTTCATCTTTTATGAGTATAATCATTGTTAAAAGCACTTGGAATTGTTAACGCTTATAATAAGATAGTCATAGATAGTATAAAATTACTGTGTACATAAAATGAATGATCTGTATCACGATTGATTAGTCAGAATATCAGATTACAATTTCTCAAAGATAAAATTTTACACTTTCATTTATTGTTTACATCCTGAAATTGTATACCTAGTATAAATACTTAATTTCTGTCTAAAATATGTGATTTTTTAATCCAGGGATCATGGTTCCAAATCTTTGAGATTTATTACGAAGGTCAGATATTTGCTTAAAAGTTTACAAGAAGACATATTTTATATTTTATATCCATGTAATCCATAAGTTTAAACCAAGATTTATTTACACAACTTATACCGTCAGTTCCGGGAACGTTGTAAATTTCATTAATCTTGTCTTAATACTAATGGATAATTTAATCATTCGAGAGAACTTATTTCACGATTAATTGAATATTTCCTTATTATTATATTAATCAGGGTATTATGTTTAATTATAAATGATTTTGTTAATATTACGAAATTCTACGTAACTAATTATTTTGAAAGTACAGAAAGGATAAAAACGTAGGTTTATTGTTACAAGTCAATCGTTTAGAACCAAATCATAAAAAATAAAACTTTATTAATAAGATCAGTTAAAGACTATCATTTTCTTAACCAAAAACTTATAAAAGGAATTGTTGGTATTGGCATGACGTATCGTTTATGTTACTGCATATCGATTATTTGTAACCTGATTTCTCAAGTCGATAGTTTCTTATTGGAAATTTGAATATATACATCCAAAATAATAACGTATATTGGGGATGTATATATTCAAATAAAATAAGTTTTATATAATAATATAGTGACCATAATTTTAACGATTTACAATTTTAAATAAATGGTTTGAAGTTTTACTATTAGGTAGGTACAACTCCCGCGGCCGAATCGCATTACAAAGTGAGTGCTACTACAATTATTGACTAGGAGCAATAAATTAATAGAATGAGTTAAAAAGTCTTACATTTATATTTAACATATTTTGGTTATCATTATTTGATCAATTATTTTTTTCATAGACTATGTTAAATTTATGAGAGCATTATAAATAGATCATAGATGGTCGCATTACAAAGACACAATTGATCCCACAAAAAATATTTATCGATTTATTAATTTATCTTTTTTTACATGATATAAACAAATATAATGTATACTGGCGGGCTTATTGCCATTACAAAGTATGGCAAAATTGTATATGAATATCAACAAAAGAATGAAGCGAATAAAGCAAAGAATATATAAATTACACTAAGATAAATATTAAAAACATCATAAAAAAACGATCGAAAGAGAAAAAGGAGAGGAAATAGAGATCAGGTTTTAAGGGATAAATATTACTTCTTTAGTTTTTTTCTTGAAAAATACAAAGTGAGTTGGACAACTCAATATCCGTCGCAATATTCCATAGTCTTGTTGATTGTACTTCGAACGACTAGCTGAAAAGTTCCGCTTTATGCATAGGGATGGATAATGTCGTATGTTCAGTAGATCGGAGTAGAAGTCCTCAATTGGATAAATAAGTGAATTTGTTTTAAAGGTACTGTGGCAAGTTCGGTTCAGAGAGAATATTGTAGGTACAATTGTGACAGAATGTGTAGATTGCGCCGCTGGCGTATCTAGGGCTAACAAAGAAGATTGCGGTAAGATTGATATATTATCAAATTTATTCAACCCAAAGATGAATCTGATACGTATATTTTGAAGACGTTCAAGTTGATTGAGATGCACTTGCATCCAGATAGCATACATCGGCGTAATCAAGCAACGTAAGAAGACGTGTAGAAGAAGTAATACTATTTAAAAAATCTTACATAATTTGCTAAGAAGTCATATGGAAAATGTTAAATCATACAACCAAAATAAAGTCATAATATAGTTACGAGTATTTGCACCTGGTATCAATCAAATATTCAATTTGTAAACATGAAAAAATTACATCTTTTATATAAAAAAACGACTTCAAAATGAATGCATGGCAAGACAGAAAAATTTGGTATTCGGTTCTCTCTGCCTACCCCATGAGAGACATCATCATCAAATCTCTTGGTTCAAATGGAAAAACTAATCCCCTTATCGGAAAAGGAATCATCCTATTAGGACATGGTGGTAAAATGTATTTTTAAAGTTTTTGGTGATTTTTCCTTGATACCATCATCAGATTTTAGCAAAATTGAGATAGGACCAGTCGGAAGATATCACCTTTTTAATAAAAAATGAATCATCCAAGTCATATTGTACGTACATAAAAAATCACGTCAAATACATAACCTCGGTAAAAATGATAAGAAATCGTGTCCTTCGTATGGATCTTCTTCTTCTTGTGTCATATCAGGTTGACGTTGGCGACCACCAAACAGCTCCTCTACAGTTCGTATACCGGTCCATTCGCGGATGTTTCGCAGCCAGGAAAGCTGTCTTCTTCCGACCCCTCTACGACCCTCAATCTTCCCCTTCATGACGATCTGAAGGATGGCATACTTTTCACCTCTCAGAATATGGCCGAAGTACAACACTTTACGGAGCTTAACATTGGTGAATAATTATCTGTTGGTGTTGGCTCTACGTAGTACTTCAGTGTTACTGACCATGTCAGTCCATGATATTCTAAACATTCTGCGGTGGATCCACATTTCAAATGCTTCAAGGCGGATTTCGTATGGATATTAATTCAAAATAACAAATATTTAAATATCCTAGATAAAGTAAATTTTATAGATGTTTAAAACGGGTTTGGTGAATGAACCGTACTTTATCAGTGATATTTATCCAAAGTATATTTCCCCATTCAAAACAAGGAATCCTATTTTAAAACATCAATTGGAATTACCGCCACCGATCATTCCAATAGAAATATTTGCTTTGAAAGCGATGAAAACTGGGGATTTAATGGGTTAATCTCTTTAATGCCAAATGAACCTCAGTTTCGGATGGATTTAGCCTTTGGGGAACTGAAAACGTTTATACTTTTTAACCCTTATAAATCTAACTTTATATTTCCTTTATTAAACCGCACCCATAATATTCGTCACCAATGTTTTATCATACCTACAATGTTTTAAGACAATATTTACTATAGTTTTGAAGTCATTTAAAATATATTATCTTTTGAGCCAAAGTAAATAACATTTTTATGAAATTTCACCACATTCGTGTAATTTATTTTAAGGAATAAATATGTCCTTATAACAACTACATGTTCATCCTCATACATTCCTTATATTTAGCGTTTGCTTGTGCTATTTATTTATTTATTTATTTTATTTCAAATCCTTACATACTTAGGTACATAGCATATAAATATAACTTAAATATTTTAAAATATATGTAAGGATCCCACTAAGGCTAAGCCTGTATGTGGGTATTATATTCGAATAGGATACAGTAAAATCTATATAATATATAGGTATGTAGGTATACATATTTTTTTTATTTTTTTTTTATTATATACGCAGTTGCGTCAGCCACCAAGACTCAGATTCACCGTGGTATTCGATAGGGGTAAAAAATGAGAATTGTGTTTTCGAAACATGAAAAATCATGAGCCATTCCCAAAAGATCCACAACATTTAACATAGCTACAATAAGTATAGGTACGTAGTAGTTTCCTCTATAAAAGCAGATCGGATATATTCTATAAGCAATAGGTGAACGAAGTTGGTCGTGGCATAATTCGAACTCGCAACCACTGGATTACAAACCCAGCGCGCTATCTGCTCTTCCACCACCAATATGATTTGGTAAGTATATTCTTTTAATAAAAATGAATTGAAAATAATTTTGAAAATCCATTAAATTAAATTGTTTTACATACCTACGAGTAATTTTTATTTCAATCAATTGCCTCCTGAAAAAGGATATTTAACTATGGAAACAGAACAAAAATAAGTGTCTCTTTAATAAATGTTTTTGAACTACTGAATATTTTAAATTTCGATTCCCAGCAGAGGAGAAATTTATTTCTCACGCTAATGTTGCTTCTATGGGCTGGAAACACTGGTCAGTTGGAAGAAATTGCCATACGTCAATAAACTCGCCACTTGCGCAAGTGTTCAACTTGTGAAAGGAAGTGTTCATTATTACATTACTTACTTATTTTCAAAACATAAGTAGGCTGGATGCAAGCCTTTGCTTAGAAGCTAAGCGTAGCGATGCTTTCAGCTAGCCCTAAATATCGACGTAAATTGCATTTAGGTTCCACGTATAAATTAATAACAATGTATGGAAAGGGTAGAGAGGGATGTTTAGATAGCCGGTCTGCGGAATAGGAAGAAAAGGCCATGGACAAGGTGCAATAAAGTCGATTCATCAAAGAGGCCAGAACCCATCCTGGGCTTTGGAGCCACTGATTATAAATAAATAAATAAAAATATGTTAATTAATAAATCACCTAGGAGGTACTTAAATTCAAATGAACATTATTGTAGAACACTATGAACAATGATATCGTTGCAAATGGACGATTCAAAACTGAGAGAAACATTAGCATATACAAAGTGTATGGTAATACGACATTCTCAATCGATAATCCGAATGTATTTGGTAGCTCTTTGGTCAAATCATATATTATCACAATTCAGTTCCATTTATTAATAATTCATTAACATTTTCCTTGGTTTCAAAATATTTATAAAATAAGTAGAAACAATTAATTTGGAAACGCTTTGTTCATAATTGATAGTGAAGAACGGATAAATTATCCTTTGCTAATAATAATTTATCAAGATTGTGAAGTAGGTACGAGGGGCCTAGCGATATTTTTGTTTATTTATAATATTAAAATGAGAATTTATTCCCCCTAATGAAATCATTTCGCATTTATTAAAATAATATTCCATCACAGCGGTTAATGATGGATTTTGCGAGATTAACTCAAGTTTGAGGATAATTTTCCTCATTATATCTCATCCGAGTGATTCGTAGCGAGATCGAATTATAAATAAACAACCAAAAAAACGATCGGTTGAAATTATATTTTCCGAAAAAAATATGGCCGTATCTCTTTTAGTTGTTCCCTGTATGGTGTTTTTTTAATAATGAGCGGTAAAAACAGAGGAAAAATATATATAATTTTTTTCAATAATAATTTTTGGCCTTTGAAGAAATATAATTACTTACATAAGCTTTTCAATATCTACATAATTCAGAGATAGAAAATAAATGGTTTACGCTTCAATAAAAGCTATCATACATTTCATACTTAAACAAGTTAATTATACCCTTTTGATTAACTTCACTTTTATGTGTGTACTGGAATTTCGCAATCGATTTTTATCTAACTCCCCAATCAGTTAGCTTGATTCTTTTGATATTTTGTAAAAGTACAACAATTTTGTATTTCATACAATATAAAAAATAATTTGTAAAATCGGGATTTTTTTCTTTTAACAATAACATTTCATCGTGAAGAAGACTTCTAAAATTATGTTTTCGTTATACTATTTAATTTACTTCATTGTACTATTTTATAAGAAGTTTGTGTACTTCCAGCCTCATCTTTCTTATAATTGTGTAATTCATATATGTAGATAAATCTCTTCGAAAATGGACAAACATGAGTTGAAATCTGTAATTTCTTTAAATCGGACTCTCTTTTCAAGCATATTTAACATCCCAGAAATACATATTCACACGTAGGTAGGTACATATTACTAATTGAATATGCAGTCGATAGCGAGTTGACAGGCATATATTACTTTTTGAATTATAATGTGCACTCTATAACTCAATAGTCAATCATCATAGATATAATTTTCTATCATTATTGTAATTTTCTATTATAGATGTAATTTTCTATAATAGATGTAATTTTTAAGTCATTTTCAATCACACTCTAGTTTTTGACAGCAACTTATTAAAAACCGAATTATTTAGTTACAAACTAATTATTCAATGTTACAAAAATATAAAAAAGGTTGTCGACTACAATCGCTCAAGAAGATGAAGACAAAACAGCGAATCCAATTATAAAGGGGTGATTTATTATATCAAAACAATAAGAAATATTAATGAATGGGATTGTAAGATGTATACCAAATTAGGTATGATAGGAATTACCGAATTGTAACATCATTCTTGTATTTAAAAACTTGCCAAAAAATGAGGTGATTATAATCAATTGATATCACTGTGTCACGCTGTATACCTTTATATAAATACAAATGTAAACCGTACAGTAGTTGTAATTAGTTAGCTTGAATGCTGGTGTCCTGGGTTTGATTCCCAACTAGGGAGTGTTAAGATGGCTCGATGGCAGAGCGGTTAGCGCGCTGGGCAAGTAATCTAGTGGTCGCGAGTTCGAATCCTGCCTCAACCGATTTCGTTCTCCTATAGCACAAGCATTAATGCTTATTTTAGGGAACGTAGGAAGATGTATATGTAATTGTTTAACAAGTAGGTACATAAAAAAAAGAAAAGCAAAAAAAAATAATTTTTCATGTTTTTGTGTTAAAAGGATGAAAATCCATTAAAAAATATATCAAATAAAATTATCATTCATTCATACCATCACGGCATCTCCCACAATGTGAGGTTATCAGCGACAAATGTGCATTTCCCTATAAAGAGGAGCACAACAAATACGTGTATACCCACACACCAATCTCGTATCACCTAAAAAGGCACTACATTCAAAAGGGGTGCAGAACCTCATTGCTGAACTATGTAAGAAGTTAATGTTGCTTGTTGTATTTTCGATTACCCGACTCTTGCGGGACACTCGAAAACAATAAAAAAATGAGGGGTAGCACTATTTTAAGCCGGTGCCTTACAACTAAAATTAAATAAAAAAAATCCCGAAAAAAGTATTTTTCCCCTGATTTAGTTTATGACGACCAAACATTTTCGTCTAGACTGCTCAGCATTATCATCGTCTTAAAGCATTTAGACTGAAAAAAAAAATGTTAATTGTAACAAAATTTCATATTAAAATTAACCGAACTATAATAATAATAATGAACACTTCCTTGCACCCTGCGCAAGTGGCGAGTTTATTTCCGTGTGGCAATTTCTTCCAACTAACCAGTGTTTCCAGCCCAGAGAAGCAATATTTGACTGAGAAATAAATTTAAATAAATTTCTCCTCTGCTGGGAATCGAACCCAGGACGCCTGCACAGAAACCGAACGGCTTACCAACTGTGCTACGGCGGTCGGCTAGAACTAGAAAACATTTGGTCTTGTGCACATAGCCAAACAGTACAGTCATAAATAGATATACCTTTATTGCTTATTCTAAGGTTAGACTGAAATGCAGGTAGCCAGTTCGGTTGTCATAATATTTATTTTCAGTTCATTTTCTCTAGGCAGGTTATATCGTTTGAGTGATAGATTAGATAATTCGGCAAATATCTCGTCACTTGCATATGTGTAAAAAAAAAGGTAAATAATCAAATAAATAAAGAAGGAGCATAAAATATGTATTACAAAGACAGACATTTTGAAAATATAATAATAAATGTTATTTTTGTGTATATACTTGTATAAGTTACGAGACAAAAATATTAATGTCATAACCGGTACCTTTGGGGATTAACAAAAACACATGTTCCATGGATTTCATCCCTTTTACACGAGGGCTGTCTAAAATAATTATTTTATAAATTAATGGCCTCCGACAGAGAATTGGCCAATATTCTCTCCTCTCTCTCACGTATGGCCAACGATAAGGGTTGCCAAAACTTCCAGGACATTTTAAAAGTTTTGATGCACAAAACGCATGAACGCTTAAACCCAGTGTTTCAGCATTAATATACAAATGTACCTACCTAATTCCTTTAGTTTTTATCTGTCTTCACTTCTATGCGAAAAATGCATTTGTCACCTCAGGTATAAGAATTGTGGCTCTCATTATTTACAAAAATCCAATTCTCTCAATAGATGGCGTTACAACAAAAATAAATAAAAAATAATAAGAATGTTGTTCAAAATTTCACACATAGATGGCTATAGTAAGAATTGCTTATTTTCAAGCGAAAAGAATTTCAGTATTACAATATATAGAACTTTCAAAATTGAATTGATAGGGATCTCATTAAAAGGCATAATTGTTGAACGTTGCGCAAGCGCATAAAGTGATCACGTAAACCAGCCGATGACAGGTCATAAGCCCTATAGGTGCCTTGATTTCCCGGTTCTCCTACAGTAAATATTCCAACTTCGTCTCTATTGGGATAATTAAAAATCTGTTAAAAAATACAATTATTTATTTCGTTAGACGATAAACCAAAATAACAGGTTACAACTTTTAAACACCTAGGTGTGGAGATATCTAGTTGTAATGATCTCTGCAATGTGGAGGATATTGTAAGGTGGAGCAGCCAAAGAAGACGATACTGGAGAGATCATGTTAAAAGGATGAATCCAGAAAGGCTGCCAAAGATTGTAATGCGCGAGATACCGGGAAGACCATTAAAGAGATGGAGGGAGAACTGGACATCCTTGTCCCAGGACCTGTAAAAACAGATCATAGAACTAAAAAAAAAGACCAAGTAGAAGAAGATTTATTTCGTCTCGTTTCGTTTCGTCTAGGCGCTTTCGTATATCGTCTATGTCGAAAAACCGGACGAATAAGAGACATGTAGCAATACGCTACGCGGTGTTCAAAAACGGGACACATGGAAACCCTACCAAAGTATAATATATAAAAAGGGCTTTTGCGAAACAATTTTCTGCGGTATCATGATTGGACGAATTGATTTTGCGACGTCCAAGACAATCTTCTTTACTATTCCATTTAATTTAATCCACATTTCCAACTTTGGGAGAGAGAAAATAAGTGAATTCTTTATTGTTTTGTTTTTACTCCATTCTATTTTATTGATTTATCTTATTCAATTTCTTTTCATCAAAAGACATATGTATTATTATTATTAGGTATTATATTTTTGAATTCAATAAATATATATTATAGACCAAGAGGTCAATCACTGGTAAAACTCTCTGAGATCATGTTCGCAATGTTCAAATAAGGAAAACATGTGGAATAGAGGACATCGTTCGGTGGAGTAGATCCAGAAGAAGGCATTGGAGGGAGCACGTAGTCAGGATGGACAGTGATAGACTTGTATATATAGCGGAATGAAATCCCTTCTGGCCGCCGCCTACCCGGAAGCCCACCAAAGAGATGGAAGGATAGCTGGACAACGTCATCCCAGGAGGCATAGTTTCTGAAGAACAGACCAACTAGGTCTACTAAACGAAGAAGAAAAAGAGCCACTATCTGCCAGATTTACTTCGTATAATTTTTTACGTGCTATTTTTTTACGTTTTATTTTATACGAAGTAAATCTGGCAGATACTGGCTCTTCTTCTTCTTCGTTTAGTAGACCTAGTTTGTCTGTTCTTCAGAAACTATGCCTCCTGGGATGACGTTGTCCTTGTTAAATAAATACATATACATCTTCCTACGTTTCCTAAAATAAGCAAATAAATGATTGAGCTATGGGTGAACGAAATCGGTTGAGGCAGGATTCGAACTCGCTGATAAAAAAATATAAAAGATGATATTTTTTTCTGCAAAAGACTAAGGATGCCACATCAGGTAACAAAGATTGGATAATATGAACCCTGAGTACTAGTGGCATTCGGAAATAACAGCTTTAATAGTGTTAAAAATGGCTTTTTGTACACTATGAATCGGTATAGCGTGATTATTTATATATTCACTACGAAAGACTATTAGAAATCACGTCTCCCATTAACAGTCACTTTGGTAAGTGGAAACCCCGTCTCCCGACAGACACCTTTAACAAAGACATAACCATTTATTATACTTTAAAGTGGTTTAAGTTACTGTATTTTGTAAGAATGGTATATGAAGGATGCATAAAAAATGGTATGAGGATATATGCCAGCAAATCAAGTGTAATGGTCTTTGAAAAGAGTAAATGCAGAACAACGTGTCAAACACACAGTTGCTGACTCTCGCTCTTTTACTTTACATAGAAAAAATTCGAACCAATGACACACAAAAGAAAATACAGTATTGATACATAATAAAAGGATTTCGTGATTTTAATTTCTTTTTATAAGGTATAAATTGGGAAAATAATGCTACTGTTACTCACTTTTGTCCTATTGTATTCGATTCCAGACATAACATTGAGAAAAAAAAAGAAAGATAAATGAATGAATGCGTTACGTCAGATCTTAATAGAAAAATTAAATGCATTATACATACATTAAAATTTAAAAATATAAAATATCTCGGATAAAGATATAAGTATCAATATAATAAATAAATTATTGACACATGAAACCATATTAAAAATGCGAGCAAATTTCTTCTTATACCGCATATCCGTTACTCTTTGCTTTTTCCTGTGCCCAATAATTTTCTCTTTTTTTAACAGATTTTTAATTATCTCAATAGAGACGAAGTTGGAATATTTATTGTAGGAGAACCGGGAAATCAAGGCACCTACAGGGCTTACGACCTGTCATCGGCTGGTTTACGTGATCACTTTATGCGCTTGCGCAACGTTCACCAATTATGCCTATGATGACAGGTCGTAAGCCCTGTAGGTGCCTTGATTTCCCGGTTCTCCTACAATAAATATTCCAACTTGGTAGTAGGCACTTGTTGAATTGTATAACCAATTTGTTTATATTAATTTATGTTTATAATGTTACGTGAGGTATAAATCATAGAGTTTCTCCCTACCTCTCTACTTTCCTATCATGTTTTCAAAATTGTTAATAAATGTTTATGTAATATATTTTAAAACACTATAATTGGCAAAATAAAAATTACCTTTGTATATTTGTAAAAAAAATCTTGTTTTCTGTTATATTAAATAAATAAAAAATATTATTATAATATAGTCTGTTGAAAAACCCTTATTAATAAAAATAAAAAAAAACGAAAAAAATACCAATATCATTTTAGAAAAAACTAATTTTATAATACACTGAAGTTTTACGACCTATACATTGAAGTCCGCGAACATGTCAATGTCTATAATATATGGTCTGGAAAAATAAACACAAAATGCGTATTGACAGCAACGTCAGAATATTTATAAGACATGCATGCGACCGATCATGACGTATGCTGTGGAAACGCGAGCAGACACTGTACGTACCAAGGGGCACCTAAGGACAACAAAAATGAAGGTTCTAAGATCAATCACTGAAAAAACTCTCCACGATCGTGTTCGGAATGTTGTAAATAAGAAAAATATGTAGAATAGAGGACATCGTTCGATGGAGTTGATCCAGAAGAAGACATTGGACAGACCACGTAGCCAGAATGGACAGTGATAGATTTTTATTTTATTTTTTAACTAACACAAACAACATAAGATAGTTTGATGACATGAATTAATAATATATAATATATAATAATACATCAAATATCTATATCTAATTTATTGCGAATATATCAGCAAATTAAATATTAAATCCCCTCTGGTCGCCGTCTACCCGGAATACCACTCAATAGATGGAAGGATAGTTGGACTTCGTCATCTTAGGAGGCATAGTTTTTGAATAACAGACCAACAGGTCTACTAAACGAAGAAGAAGACGAAGAATTTTATAATATTTAAGCGTTCAATTATATCCAATTACTAGAATACAATATGTGTAATCATAGCTCAACTTGCATATAAAATTTATTAAACGACTGCATAATTTACCATACAGTACATAATTAGAAGCCTGTACCTTTATGTCATTAACAAAATGATTGACGCATTGTTCTAATACCTACATACATACATATTATTATAATCTTCGTTTTCATTATCTTGCTTTGTGCTCAAACAGACGGCTGGTTCTAAAGTCAAGGTCGCATACTTGAATGTCATGTTTTTCAGAAATTTCAGGCACGACTTGCTGTTTAGCAAACATAATAAAAATTTTATATTTTATTAATAGTTGTATATACGAAAACATTGTATTTTTTTCTATGTCAATGATATTTCAAACTGATTTTTTTTTGTTAATAGTAATAAAATTTCATGTTAAAATAAACCGAACTATAGTGACTACATAACATTTGGTTTTGTGCGTACAGCCAAACCGTACAGATAAAAATAGATATACTTTTATAACTGATAAAAAAGGTTTGGCTAAAACGCTGGTAGCCAGTTATTATTTTTTGTCATATTTTTTTTTCAGTGTTTGACAAAATTTTACAAAGAAGTTGGAATATTATAGGACAACCAGGATGACAGGAGGAGAACGATGACAGGTCGTAAGCCCTGTGAGTGCCTTGAGTTCCTGGTTCTCTTCCCGGATTCAAATATTGTTGAATTTAATTAATAATAATGAAAAACTTTGTTTATGATTCTAAATTAGCTGTGAGGTACCGACTAGGTACCTGTAGTGCTTCCACTCTGTTCATTCATCGTCGCTTTCGGGAGTCCCATATGAGCAGGATCTTGGATGGTAGAGGACAACAGTAAGTGGTTTCACATTCGTGATGTGGTATGTTGGGGGAAAAAGGTCATATTTACCCCCACAAATATTGTTGTAAATTGAATTTTTAGTCAGAATGAATTTATTTGAAATCCAGTAATTAACGGGTATCAATTAATAAATCCTGCAATAATAGCAAATACGGCCCCTATGAATAATACATAGTGGAAATGAAGCGTTTATCTATATTATATTCACTCGAGGTTAATATTTAATCTACATCCAATTGAATTTGATGTTTTTTTATACTTAATTTTTTTTTTGGAATTATACCCCTCAATCATTCGAGTCCTCGCTTTGAATGTATATATACATAGATGGTCTTCATCACTATTGTTCACAATAGGCGTGATGACAGTAAGAAAAAATCAGTGAAATTATGATTTTATAAAATAAAATATGTTATAAAGATTTGAAAAAATATATTTATTTTCATTTTAAAAGAGCGAATAATATTAATATTATTAAAATAAAAATACAAAATATGTTAGTCCGCCATTTTATGTGAAACACCAATCAGAGCGCATGACGTCATCATATTGTTACTGTCAAATGTAGTGTTCGAAATGGCTATTTTTTTCATAACAAGCTATATGGAATATGCTACTTATTTTTAACATGCTATTTTTATTTAGTGATTTATTTGGTTTACTTGGGACAATAAACCAAATAATATCGCTATCCGCTCTATTGAATCGTTGACGCATCTGTTATAACACGCACCGAGTATTGTAACGTGGTGGAGAATATTTAACGTTTCAGAAATAAATAACTTGGTGGCTTTTATTGCTTGATTATAAAATAAAATGATGTTATTATATTGTTTCTTTGATTTTGTTATGTACAGTAATGATGATGTTTGTGGGAGTTGTACAGTGTTATATGAGGTTGAAATGGAAATACACAATGTATTATGATGAATCTAGTAGATCAGAATATGATAAGATATACATATGGAATAATTGTTATGATTCATATACATATTATGGTTAATATATTAAAAAAAAAATAGTATGGGATAATTGTTATGATTCATATACATATTATGGTTAATATATTAAATAATAGGTGTGATGACTGTAAGAAAAAAATCGTAGGAATTATGATTTTAAAAAATTAAATAGGTTATAAAGATTTAAAAATGTACTTATTTTCATTTTAAAGGAGTGAATAATAATAATATTATAAATATAAAAATACAAAATGTGTTAGTCCGCCATTTTATGAGAAAAAACAATCAGAGCGCAAGACGTCATAATATGGTCGCGTCAATTCTTCTGATAGTCTTCAATACAATATACGCATTAATTGTCGGTCTGGACTATGTTTATTTTGGTGTTATCGATATATTAATATTTTAATTAGGTAGGTAAGTACTTAAAACTAAAACAAAACAATAAAATAGCAATGGAACAAGGATTCATCAAAGCAAATAGTTTCAATTTACCTAGATACTCGCCTACCTATCGGGGGACAATATGGGCCGGTATTACAGTGTCAGTTTAAGAGCTAAACTCAAGTTTTACAAAAATATAGCGTATTACAGTGTCCGTTTAGGCCTAATCTTCCATCAAATACGTCACTAAAACGACAAATATTTAACTCAACGTTTCTGGCAGATTAAGTACTTAACTGTGAGTCAACTGTCATTTGCTAGGCAACTCGTGTAGTTTCAGTTTCTATCACTAGAGGCGTTAGGCAACGTGTGTAGTTTCAGTGTTGTATCACTAAAGGCGTTAGTTGTATCGACGGTGGCGCCACACAACAAAACAAACTGGCAGCCGTATTGAAACGGCATTTAAAAGCATTATTTTGGTAAAAAAAAAAATTACCATGTTGGATAGTAAAACAATGGTATTTAAAGTCGTAGCGTCCCGTTTTGTATTTCGTATTTTTTTTTTTTTTTAAAAACAAGTACATATACATCTTCCTACGTTCCCTAAACTAAGCATAAATGCTTGTCCTATAGGTGAACGAGATCGGTCGAGGCAGGATTCGAACTCGCGACCACTGGATTACTAACCCAGCGCGCTAACCGCTCTGCCATCCACCCATCCAAAATATTTGAGGTTATTTAAATTTGAGGTATTATTTGAGGTTATTTAAATTTGACAGATAATATCCACAGATAAAGTGAAATATGTCTATAATAACTAGTATTTTTATTTAGTAACTGACATGTCATATTGCACTGTAATACGGAAATGGATTCAATCTCCCATTAACATTAATCTTGAGTTTAACAAACTCAATGAGTTGAGGGCCGACTGTAATATCGGGCCTATGTCAACTGTATTTTGTATGTAACTTAGTTATTATTGAATAAATAAATAAATAAATAATGAATGCTCGCAACGTATGGTAAACTAATTTAGTTTTAGTATTCTACAATTTTGTCACGCGATGGTGAGCTGACGAACGTTCGACACGTTATGATGCTGGTCACTGCCAAACTAAACTAGCAAGCTATATTTTTTTCATGCAATGAAGCGATTCGAAAACGACGGCGATTACGCGAAGCATGCGTTTTAAAATATCGTTACAATTTTAGCAGCATACGAATTATTACATAGCGCTCGTTATTTGTATTGTGTTCATAACAAGCTATATTTATCTGCTATCGTTATTTTTAGCAACAGCAGCCATAGTAGTCATTTCTTCTGCCTGTCTTACCTAGAATGGAACTTTTGATGGTCGGATATTTCTTTGCGTCGAACAAAGACTTTTGCTCATCAGAATTTCGAAACGTAAAACTTAATAATAAGTACATATGTATAAGTACTTTATTTATCTGTAATTTAAATACAACTTACATCTCGAAAATCGATAAAATATGCTCCTTCTTCTCTCTACTTCTTGTATTTCATAAGCTAAAAACATACGCGGGAAACGTATGATGGCCTATTTTGACGTTTGGACATTAATGAAGTTCTTTATATGCGTATTGCCTAAATAATGGTAAATATTATATTATTGAGAGTTAAACGTGGGGGAACAGATACTGTACTTCATTGTAAACGCGTACTTAATAAAATACACTTGTGTCTCGCCGTGCGAAATTTAATCACTTATTTCTCTTTTTTTTCGCGTGGGACGAAAACAAATACCTCAGTAGGTGTTTTTTTCGTCGTGTTTGTACATTTAGGGACCACACAACACTTATGCACTTTTGAATTGATTATAAATACACAAATCGTCTTAGAATACATATAATACATATAGTAGTGATATGCAGTTTACGATATCGTGACGTCACCGTCAGGTTCGGCAGCCGCCATGATACTACAAGCGTTTTTTGGCGTAAATGTCAAATTTGATTTTAAAATGGCGATTTTTACTACTAAACCTTTATTTTATGTAGAAATGTATATATATTTGAAAACTGTGAATGCGTAAAAACATCGTGAGATAGTTTTTCAAAATTAGTCATCATGCCCATTCTGACGATACTCAGCATAGAGCGATACCGGTGAATGGGAGTCGTGTTTGCGAAAAATTTAAATAGAACTAAAAATTAAATGATATTTTTACTGACCAACTTTTTTAACATCTCAATAGAGACGAAGTTGGAATATTGTAGAAGAACCAGGAACTCGAGGCACCTACAGGGCTTACGATCTATCATCGGCTGATCTACGTGATTACTTTATGCGCTTGCGCATCGTTCGCCAAAGGGAAAAAATCCAATGTTTGCGTGTATGCAATTAAAAAAATATTCGATTTTTTAAAATTAAATATAAATTTTTTCAAGCTTTATTTATTGTTTGGTTAAAAATCTTCTGTCATATCCAGAATATTTACAAACGGAACAATTTCTTTTTGAAACAGACGAATCATTTATATTCTTGAGATAAGTTGGATTTACATGCAACTCCTCTAGAAGTTACATAAAGCGATCAAGTGGCCATAAAACACCATTGTAATTAAAGCAGTGGAGAATAATACAAGTCAGCAACATTAATATTATTAAACTTACAGGTTGAGTTACAGTGTGGTTTATTGTGTAACTACAACCTAATGCTGTATTGTTTCTACAAACATATAAGTAATTTGAGTACCAACTTTGCTTATATAACATTTGGATTTCATCAACATTGAGGTTTTCACTTGATATATTAAGTTCTTTAATTGATGCAAAAAATTGTAAACAATTTCATGTCGACGCAAGAGTTTTTTTTTGTTGACTCTGCACCCTTAAAGAGTGTTCTCAGCCATAAAAGTATATTGATTAAATTGTCTAAATAGAGAAAAAATATTGCTATTTTTGTTTATTTATTTTACATCAATTTCGTGTAGTGTTATATTCTAATGTCGCTAATTTTAATGAATTTTTGATCAACGTGTTCACCTCCCAGGATTTGTATCTCAACGATGTCCTCATATTAATTTGTTGGCATTGGAACCCCAATCTCAGTGAAGTCCTTAACAAAGGTCGGATACCTATCGTTTATGGGGCATTCCAGAAATAAATGATCCAGTGTCTCATCACTAATCATATACTAGCAGAGACTACTATCAATGATCCTTATTTTTAAAGATGATCTCTGGTACAACAGTGCCTCATGAAGATACGACACAACGCTGATAGAATGTTTGTCAAAAGCTGTATCTTGTAACGATGGTTTATTGATAATTTTTTGATGGTTATTTTGTAATATCTACCCTTTTCCAGTGCACTTGCACTTTTACAGTGACTTTTTTCCTAGAGATGATGTTTAGCAATTGGTAAGAGGTCGATTGTGTAATGTTGGGATGTGTAAAAAGAGTTGGTATTTTTATGTTACTTACTTACTTAACGTGTCCGGGTAAACATTAGGCCTTTCCAGCAATTGCTGCGTCATTTGCCACAGCCAAGTCTTCTTCGTTACATCCCTGTTCCATGTTTCGGCAGACAAGAAGATGCTTATCATCTTGGACCTCCCCGCAATCGCAAGATACATCTTCCTGTCCTATTCCCCACCTGTACAGGTTCTTTTTGCACCTTGTGACACCTACACGGAGTCTATTCAATGTCTTCCATGTACGGTAGGATAGATGGTTTCCCGGCCCCAAAACCTCCGACAGCTCGTTTTGTCTTCCACTACATTGATCAATCCAGCGCTCTTGTCTTGCCCTTTCTGGCGGTACTTGAAGGGGGGATGTCGTGGTCAAAAAACTTTTATGTTGATAACCATAACAATTTGGATGGGTCGATGGCAGAGCGGCTAGCGTGCTGGGCTAGTAATGCAGTGGTCGCGAGTTCGAATCCTGCCTGGACCGATTTCGTTTACCTATAGCACAAGCATTTATGTTTATTTTAGGGAACGTAGGAAGATGTATATATACTTGTTTAACGAGGACATATTCATATATATATATATATATTTAAAAAAAAAATATGGAGGCAGGATTCGAACTCGCGACCACTTGATTACTTACCCAACTCGCTAGCCGTTCTGCAGTTTTTTTTTCAATGTTAAAACATTTTTTCACGTAAATGCACGTATGTATAAAAATAAGAAAAAAAATTGAGTTGAAAAGTACCCATGACGCGATCTTAATACGTTTTTATTTTGTCTTAATCTTAAAAATGTATAACTCAGTATTCGAACATAATCTAATCTTTATCTCAAATGTTTATCTAATCTTATTACAATATTTCAAACTTAATTTTTAATGAAATTTTTATCTCAACTTTTTTTAAATTAATCATAAAAATTCGTTATAATCAAAGTTTAGTATGAAATTGTCATTAATTTTTGAATAAATAAAAATAATGAAATGCCTTATTTGCATCTAAAAGATTTTCAAAGTTTGAATATAATCCAATCTTAATCAACTGTTATTATTGTGCACTTTTCAGTGCAGTTTCTTCAAGGTTTAAGAGTTTTCCTGACTTTGTTCGTTCGGGGTTCAGCAAGTTATTAATCTTCATATCAGAACAGGTGTTGGCGAAGAAAAAATACAGATGAAAAAAAATTAATATCTATTAAATCGATACCTGAAATGAATATACTATTATTATGATAAAATAGTTTATTGAGACGAGTAGATAAGTTGAAAAAAACAATGTAATGAAATAACAGCTTAAAATAAAAACAAGAATCCGAAATGAAATTGTCTCCTTTGGAAACATTCCAATATTTATTTTCAATAAAACGTTACCATTCAGAAAACCAGCGAAATAATAAACCAACTAACAGTAAAAAATGCTCCAAACTATAAACCATTTTCTTTAATTACATTTTTTGTTGATTACGTTGAGATCCTTCGGTATCCGGAAAACAACAAGGGATTACGAAAAATTCCAACCAGCTAGAGAGAAAAATCATTTCCTCCGAGCCCCGGATTTTTTATTTGACAATAAAAAAGTCTACACTCGAATTTCGATAAATCGTCCTGCGAAAAGTTTTCATAATTACAATTGGCCCATTGAGTTGCTAAAAATCTTTGGAAATATTCTAAGATTAAGATAGAATAATCACTTTTTTCAACGCCATAAATCAAGGCACTGTTTTCAAACTTTGAATTTCTGGGAACATCGAGGAGAAATTTTTTTTTTCTTCGACTCGAATAACCATAAGGTTGTGTGCGAAAACCAGATTTAACCTATTTGAATTAAAAATGATTTGACCTAAAGTTTTAAAACCAAATTTTTTACAATCTTTTATTATTCTGCTCAAAATATATTAAATAGTTGGTTTGTGTGATAGTAATAAATGAGATTTTTTGTTAATGATCCTGTAAATTTTGCATATATATTGAACAAAACATTGAATTGCCACTACCATCCATTGTATGTTCCTTATTGTTAAAAAAGAAAATTTTTACATTTTTTTACCATCTCAACAGAGACGAAGTTAGAATATTATGGAACTCAAAGATTTTTTTGTTTACAAAAAAAAACAGTTTCTCAATAAATTGTGTAACAAATAAGATAAGGGTGATAAGGTAACTCTATAATAAGGCATAATTGGTGAACGTTACGCAAGTGCATAAAGTGATCACGTAAACCAGCCGATTACAGATTGTAAGCCCTGTAAGTGCCTTGAGTTACTGGGTCTCCAACTTCGTCTCGATTGAGATGTTAAAAATTTGTCTATACTAGTTGCATGTAACACATGAGATCCAACTGTCGATAGCGATAGTAGGTATAGTTGAAGAATAAGAATCAAACTATAAACCCATAAATACAAATTATTTAATATTTTAAGATATTTGATTTTCTATACAACACATGTACCAAGGTAGGATGTTAAGATAGGATAGTATGGAGGTCAGTCCTTTTTTCTACCCAGAATATGAAAACAGCATGACGGTATGTATGTATGTTTGGAGATTTAAGTATCATACTATTAAGTCTTCTTACATATTGTGTATAGGCGACTACCATACAAATTGTATGAAGCGATGTCGTCACTAAATTCAATTTTTATAAAAATTGTTAAAAATTTTTTAGATTTACTTGTTCAATATTAATATTTTTTATAGAAAATTAAACTATCTAGTTGGGGTGTTTCGGCTTTTTTCGATATTTTTAAAAAAATTGGAAATATAGGCAGTTAAACTCATAAATTTACCATAAAAAAAATTTTTTTTTAATAAAATATGTTTGAGAAACCCTGGAATTTTTTTGAAAAAACTTATTTGAGATTTTGTATTTGTCTACATTTGTACCAATTTTCAGCGTTCTAGCTTATATGGTTTCTGAGATATATGGAAAAATAAAGTAAAAATTCAAAAGTTGATAACCCCTGACTGAAAAAAAAAATCAAAATTCTGAGTATAAAAGTTTTGTAGGCCTGTAACTGTTTATATATTCTGAAATTTCGTGTGTCTGTGTGTGTGTGTGTGTGTGTGTGTGTGTGTGTGTGTGTCTGTGTGTCTGTGTGTCTGTGTGTGTGTCTGTGTGTGTGTCTGTGAGTTATCAACTTTTGAATTTTTATTTTATTTTTCCATATATCTCAGAAACCATAAACGCTAGAACGCTGAAAATTGGTACAAACATAGACAAATACAAAATCTCAAATTAGTTTTTTCAAAAAAATTCCAGGGTTTCTCAAACATTTTTTATTAAGAAAAATATTTTTTTTATGATACATTTATGAGTTTAACTGCCTATATTTCCAAAACTTTTACAATTATCGAAAAAAGCCGAAACACCCCAACTAGATAATTTAATTTTCTATAAAAAATATTAACATTGTAGTAGAAGATCTCAATTTTTTTTAACAATTTTTTTAAAAATTGAATTTAGTGACGACATCGCTTCATACATTTTGTATGGCAGTCGCCTATACACAATATGTAAGAAGACTTAATAGTTTGATACTTCATCTCCAAACATACATACATACCATCATGCTATGTATTTGCATATTCTGGGTAGGAAAAAGGATCTTCCTCCATACTATCCTATCTTGACATACATACCTACATATGTTGTATAGAAAACAAAATATCTGAAAATATTCAATAATTTGTATCTATGGGTTTATAGTTTGGTACATATTCTTCAACTATACATACTATCGCTATCGACAGTTGGATCTCATGTGTTACATGCAACTAGTATAATGAAAACTTCAAATTGATCCACAAAGTTGTGCTAACCCAAACAAATAAAAATGATAATCCAACTGTTGATTTGTTCAAGAGAATTTTATTCTCTTAACATATCGACAAAGTAGGTGTATACGCCGATCGCCGAATTGCGAATCGACGTTGGTTTTGTGGACTGTATGTATATATGTAAGATGGGAAGATTTAATGAACTTTTTGGCTTGCAAAAAATTGTATAATATGACGAGTGTATGTGTTTCAAGTACCGGTAAAGGATGGATCAAAGAACTCTCCAATATACCGCCTTATAGCCCGTTCACTGCACATATAACACAGATATATTTCTTCTCAATAATGCCTTGTTAATTGAATGTTGATCGATATAAATATGTAGATCGATAAGGCACAAGACAGGCCGCACTCGC
This sequence comes from Molanna angustata, assembly GCA_963576475.1. Classification (NCBI taxonomy): domain Eukaryota; kingdom Metazoa; phylum Arthropoda; class Insecta; order Trichoptera; family Molannidae; genus Molanna; species Molanna angustata. The sequence continues at coordinate 17,180,221 of OY754981.1, forward strand.
GAGCTATTATCAGCGGTGCTGTTTAGACAACGACTATTGACGATGAAAGTTTCAGGATAAGCGGGGTAGTGGGAGGATTGAGGCAAGGAGTGGCGGGTCGTTTCGTATTATGCACTGACAAAGAATCAAAATTATCATTATACCAACATAGACAATATACAGCGCGCAAATTCAAAAATACGAAAACCGAACAGTAGGTATGCCAAGATACGCGAGATTTACAACTTTTTATCCGCTCAATTTTTCAAAATTTCAAAATATATAGATAGTTATAGGCCTAAAAAACTTTCGTACTCAGAATTTTGAATTTTCGTTTCAGTCAGGGGTTATCAATTTTCGAATTTTTTAGAGTTTCTCAAACATTTTTTATTAAGAAAAACGATTTTTTTTATTGCATATACGCAAACATTGGATTTTTTATCCCTTTCGGGAATAAAATAGTGTATTTAATGACAATAACATCTCAATACAGACGAAGTTGGGATATTATAGAAGAACCAACAACTCAAGGCACCTACAGGACTTACGATCTGTCATTTATTTATTTATGATCATATAAACATATACATTATTTTAATATAAGATAGCCGCCTCACTAGAATAAATCTGTTCTGAAGCAGCCACCTGTACATTTGTGAAATTATTACATTACAGTAAAAAACAAAAGAATAAGAAAGCTATAAAAATAAACATTAGGAATACTTACATAATTTTAAATTAAAAAATACAGTTTTAAAAGTGAAATAAATAAAAACAAACACAATATAAACAGACAACAAAAAATAATTAGTTAAGAAATTATTGTTGCAACGTTACTTTCATTTTGGGTTCTACCCACATCGAGTAGCCACTGGGTACCACGGGCTTTGAATTGAGTTAACCCTTTAAGGTCCGATGGCAGTTTATTATAAATTCGAGGTGCAGTAAATACAAAAAATCTTTGCCCAAATTTAGTATTCATTTTTGGCACCAAGTAGTTACCCGATATTTTACCTCTTGTGTTATTCAAGATGGAGTATTTTTGAGGAGGTTTGTTTTTTAGAAATATAATTAATATTGATCTGGTATAAAGCTGCCTCACATCCAATACTTTGAATTGCTTAAGTAATGTACTGGATCCACTAAACATTGGCTGGTTTACGTGATCACTTTATGCGCTTGCCAACGTTCACCAATTATGCCTTCTTATTTGTTTCCCTTATCAATATAAATTTTGAAAGTTCTATATATTTGAATACTGTGTAACATTTCACCTGAAAATAAAGAATTATACTATTGTCATCTTTGAAGTAACGAAGAAACCTTTTTTTGTAACGCCATCTATGGAGAAATTAATTTATTTGTAAACAATGAAAGCAACAGTCCTTATAAATGAGGTGACGGTACCTCGGATAGATGTGACCCCTGAACTGCGCCAAAAATATTATTTCATTTTTTGGCTTGTTTACCTACTTATACCTACCTATGTGTAAGTAAATCGAATACTTTTTTTAATTGCATATACGCAAACATTGGATTTTTTTCCCTGACGGGAGTCACGTGATAAATAGAAAAAAGATGCATATTATGCAGTCTGTTATATTTACGTTTATTCAGCCTAGCTTTTTTTAAAAGTTTTCATATTTCTTATTCTCAAATTAAGTATCGGATGATTGAAGTCGTTCAAGGTAAAATTTAAACAATTAAATATCAGAGCTTCAATCTTTCTCTCATCTCTAGCATATATTTTTGTCGAATGAAATAAAAAAATCTATTTTTTTTCATAAATATCTATATTACAAATCGTATTCAAATATCTCGCAAAATAAATATATATCTTTATTTCGCGACAACATATCATTTATATTGTATTCACGAAACAAGACCCTACTCAGAGGCACTAAACCAGTATCGAAAATTGAATGTATCAGGACCATTACAATATATTTACGGAGCTGTGAAAAATCTAACAGAGGATCAAAGGAAATGGAGTGATCCACAATGATAAGGAAACCGACCCCTTTTGATAAAATATAAGAATGAAGACACAGACTGACAACAAATAATGATTTCGGTCTCTATCTTGACAACCACTGCCAAACATGTCTACATTATTATACACCCCCTAATAATGTATGTTGAGTGTACATTGTACATACCCTTTCACTTGTGTAAACAAACAACACAGCTTTAAAGCTGTCCATCCATAATGAGATATATCATATTATTATTTTTCGTATGGTCTTATAAAAGTACATCACATATCTGTTCATTTAACACAAAATATAAATTGCACAATATAATTGTTTGTCAGAGAAAATTGTGATGTGATGTACGCCAGGAGATTGATGTAGTTATTGTCTGGCGACCGATGTGTTAGTTCATTTAGTGTTAACCAAGGTGCACCACGAGGAGGCGAACTAACTATCGTATAATGACTATGCCGTATTATCAGTATCACATTAAAGTTTGTATAATTGATCAGTTTATTACAAAGATTAGAAATTTAACCTCTTTTATTAAAATGTCTGGCTGAAGTCACTTAACTAATATACCTGACTATATATTTAATAAACGTAAGCGGAGAACCCCGAGCCTGGGCTTCTTCTCCCTTACTATATCCAAACTCTTTGTCTGTGTTGACTGTTGGGGTCAGCTCTCCTCGTCATCAAATTATAGGTCCTTCTGTCCTGCATTATTTCACTTAGACCATGTCTCTGCAATTGTTTGCATCTTTGCACGATCCGAGAATTCTTTGATCTTCCTCTGGATGTAAGTCGAGGAAGATCCAGGGAGATCGTTTGGTTTACCCGTACTACATATTTCAACTGTCTTTCAAGAGCCGTGAACCTGTGCGAGGACATCGAATTTATATCCTTTACCGGGGGAAGGGGTACTACCTATATTCTTATAATATACCACAATAACATAACCAATATCACTTAAAGTCATGAACAGAAGAATTAATTATTGATTTTAAACAATTAGGTACTCAGTTGACTGAATAAAAGTAGATACTTGGACGAGTGTTATATTTCTTCTTCGTTAAGTAGACCTGTTGGTGTGTAATTTAAAAACTTTGCCTAATAAGATGACCTAATCCAAATATCTTTCCATCTCTTCGGTGATCTTTCGGGTAGACTGCGACCACAAAGGATTTCATTTGCTGTTTATACTTAAGTCTATCACTGTCCATTCTGGATACTGGTCCCTTCAACGTCTTCTTCCGGATCTACTACACCGAACGATGTCCTCTATTTTACATGTTTTTCTCATTTACAACTTGGAGAGTTTTATCAGTGATTGACCTTAGAACCTTCGTTTTCGTTGTCCTTAGAAGCCCCTTGAATCGAACAGAGTTTGCTCGCGTTTCCACAGCAAACGTCATGATCGGTCGCACGCATGTTTAATATAATATGCTGCTGTCAATACGCATGTGTTTATTTTTACAGATCATATTTTTTGACCATATTGCTTGGCTGAGAAATTTTTCAAAACGAAATCTGAAATGTTATTCCTATAACCTACTTGGAGGAGACAAATATTAACTACTGAGTACTGAGAAAACTGGGTATCGGTCGGCAGGAAGCGAATTTCGTGGCTCCGTAATGTACAAAAGTGGACATGTATTAGGACCGTCGAAGAACTGTTTCGAAACGCTGGAGATAAGGAGATATACTGTCGAATAATATTCAACGTTGGGGGACCTAACAAGACACTTGAAGAAGACTCAGTCGAAAGTATGGATAACAAAAATTAATTTCAACAGGAAATATGGTTTTTTAAATATTTATTTTTACATTTTTTAGCAAAAAAAAAGATTTACAAGATAACATGAAAATTTAACGTCTTCACACATATCAAAACTTAAAAACATTTGGGAAAATTACAATTTCATTTAATTGTGTATGTAATAATCATTTTGGTATGTTGGATCTTGTTCTCTCCAGTGCTCCAGTTCAGGTGTCTCTGGCGGATGTGTTGGTCAATCCTGACGGCTTTCATCCTCCGTTGATGATAGATTTTGTTAATCCTGATGCCTTGGAGTGCCTGCGTCCAAATGTTGAGATTGTTCGGTACAATTTTAGAAAAACCAACTATTCTCAATGTAAATCTAAGTTGTCTGAGATTGACTGGTCAGTTCTTGACGAGCTCAATTGTAATGATGCATTACAAGCATTTTATAATATCGTTTGGCAGGCCATCGAATGTCACACTCCTAAATTAAGGCCCAAACCCCGCGATTATCCCACTTGGTACAGCTCCTCCCTCATCCGTATGATAAAAGAAAAGAATAAACACCACAAAAATTTTAAAAAATATGGTAACCTAAATGATAGAAATTGTTTCTCTTTATTAAGAACTAGAATAAAAAAAACTATCAAAGTTTGTTACAGGTCATACATGTCTTCAATCGAGAATACATTAAAGCACTCTCCTAAAGCATTTTGGAGCTATGTAAACTCCAAAAAGCATACAAACTCTATTCCGCGGGAAGTCAATTACCGGGGAGTCTCTGCCACCAATGGAGAGAATATCTGCGAATTATTTGCCAACTTTTTCTCATCTGTTTTTGTTGAATCCACGAGCAAGACAACTGATGAATCTTCATACATGTGTAATTCTTTGAGCCGAATTCATCTAAACAAAGCTGAGCTTTTGATTATAATGAGCACCTTGGATATAAACAAGGGCACCGGGAGTGATGACATTCCTAACCTATTCGTGAGGGAGTGTGCCGGTGAATTGGTGAGTCCTCTCTTTGAGATATTTCAGAAATCTCTTTCTGAGGGTAAATTTCCTGGTCTTTGGAAAATTTCTCGAATTGTTCCTATATATAAATCTGGAGATAGAACTAGTGTAGAAAATTATCGACCAATAAGTCTTTTGCCGTGTTTCGGGAGATTGTTTGAAAAAATGGTGTATCCACATATATACCATCACGTGAGCCCCCTTCTGACAAAAGGCCAGCACGGGTTTGTCTCGAATAAATCTACTAGCACCAATTTGTCAGAGTTCGTTAATCAAGTGAGTGAATGTTTGGATTCCAGAACGCAGGTAGATGCCATATACACCGATTTCAGCAAAGCCTTTGATCGAGTTGACTTTGGTATACTTTTGCGGAAGTTGTGGGGTGCAGGTATTGTCGGCAAATTGTGGGACTGGATTAGTTCTTATCTTGATAGCAGAGTGCAGATGGTATCGGTGGGGGGTTTTGACTCGGGACCCATCATGGCTACTTCAGGTGTGCCACAGGGTTCCCACCTTGGACCATTGTTGTTTGTGATTTTCATTAATGACCTTGGCTCGTGTCTTAGTAGCAAATTCCTGATGTATGCTGACGATCTAAAAATATACACACCTGTGAGCTGCATCAGCGATTGTATGAAACTTCAAAATGATCTTGACAAATTGTCTGATTGGTGTTTTAAAAATAATATGCGCCTAAACACCGACAAGTGCCACTCAATAAGCTTCACCCGAAATAGGAAAAAGATAGAATTCACATATAATATAGACAGCGTCGACCTGAGGAAATTAAGCTCTGTCAAAGACCTCGGGGTGATACTTGATTCTGAACTCTCGTTTAGGGACCATTACGATCATATTACGGATAAATCGTACAGAACTATGGGTTTCTTATTTAGGATAACAAAATCGTTTAAAGATCCGAATAGTTTAATAAGGTTATATTATTCTCTGGTACGAAGTTTACTCGAATACCAATCGTTCATATGGTCCCCCTACTATGTGTCTCATAGAGACAAAATAGAACGTGTTCAGAAATATTTTACTAGGGTTCTTTCTTTTAGAGCGGGTCATAGTGGCCGGTTGGAATACCAGGAGCGCCTTTCGCTTTTTAATATGGTTAGTTTGTCAGTTAGGCGGAGTGTGGCCGAATTAATGTATCTTCGTAAGCTGATTCGAGGTCACTTGGACACATCTGACATAGAATTGTTAAACTTTCATGCAAATAATAGATTAAGATGCAGCGAAGTGTTTCGTCTGAAAAGGTATAGAACCAATGTGGGACAGTTTTGTCCTATAAGCCGAATGATGAGCTCATATAATAGTTTGTCAAGGGTTGTATCGGATCTTGATGTGTTTCATAATCCGGTGTCCACTTTCAAACGTTTGATTCGAGGAAATCTAGTGATAGGGACACCTTGATGTTGTGTGGCTCTGTGGGTGTTGATTTGTATTGCGCATTTCTCCCCACTTTTGTATATTGTATTTTGTATTAGGATAATTTGGTATCTTGATTGTATGTTTTGTTCTTATTTAGTTTTTATAGTTTTAAAAATAAAAAAATACTAACACGTGTATAGTACGACATATAAACCAGCAAATTCGACAACATATTAACTTATAAGTCTTACTAAAAATATTCTAGTTAGACGGGCATGTTGCCGAGTTCGCGATTTTGTCCGCGACGTTATTTATTGACTGTCGTTACATTGCACTCGCGTTTGTACCTGCCAATACAGTGACATTCTGCCGTGTCGGAGTGTCATTGTATTGGTAGATTCAGACGTTGCGTCTGAATCGTTGTGACAATTTAATGTAATGACGTTGTGACAATTTAAAATATGCTGGGTAAAATCTATTTGTTTTTTTTTGTCTCGGTTCAATTGTTCCTTCTTTTTTTATGTTTTATTTTATTAGTTCAACATTTGTTTTCTTTCTGTTTTCCTACATATATGTATATGTGTATTTTAAACTTTTCTTTTAACTGTGCAAAGTAATGTCTTTTTTATAATATGAATGGTCAGGAGACGTTGATTGTACATACCTAACTATGCACAATAGCCATGCGGGAGATACCTGTTATTGGAGCACTGGAGATTCTATTTTTTGTTTCATGTTTTTTTTTGTTTGTGTTGTTCAGTGTTCTGTTGGTGTCTCTGTATATTAAATAAATAAATAAATAAATAAATATATTCCACTGCCATCCATTATACATATATTCTTTATCTTTATTGTATTTTTTGGACAATATTTTAACATCTCAATAGAGACGAAGTTGGAATATTATAGAAGAACCTGGAAATCAAGGCACCTACTGGGCTAACGGCGTCATTGGCTGGTTTACGTAATCACTTTATGCGCTTGCGCAACGTTTACCAATTATGCCTTCTTATTGAGTTCCCGTATTCATGCAATTCGGAAAGTTCTGTATATTTTAATAATGAGAAACAGATCATTTGAAAATAAGCTATTTTTACTATCGCCGTCTATGAAGTAACAAAGAAACATTTGTATGACGCCATCTATTGAGAAGTTGTTTTTTTTTTAACAATGAAAGCAACAGTCTTTATATATGAGGTGAAAGTGTTCTCGCATAGATGTCACCCCTGAACTGCATTGTTAAATCACTGAAACTCCCCCCCACACATTTGACAACGCAATAAATATTTGGGTAGTGTTGGATTTGTATCGTCAATTTAGTTTCTTTTATACCTTGATAGTGCCGAGACAACTCGACGAAAACGTGAAGTCGTAAAAAATTTAATTAGTGGAGATAATATATGATGCTGTTTTTTATTTTATTTAAATTATTTTTGCTTGTTTATAATGCAGTTACTTCACAAATATACAGACAGATACTTCAGCAGAGATTTTTTTTTAGTAGTATTTTTTTACTTTTTGCTATCAGTTTTCTTTTATTTTTAACAGACATGAACTTTGCTATGAATAAACAATATTGTGATCGTATGAAAAGGAATGCCGCCTTTACACTGTGACAATTTCGATTTTGCTTATTATTCGTATGAGCGGATAGAAAATCATACACAGCTATGTGCCATCTCTACACGATTGTATAATATGTTTGTACGAATTGTAACAATCGCGATTCCTTTGATGTTGAATGTCTCTCGACTGAGCCGTGAGCTGTTCCACCCCTAATGTTATCGACATGCCTACTAAGTTTAACTTCAAAATTGATCCCATAACAAATATATACAATACACGACGTATCTATACCTACCTATGATGTATCGATTCACAACATAAATTACCTTAATCAAGTGTAACTTGAGATAGTTATAAGATAGTACCTATATTCAAGAATCGTTCCCGTACATCTAAAACCTTATTTCTGAAAACAATGAACACGCGAATCAATCATACAATAAAAATTAAAACAAAAATTATAATAATTAATTTATATCCACTTTTACTAATACTAATCCTTGTCTTATTAGTTAATTATTTTATTTATTTATTATTTATTTATTTATTTATTTATTTACTTAGTTATTTATTTATTTATTTATTTATTTATTTATTTATTTATTTATTTATTTATTTATTTATTTATTTATTTATTTATTTATTTATTTATTTATTTATTTATTTATTTATTTATTTATTTATTTATTTACTTATTTATTTATTTATTTAATTATATTTTTATTTATTTATTTATTTTTTTAATTTATTAATTTTTTCATTTATTTATTTATTTATTTACTTATTTATTTATTTAAGTATTTATTTATTTATTTATTTATTTATTTATTTATCTATTTATTTATTATTTTTTTTTTTTAATTTATTTATTTTTTCATTTATTTATTTTTTTCATTTATTTATATTATTTATTTATTTATTTATTTATTATTTGTTTATTTATTTATTTATTTATTTATTTACTTATTTATTTATTTAAGTATTTATTTATTTATTTATTTATTTATATATTTATTAATTAATTAATTAATTTATTTATTTATTTATTTATTTATTTATTTATTTATTTATTTATTTATTTATTTATTTATTTATTTATTTATTTATTTATTTATTTGTTTTTTATTTATTTATTAAATTTTTTTTATTTTTTTTTTTTTTTTTAATACACCATCAGAACATTTAAATATACACACACAAGTTAACACATGATACAAACATATAGGCCCCTGAGTCAAATCGAACACGCTTAACGATATCGCCAAACGCTATTTTATATTTATGCGATTTGACGTTTGTTGTTTGTTGTTCTACAACAAACGTCAAATCCCATACAAAAGAAAATAGCGTTTGGTGATATCGTTAAGCGTTTTCAGCTTGGCTCAGGCCCGTCTCCAATGACAGGCGTCTGTCACATAATTAGTACCATAAATTTATATAAAAACAATCATCGCTTAAAACGTGCTAAGTATTTGCAGTAAGAGTAATTGATTATAAAAATAAAATCTACATAAAAATAAAAGACCATTTATAATCATTTATTAGTAAATTCAAGGTGATTTGAAGATGACTGTAACCTAGAGAATATTTTAATTTATATAAGATCCTTCTGACTGTCGACCTAATAAAGATAAAATTAAATAAAGAAGATCTTAAGTGTCCATGTGTGTATAAACTTATGTATAATGTAAATTTATCTAAATAAAATTGTTTATAGGAAAATAAATTTTCTTTTATTAGAATTAGTTAGAAATTAGTTTAATTTTTCCTACTGCATATCTGTTTATAATATTAAATTTTTTATATCACATACATAAGAGTCCACACTGTATTCTACATAAAGCAGTGTGATTTATTTCTGTAAAAAATATATAAAAAAGGTCAACATTTACTTCTCATTTCATCTCTTTAAGAATCGTACATTTTCTTCTTCATTTCCCGCTATTCAAAACTTTAATAAATGAACAGTCATACGGTGCTGTTTAAAATGAGATTGTAAATTAATGTAAAAGCTAAAAAGTCGACGTCTTCTACCCAAGATATTGTGTACCTAAGTAATATCACATATTAGATAAGAAAACATGATTTGTTAAATAAATTTCCCTTTTAATTCCTCTCGAAGATAATTTCACGGTAAAATAGGGGGTTCTATGCGTAGAAGGTAGATATGTATAAGGAAAAGTAATGTAAAGAAGGGGAGGAATAAACGATGGAAGTGTAGAGAAAGTTATGAATATAATGTACAAGGAAGATGTGGAAATATTACTAAGAAAATTTGTGTAAGAAAATGACAAGTAAATGCTGCGCAAGAAAATGTAAGGAATAACAATGTATAGGAATTTATTGATTATTTCATATACTTAGTTTCATAAAAAAATACTGATTTATTTTTTTTTACCTGTAATTAAATACTTTACTTTTCCCCCATTGTTTTCAATTCGATTTACTGCTTCCTATTTTTTTTGTCTTTTTTAATCAAAGTTTATTTCATCTACCAGAAATGAGTGCGTTCTTTCAAAATTAATAATAAAATTCATTGAAATTAATATATTTTTTAAAAAATCCGTTTCAAAATAAGGTATCTTTCCTTTCAATCGTGTATTGTCTAAAGGCAGTATCTTAAACATAATTCAATTTATTTATACCTTTTTTTAAAGAATGAATATATCCTTGTAACAAGTACATAAACAACTAAGCATAAATGGTTGTGCTATAGCTGAACGAAATTGGTCGTGGCAGGATTCGAAATCGCGACCGATGTATTACAAACCAAGCCCGCTAACCGCTCTGCCACATCTTAAGACAATCTGTTTTTATTCTTATTCTAAAAATAAAACGTTGTTTAATAAAATCAAAATAGCCCCAAAATTCATCTTAATCTTTTAATGTTTTACAATTATGAACATTGAGTGCATTTTTGAATACGTTATTTTAAGAAGATTATTAGATACTATATATGTATATTCCAATACTTGGTACGGGAAAAATATAAAAAAAAAAACTAATAAAAATTGCCAATTTTGAAATATTCAATACACTGGCGATACAAGAAGAATGAACTTAATGCATAGTATGTGGCTTTAGTTGTATTTTTTTTCTTTTTATTCTTAAAATCAAGATACCGCATTTGTGGAATACGAGTAAGCAAATATAAATAACTGAGACGAAAGGCTTGCGATATCGAAACCGTTTTGAAACAGGGTCGTACGAAGTGGAAAAATAATTGAATCTCGAATCGAATTTCACTTTTGTTAAATTAAATCTAATCGGCGAAAAATTCAATTATTGAATCCGATAGGGCGGTGCCTTCTCAGATGACACTCGCAAAAGGATCACTCTTCTTCTCCGGCTATTCATTTTTGTTTAAATTTAGATTGTGTCACTAAAATGTAATCCTAGAAAATACTTCTCCTTTATTTCTCAGCGAGTACCTACACAATTGATTTGGAGCGAGGATTTTATTGAAATCAGTATTAATTATTTTTGAACTTTTGATTTCGTTTTAGACAGAGTTTTCACTGCGCACAGAAATCCATACCTACGTATATAGGTTAAAAGTTAAACAATATACATAATTATACGAATTTCAATTCTGTCACATGGACGCCTACGACTTTTCAAATAATTAAAATAAAAATTAAGACTGGAAGGGAAGCATCGACCACTGGAAACTCATATTACAATTTATACCCCAAGTGTCTCAATGTATGAATAACACTGAATTAAATTATATTGAAGGGGTACAATCAAAGAGGTAAAGATGCGCACTACAGAACAGAGCACAAATTAAATATCCGACGAATTCCTATATTTTTTACATAGATATAAACCCAAAGCAAACATATCCAACTCCGGAAACTATTTAGGTTGTACCCAGTACAAGTTCTATTGATGTATGAATTTAGGATATATTTTGTTCTAGAAGATTCAATGTAAAAGATAGACTAGTTTCTATTTCTTCTGAGTGGACAGTGAAAACGGAATGAGCTTAGAAAGGGTGTACTGACGATCACACCGTTAATAATTTTGAATAGAAAACAAATATTTTGAATTGATCGGCGTGTCTCCAGTAATTTTGTGTTGTGTTTAAAAGCTTGAATATATTTTTATTGACAATAACATCTCAATAGAGACGAAGTTGGTATATCATAGAAGAACCGGGAACTCAGGCACCTACAGGGCTTACGACCTGTCATCGGCTGGTTTATGTGATCACTTTATACGCTTGCGCAACCTTCACCAATTATGCCTTTATAATTGGTTCCCTTATCAATGTAATTTTTGAAAGTTCTATATATATGAATAATGTGTAAACATTTTACCGAAATAATACTGTTGCCATCTATGAGGTAACGAAGAAACCATTTTTTTTTGTAACGCCATCTATTGAGAAATTAGTTTATTTGTAAACAATGAAAGCAACAGTCCTTATGAATGAGGTGACGGTGTCTCCCACAGATGTCACCTCTGAACTGCGCCAGAAATATTATTTCATTTTTGGTTTGTTTGCCTACTTGTACCAATGTGTATGTAAATCGAATATATTTTTTGAATTGCATATTTATTTATTTATTTTATTTATTTATTTTTATATGTAGTATTGGATACAACAGCTATTTCAGTTTTACATTACAAAAGAAAGAACAAAACAATTATGATTTACTACGCCAATTACTGAATCCATCTATTTACAATTTAAAGTATTATTATATGAGATACAGATTGAAAGTGGAAAAAAAAAATCGCCATGTTGAATAGGAATGGAAGGGTATTAAAGGAAAGGAAAGAAAGGAAGGAAAAGGAAGGTTATTTTTTACATTTTATTTTACCATGTCTATTGTATATTTACCTACATTACCAAGTGGGTATATAAACGCAATACGCAAACGCAAACGCAATATACATATACGCAAACATTGAATTTTTTGTCAAAAAAAATATCATTTGACTCCCGATAGGGAAAAAAATCCAATGTTTGCGTATATGCAATTAAAAAATATATATTCAAGCTTGAATATAGTTTTTTTGTTAAAATTTTCTATTGCGTAATATGTGTTTTATAGTTTTGGTTTCATACAACTGATCCATACTCCAATAGTTTTATATATTAGGCTTATATATGGTATAGGTGTATTAATATGGGTGGAGCCAATGATATATAAAAATAATAGATACGTAACTAGATTTTTTTTGACTATATCACTCGATATCGGGTAGAACGCCAGAAATTAATTAAAAAAAACTAGACTTTCGGTTAACAAAAAGGAGCATAACCTCACTTAATTCTTACCGCACTAATACACGCAAGATGTTGTAGTGTTCGGACGTATTGTCGTAGTCTAAATACCATCTTATTTGATGAAAACGTGTAAAAATTACACTAGAACTGTGAGGGAACGACGAGATATATCATTTCATGCTGCATGTTTATTCGATAACTAATATATTTATATGGATTTTTCGATTGTTATTTTTATTTTTAAAACCGAGAGAATAGTCAAGTCATATTCGCTTGTAGGTATGTAGAAGGATTCTGTTGTTGTATTAGCTTTTTCACACAGCTATAATTTAATATAAGAACTTCTCATTCACAGTCATTATTTGGTGTGAATTATAGTTATAATGTGATTGCATTGGACTAAAAAAAAATATGTCAGCAGTGTGTGTATTTTATAGTTCTTTCTCTTTCTTACTTGTATTCTGTCGTATGTGATCTTTCTTGTTGATATTAGAATAATTCGTTAAACTGTACAATTTTTCTACATTGTTTTGTTTTCGTGTGAATTGTATATATATAGGTACTCGTATATAAATTGTCACTGGGTGGAGCTTCGATGTTTTTCGGTAATCCCTACCTACATATTATATACATTTTATGGGCCCATAATAATAATGTCTAGCTTACTACAAAAGCCAAAAATATATAAAGTTATTGGACTCATCGCCACAAATTTCAAATATTAGTCATCCATCAAATAAATTGAATTTATTCCTCGCTTTCAATTATACTTTCACACACTGGAGTGTGTGTTACGTTACATTTTTTCCGCATAATAAATAATGTCGTAAATTGAATTTACAAAGGTACGAAAATGATAATAATAATATTTGGTAGCAGTTGAAGCTTAGCCCGTTTGGATTATACGTTTAATCCGATTCTATATAGGTACGTTCATTCTCTTTGAAGTAAAAATAATGCAAACGTATTGTTTGTTTTAAAATTTGCTAACATCATTCTACCACGTTTGACCATAATATCGGAAACATTGTTTCAAACTTGTTTCAAACATACACCGCATTCTCTTTTGTGCGGTGTATACGTCTCATGCAAAACCTTTTAAAAGAAATATAGATTCAGACTTAAATATAGGTGGATTAGTTTGCTGTGAGGCACCGGCTTAGAATAGTGCTTCCATTCTTTTCTATTTTCATCGTTTTGGGTGTCCCGTAAGAGCCGGATAATCGAAAATATAACAGGCAACAATAACATCTCTCAAAGTTTAGCAATGAGGTTCAAAGCCCATTCTGAATTTCATTCTTAGTTGAGACGAGATTGGAGAGATACACACAGTTACGTGGTTCATTTTATAAAATAATGTAAATCCGCGCGCCTGTTACCCCACATTATTGGAAGTCGTGATGTCATGAATGAATGAAAGTTTCTTATACTGTCGCTGTTACGCTTGAGTTCCTCAAGGTAGATTGTTGGGACCTTTCCTATTTAATATTTATATCAATGATCTTGACGATTTTTTTTATTTAATTCACAAGTCATTCTGTTTTGATGTCATGAAGAATATATTATTTTATATACGTACCTACCTTTTTTATTTATTACAAAATAACATAAGGTAGGTACCTACGTATTTTTTAATGCTATGTGTTATTTCAAAACCGCGTAAAAGGGGAGTTTGATGTTTATTGCGTAGTAGTTTTAATTCGTGTTTATTATATTTTGCATGATAAATATTATTAATTTAACGAGTTTATCAACAAACAGCTATAAGACAAAACTAATTGCAAACATTTTCCTTCTAAAGGTTTATTAATTTATTATAAGTTGCTGTATTTTAATTCCACCATAGACTAGTAATACACTAATTAACCACCTGTTGGATATGGAAATTCATTTGAGTAATTTAATATAATGTTTATTTGACTGTTATCAAATTTACGACAAATCTATAAAAAATGGAAAAAAGGGTAATTAATGTTTCTGATTATTCCTTATGTTACTCACGAAACTGGATTTAAGGACACCTTCAGAGGACATAAAAATAAAATACATATAAGGAAGATTTCTTAAGTTTGCGAAACATAAAACATAATAATAAGTAAGCTAAGACGAATTTGAAGTAGAACGATGTATGACAGGGTACAAAACGAGGGCGCAAGGAAACAATGAATGTGAAGAAATATGTAATTAATAGAAGTTAACACATTGAGATGGTTTGGCCACTTGGAAAGAATGAATGAGGATCGCCTGACGAATAAAATATACATGGCGGACAGGAATTGAATAAGAGATCGGAGTATCCCAAGAAAAAGATGGCGCAACCATATATGCGATATTCTGCAAGGTGGAAATGTAAGAAGCTGGAACAACACACGAATTTGTACAAGACGATGTATGAATGTTGACCAGGCGAATGTGTATGAAGATGTAAAAATGTTGGGTTTTGGTTCTCTCTGCCTTCCCCGTGAGGGACATAGCATGATGGTGTGTATCTAAAAACAAGTAAATTATTTGTAAAACTTAGAAATACAACAGTTTCAAAATTTTATTTATTCGTTTTTTTTACAGAATTCAGAGACAGAATTGAGAGCGGTGATAGCCTAGCGGTAAGGTCGTCGCCTCACATGCGTGAGGTCGACGGTTCGAATCCTATGCGGATTTATATCACTAGCTATATGTAGCCATGATCCAATTTGTCTGATTCCCCTTTCTAAGGGTTACGATGGTCAGATGGCAGTCGCTTCAATGTAATAACCAGATTCGCCAATTCCAGGATCATGGTCAAAGCGTTCCCTGATAAAAACGGGACAAAAACGCTGAGAGGAAAGAAATTCAGAGGCAGAATTCCCAATCAGCATGTCCACTGAACCTGCAATGTAGAGGGTATTGTAAGGTGGAGCAGGCAAAGAAGACGATACTGGAGAGATCATGTAGAGAGGATGAATCCAGAAAGAATGCCAAAGATTGCAATGCACGAGATACTTACCAGAAGGATAACACCGACCACCGGGAAGACCATCAAAGAGATGGAGGGAGTGCTGGACATTGTCCCAGGACCTGTGAAATAGATCATAAATCTACCAAAAGAGGAAGAAGAAGAAGGATTTTCTTTACAGGTTAAAATGATCATACGCACGCTTCCCATATCGCCCCATTTCCTTTCAATTTCCATTTCCTACAGCCTACAGCAAATAATATTATGTTACTGATTGTTTTTTTTTCAATTCATGTTTTGTTAACTAGTAATACTCATCAAACATTTTGGCTTATTTGCTGTATTAATGTCTACTTGTCTTATGTACTTAATTGGCTGTATGTTTGTCTTCAATAAATAAAATAAAAATATAAAATAAAGGATGGCCTGCATTGAGGTCTTACCTTTAAAAAAATTGAAACAGTAAAAAACGAAACATAAATTAATTAAATGCAATGAAATACAAATAACAAGTAGGTATTATGTATGTATGTATTTGTTTGAATGAATGAACGAACGAACAAACGAACGAATGAACGAACAAACAAACGAACGAACGAACGAATAGTATAAATATTACAAAGGAACAAAATTACAATTTAATTTATACCTAATTACAATTTTTTTATTTTTTTCACACATTTGGAAATTTTACTGCCTCGCTAGACATAGTCAGTTCATAGTCTGTCTTTATGTGTAATATTTGATAGGTTTTTAAAATAACAGTATTTCTTTAGAAAACCGTCAAAAAGTACAGTGACAATCAATTACAATGACAAACGAAAATAGTGGGTACTCAACATATCGATGGTTTTATCCCAGATCTTTAACAGTGTAGAAATAGGGTGATATTTGCATAACGACCCGTTTTACTAGCATCTGAAAAATGAATGGTAAATTTTCTCGTTAAATTTAATGCAGTGAGGGTTAAATGATTTCGATGTAATCGTCAGTTTTTTGTGACATATTGAAAAATACAGACAATCTGATATTATCAAACCGCGCGTAGTCATTGTGATATAAAATTTAAATTTTAAAACGGTGATAGATAAAAATATTCTGTGAGACAACCGCTGAGCAAATAAACATGGAGGACACTGAATAGAAGTAAGAATATACAGTTATAGTATAGGACGTAAAGATGATTTATATGCAGAAAATGTCCATAGTTCAAGATGATGAGCATCTCTTTGTCTGCCACAAAGATGTTATGAAGAGAACTTAATTTTTTCAAATGACTTCACAATTACCACTGCAACATATCGTAATAGAGGGGCCTAGTATACCTGGACACAGAAAGTCAACTATTTTGTCCTGTTATTTTTAGAACGAGAGCTTGGAAAACGCACTTATCATTTTATTAATGTCGGATGACCTATCAAAGCTGACATTTATCGCGATAATTTAAACATAGAAAATAACCAATAGTGTTCAAAATCATAAAAGTAGATACATATATAATTTATTTGAAAAATGTGATCAAATGGCTTGACATATACGAATGTATAATAAACTTATTCCTAACCTCAAATGGCAAAGGTGTTGGTAAAATTATTTCTGCAACCAATTTCCATTCAATTTCTAAAGCAACACGCTCACGCGATTCGCTATTTTCATTAAAGACTAACTAAACCTAACCAAAAAAATAACGGGAATGGAGATTTACGTAAACATCATACTATTATTTCGTTGTAGTATTTTATTACATCCCGTATAATATTCGGTTAGGTTTAGTTAGCAGGTATTTAATGGTAACAGCGACTCGCGTGAGCGAGTTGCTTTATAAATTGAATAGAAATTTGTAGCAGGAAAAAATTATCACATTTTTGCCATTTGAGGTTAGGAATAAGTTTATTGTGTATTCGTATTTGTCAATTATATATATATATATCTACTTTTATGATTTTGAACACTATTTGTATTTATTTATGTTTAATTAACAGCTGTAGCTTTCTGAGAGTAAATAAATAAATAAATAAATAAATAAATAACTAAATAAATAAATAAATAATAAATAAATAAATAAATAAATAAATAAATAAATAAATAAATAAATAAATAAATAAATAAATAAATAAATAAATAAATAAATAAATAAATAAATAAATAAATAAATAAATAAATAAATAAATAAATAAATAAATAAATAAATAAATAATAAATAAATAAATAAATAAGTAAATGTTTAAATCATCGCGATCAATGTAAACTTTGACAGCTCATCCGACATTGCTAAAATGATAAGTGCGTTTTCCAAGCTCTAGTTTTTTAGATAGGGTGGTGACAGGATTGCCATCGTGATGGATTAGTAATCCAGTGGATGCTAATTCGAAATCAGCTTGCCTTGAACGATTTATTTCGGCCAGAGCACAAGCATTTAGGCAATGTAGGACGATGTTAATTATATATTAAATTTGTTAGAAGGACATATTCATTTTTTAAAATAGTTACACTTCGTAAATAGATGAAGTATAAAATACATATTTTGAACTATGAATTGTGTAAAGAATATGTCTATAAAAACATTATAAAAGTTTTTTAGGCAACTATAAAACATTTTTTAAATTTTTTACTTGGTATAAATCACCTCACTAGGCTGAGCCTGTTCCGAGGTGGCAGAATTTTTTTTTGCTTTATATCTGACAGAAGAAAAATGTTTTAAAATATATACATACATACATACATACCATCACGCCATGTCCCTTACGGGGTAGGCAGAGAGAACCGAACGCCACTTACTTCTATCTTGACATACATTCATCGCCTCGACAACATTCATACATCGTCTTATACATGTTCGTCTGTTGTTCACGCTTCTAACATTTTAAAATATACCTTGTATAAAATAAAAATATAAACTATTGTAACTTGATCATGTTTCCTTGTTTCTGATCCATGTTTCTATTGTTTTCTTTAGTTTCAAATTATTCATCAACTGCTTGTCTGTTATTTCGTTTTTTATCATATTAAATATTTTTGGAGCTAAATAATAGTAGTGTCTTTGTCCGTATGTCGTTTTTGTCTTTGGAGTCACGAGAAAATGCAGCTGCGTGTTGTCTCGTAATTGTATTGCGGTGTAATGTGAATTGTTTTGTCTATATGAAAATGTATAGAAATAATTTTGATATACAACTGTGGAATGTTTACATAAAACTGAAAATTTTTCAAAAATTTAATTGTTGGATATGTAACATGGTTCTTAAAATTGGGTAAGATATAACTAAGGTATTTTAATAGCTAGGTGACTTTGATAATGGTATGTGGGGTTAATATTTTTTTACTTGTGTCACGCCATAAATGGTTTCCCCAAATTCGCTTCAAGTTAGCAATCAATTGAACGGCAGAACGCTCCTAGGGAAGACTAATGTATGAAATATCATCATCTGACAATTTCACGATCAATTTATTTCCAAATTGGCTACCATCCTCGCATCCTTCCCAGACGTCGGAGGTGAGCTCAAATAATTGTAAATATTTTATTAAAAAATATTAAATAAAATTATTTTCACGAGATTGATACAATTTTGAACGAGTGCTTATAGTAATTTACATTTGAAATCTCTTATGTAATTATAAATGTATCGATAGCTGGCTTTTTTGTTTCAGTCAATTAAAAACCAGGTTAAATCAACCAGTTAAAATGTTCACTTTGATCATAATTTTCCACCGTTATTAAAGGTCATTTTAAAAAGGATCAAATGTAAAATCTCATGTTTCAACTTATGAAGCTATAGTAGGCTATATAGTATATTTTGTAAAATGTCATGTTTCAACTTATGAAGCTATAGTAGGCTATATAGTATATTTTGTAAAATCTCATGTTTCAAATTATGAAGCTATTGTAGGCTATATAGTATTTTTTGTAAAATCTCATGTTTCAACTTATGAAGCTATAGTAGGCTATATAGTATATTTTGTAAAATCTCATGTTTCAAATTATGAAGCTATTGTAGGCTATATAGTATATTTTGTAAAATATCATGTTTCAACTTATGAAGCTATAGTAGGCTATATAGTATATTTTGTAAAATCTCATGTTTCAACTTATGTAGCTATAGTAGGCTATATAGTATATTTTGAAAATCTTTTCCCCAGTACCCTCAAAAGATATGTACGTCTTTAAAATAAGGAATTGTTTGTATTTTCATCTTTATTCCATTGCAAGAGTTTTTGACATTTGAATTTGTTAAATACTTTTCTTAAATAATTAATTTTAGTTAAACCCTTTTTATTTGTAAGTAAATAAAAAATTACAAGGCCTACAAAGTAGATTTTTACTTCAATGGAAAGAGAATATGAAAATCTACCGGTTGAGTTTTTAACTATTTTAATATTTTAATTACTATTCATGCTATTTAATAAAAAAAACTCTATGTTATACCTTTTCTTCACGAAAAAATATTATATAGGTATCACATATTACGTGATATACATACAATATATATTTTCGTGTTTTATACTATACTAAGGTAATTTTTTGTGAATATTTGTGTAAATCCGTATTCCCAGGGTTTACAAGGGTCTTACATCATAAGGTCCTTTTAAACGTGTACATTGGACATACATATACATTCTCTAAAATAAGAAAATGCTTATGATATAGACGAATAATCTGCAGATAATAATCGTCTGTTGTCAATGTGTTTACTGCGCAACCTTCAATATTTTAGACACATAGGGCATACAAAAAGTTACTTGATAACCTAGTCGTAATGAAAAGTACGGAGTAGGTACAATAAATCTAGAGGTCGACCTGCTGAAATGCCTTAGGCAGGGTTGTTTCAACAAAAGTAACGGTAATAGTATAGTTAAAATACCTTGATTGCATGAAATTGTTCAAAAATACCTCGTTTGACGGCATTCAATTTCAAAGAAAAACTAAAAGTATTGAACAATTTTATGAAATCAAAGTATTTTAACTACACTTTTACTTTAATCTTTGTTCGAGAAACACAGCCTTAGTTCGTTATAAAATCGACAGTTATCGAAGCTTTTCGATCAGTTTAAGACCGTCCTGCATAGAAAGACCATTCGTCTTCTTCTTTAATGGCGGTACCAACGTTCTCTCCCGTGATCATTAGTCGAGTGATTGAATTTATCCACCATCCTCAGTTATGAGATAAAGGAGAATTCGTAAGATGTTGAGATATTCCTTCAACTTAATATTTACACAAATTTATGTAAGTAAATTTTATTTGAAGTATTTGTTCAACTAATGTAATATACGCCAGGATAGTTTGTTTAAAACAAGGGCAGTGTAATGTAAATAACTTAAACCACTCCGTGAGCATTCATCGTTTATTTGCTAAGAAGAACTTTTTGATATGTCACATTTCAACTCTTCCTGAGTTGCCAGATATGTATCAAGCCAAAAAAGAGATCATAGCAAGTCAAATATAATCAACTTTTGTACATTCGAAGTGTATTAAAATGACAAGAACGTCTTGAGAATAATATTATTATTTATGTTGTCTTCCTATCTTATACCCGTATTCATAGATAAATCTTGAGGACGCCTCAGATTTTCAAAGCACCTTGAAGGCGATTTTTCTATTCAAAGTGAATGTGACGTCTTATAAATAAATTTATAAATATTAAATAATATAATTCTATATTTCTGACAATTCACAAATAAAAACATCACAGTAGAAAAAGTGTAAAAAAATTATCTAAAATAACAAACGTAAAAAACAGAAGTATGCATATATCATAAAACATATAACATAATAAAAGTTATTCAATAATTCAGTAAATAAAACAAGAGAAATCCCACCAGGCAATGCCATTACAAAAATTCCTTGAGGAATCCTTAATAACTTCAACAAAAAGTTTTCCTTGACATTGTGAATTCTGCTTGTTTGATTATGCATACATTCCTTCAAGTGTCAACATTTGAAAAAATAATACAAAATGAGAGCGAAGTAAGAATATTTTGAATACCTACATATGTTTGTATGACGAAAAATGTCATGAGTATATATATATACATTCCTAGATGTCTAAAGTTTACTAGCGGGCTCCTTAAGAGCGGCATATACCTCCAAGATACCTTAAAGGCCCGAGGCCTCCTCATTACTGTTTACCATAATACTTGACTCCAAATCATTTCTCATATACTTTTATCACGAATGATAAAATAAATATTATACCCGAAGAAACGGAATTATTATATCAAATCTCGCAAAATTATAATCCAGGTATCACCTGTCATCGCTATTAACGTTTTTTTGATTTTGGTCGGTGGTTTTATTTTTCGATAAAACAAACAACGCGAATATTCCAGCACCGCCATCTGTCGTCAGACCTATGTAAGCCTATTTGTCAAAGCGTCTGATTGCCTTCATCTCCCATCTACCAACCAATTCATACATCACACATTTTGGTATTCCCTCCGCATATCTTTACTTTACTCCTCATAGCAATAACGATTAATCATTCGCTCGGTATCTTTTCAAAAATGTAAAAAATGATTTAAGTTGTGACCAACACTTAACTCATCGCTGTTTTTCCTCCGCCACCACCCGTTCTGCTTATGGAGACTAATAACGGTTCCTCGCAAAAATCTGAAAGAGCATATAGAGTCCGGAGAACTCTAAAACCTTGCCGACACTGCACTTGAAAGTGCCACAGAGAGCTTTTTTACGAGGAAACAGCCGGCTCAAAGTTCACAGAAAGTGAAGATAAGAGTGAACTGTATTTCTGACAAAAATCTTGAAAGCTTTGAAAATACTCTTCGTGGCACGTGGCAATTTGGTCCACATGTCCAATGGATCCAAATAAAAATCCTTCGGACATCGATATAAAGTTTTCATTAAAATTTTGTCACGGAGAATTTTGTGCATTCTCATAGGATCCACTCAGGAGTCTGATCTGGGTTATCACAAAGGTGACATGAAGACGAATCGGATAAGTGAAAACGAAAAAGATAAATTTTGAAACTGCCGTGTCCAGTAAGGGATTGCGTGGTCCAATGATAAAGAATAATCCACGAAGAATAAATTCGAATACTCACATCGGGAAGAAATAGAAATGTCAGTCTGCCCACGGGAGAAGACGTTCAGCGACGTTGTGTCTAGAAGAGAACTCTGGGCTAAGTTCTCCATCACTCCACGAAAAATTAACTCACCACTAGGTACCTATATAAAAATTATAATGAACACTTCCTTTAACACTACGCAATTTGCAAGTTTCTTATTTATTTATTTATCTTCGTGTACAGCAAATTCACAAAGGTTGGTTTGTTGCCATAAGGCACAAATATTTTGAAGTTTGAATAGCACAAAGTACATTTCATTACATCATCATCTCAACATCTCAATGGACAGTTATAGATGGAACACCTTCCCAGAACACATATCTTCTCCGAATCATACGCATTCAAACATGAAATAAGACACATCCAAAAATCACCACACCACGCGATGACATAATATACATTCATCACGTGTAGGTACTATTGAATTACGACTTCTTAATCCAACTGTCGATTTGTTCAGGAGAACTTTGTTCTCTTAACATATCGACAATGTATCAAGCCAGAATACGCGAGAATTGTATGGAGAGGTCTACTTTTTTCACGGCTTTTCCAACTTTGAAGTCAAAAAACACCAACTTATAGGCTTCGCAGCATATATGTTCCATACACGGATTTACTCAGAATTCGGAGTAGAACATTTCGTGTGTCTGTGTGTGTGTGTGTGTGTGTGTCTGTGTGTCTGTGTGTGTGTGTGTCCGTCCGTCCCTTATAACTTTTGATCCGCTCATTTTACAGAGCCTTAAATTTCAGAATATATAAACAGTTATAGGCCTACAAAATATTTATACTCAGAATTTTGAATTTTTGTTTCAGTCAGGAGTTATCAACTTTTGAATTTTTACTTTATTTTTCCATATATCTCAAAAACCATAAAAGCTAGAACGCTGAGAATTTGTACAAATATAGACAAATACAAAATCTCAAATTAATTTTTTCAAAAAAATTCCAGGGTTTCTCAAACATTTTTTATTAAGAAAAATATTTTTTTTATGATGAATTTATGAGTTTAACTGCCTATATTTCCGAATTTTTCAAAAATATCGAAAAAAGCCGAAACACCCCAACTAGATAATTTAATTTTCTATGAAAAATATAAATATTGTATTAGCACATCTCAAACTTTTTTTAATAATTTTTATAAAAATTGAATTTAGTGACGACATTGCTTCATACAATTTGTATGTCAGTCGCCTATACACAATATGTAAGAAGTTTTAATAGTTTGATAGGTACTTAATCTCCAAACATACATACAGAACCATCATGCTGTTTTCATATTCCGGGTAGGAAAACAGGACTGACCTCCATACTGTCCTATCTTGACATACATACCAACATGTGTTAAAATTTTCAATAATTTGGATTTATGGGTTAATAGTTTGATTATTATTCTTCAACTATACATACTATCGCTATCGACAGTTGGATTTCATGTGTTACATGCAACTAGTTTTAATTTCAATTGTCAACTATTCTTATGTTTTTGTATAATTATATTTTTTTTTGCCCCCTTATGTATTTATATAATCAATTTCTTAACTATTTCATTACCTCAGTGTTATTTTTTATTACTGTTTTACTTGTTTTATCATTTATGGCCTTTTATTTTAATTGTGTTACTTTGCAAAATTTCACTTATGTATTGTGAATTATGTAAGGTTGGAGATAAACGTTGACTTAATATATTGCTATTAGTTATGCACACATTTATATTCTGTAACTGCTTGTACCTATTCCTTAATGAATAAATAAATAAATAACACCATAGTTCATTTCTTCTTCCTCAGCCTATTCCTATATACTCCTGGAAAAACGCCTCCTCCATTTGCATCCATGTCGTCTTTTCCTAAGCAGTCTGCATCCTAATGTAACTCCATAGCAAATAAGTAAAAATACATTTTAGTGAATATCCTTCGAATTCTTTATGTGCCATGTCAGGTCATCTGACGTTGGTTGCTATTTTGGCATTAGCATCTCTGTGGACTCTGGTCCATTCCCTTACTAAGCCAAAATATTTGCCTCCTACCGACAGCGTGACTTTACCCTCAGTATTGGTTAATATAACGGAACTAAGAAATGACATGTTGAAAACCATATCAAGAAGATGTGAAAATCTCGGATGGGCCATATGTTGCGACACGAGGATCTCCTACACATCATCTTAAAGAGAATAGTTGAGGGATCTAGAGCAGGTATGCGAGGACATGAAGTAAACCTCAAACACAGTGTTGAAAAGAGTCGCCGAAGATCGAGAGGAGCGGAAAAAGAGATACATCGCTTTGCTGCCAACCAATCCGCAAGATTGAAACCAAAAAATAAGAAGAAGAATTCGGTGGTTTATTTACCCAAAACAAATATTTATTAATTTGAACAGAGGACACTTAATTTAATTGTACGCCACACGTAATGCACTATACGCCATACACACAATAACATTGTGTTGAAACTCATAGTATCCACTCTCTATAGATAGCTGTTGAGAATTGTATGTAAAAAATTCAATTTTAATGTAAAATCATTACTCTCTACTATTCCATAGCAGTGGAGAGTAAAAACCAACGTTTAAATATTGGATATTCATTATCGCTTAATACACCCATTTTACGCTGTGTCCTCGTATATAAAGAGCCTCAATCAATTTTAAAAACACATCTCCTGTAAAAAAAAGTTTTAAAAAAAGACCTGTTATACGATCCTTACCATTATTTTTAATTATACGATTTTTATCCTTTGTAATTCTCAGGTCGTAATGAATGTAATTATATTCGAAATACCACGCTATTATGTGTTTTTTTATTTTTCATTAACGTTAGAATACACAGTTAAAATAAATGATTTTTGCCTTATACTATATTTATTTAAAATATTTATTAAACACAAAAAATATACATGC
The DNA here is from genome assembly GCA_963576475.1 of Molanna angustata. Lineage (NCBI taxonomy): Eukaryota > Metazoa > Arthropoda > Insecta > Trichoptera > Molannidae > Molanna > Molanna angustata. Next base: position 17,206,034 of record OY754981.1, read on the forward strand.
ATAATATATACAAAATAAAAATAATTAATTTTTATTTTAATTGATTTCGAGAAATTTAAAGTATAATAACATTTCTGAAACTGGTGTATTTATTATATTTAAAAATCTAAAACCAATTAAAAATCCCCTCAGTATTAACAATAAATTTTAGCTGGTGTGCATTCATACAAAACAATGGGAAAAAAATATATTTATAAGAACATTGTATATGGGGTTGGGGCATATGTGCTGCAAGCTTCATATGCTATTCCAATCAATATCTATACTACGATCGATACGATAATAATAATTAAGTATTATAGACAAAAATGTATAAGATGATGTATGAATGTTGACGAGGCGATGAATGTGTGTCAAGATAGAAAAATGTGGCGTTCGGTTCTTATTTTTATCAAAAATAGAAAAATGCTGCATTTTTTGTACAAAGATTTGAATCGAATACAAATATCAATAAAATAAAAAAGCTTTTAATTATAACATCACAACAAGAATTAAGCTCATTTATGCTTGTATTCGGCATAATTTCATATTTCATCATTTCCATCGTGTATTTTTATTAATTTTAAACATACGCTAAAGCACATAATAAAGATTAATTTTAGATCAACAATACTATTTGTTTACCAAGACGCTTTATTTTATTTCAATAAACTAAAAGTGAAGACACATAGCGTCTTACTTATAAACGAAAACTATCTATAGTACCTGGAATTAACAAAAATGTTTACTCATAAAGCGTGACTATATTTATAACATCTTTATTTAAAACGCATTTAAAACTGCTTAGGTTGAGATGGGCTGGACAATTACAAAGAATGCCAGAATCACGCGTCCCCAAAAGAATACTGAACGGACACCCAGGTGGAAGAAGACGAGTGGGAAGACCCAGGCTGAGGTGGGAGGATGAGGTCAGGATGGATGCAGAGCAGCTCCTTCAGGTGACAAGATGGAGGATGGCAGCCGATACAGAATGAGTTGGAGGAAAAAGTTAGATATGGACTGTAAAGCCATCGGATGGATGGGTGGATATAGTACAAGTTTTTTCGCAAGACTTAGGGAATGTATTAATATGTACTGATGTGATGTACTTGTTTCAAGAACATCTTCATTTAAAAACATATATATTTAATGAGAAATTTACAACTATTGAAAAAACTCACGTGTGTTTTTTTCATCATCAAAAGTCTCAATCCTATGGATTGGTTTGCAGAAGAAGTCTACATCTCGCTTTCCACTTCTCTCTATCCTGTGCAGCCCTTTTCAGCTCAACATATGTGGCGCAGTTCATGTCCTCGCACACCTGGGCCAAATATTCCCGTCGGGGGCGCCCCCTGTGGTTTGTCCCCTCAACCATTCCCTCCATTAGGTCATGTAGGAGTCCCTCGTGGCGCAAGATGTGCCCAATCCAGCGAGCACGTCTCTCGGAGATGGTATTGAGTAGGTGTCTGCCTTCTTCAACTTTGTTGAGAACCTCGGCATTCGTGATGTGGTCCCTCCAGGAAATTCCCAGTATTCTTCTGTAACACCACATCTCGAAAGCCTCAAGTCTACTTCTTTTTTTTCTTTTTATACGAATGATATTTAAAAAAATACTATCCGAAATGGAGATGAATCATCATCATCATTTCCTGCCTCTCTATCCCAGTTCGTCCGAGGTCGGGCTTCCTAATCATCAGTACCATGATCTGCGACTCTGGGTAGTCTCCTGTGGGACACCTTGTGCCGCCAGCTCCCTCTCGATACTCGTCCACCATGTAACCGGCGGTCTGCCTCTTCCTCGTGATTTTGAGGGGATACCAAGCATAGTTTTGACGGAGTAGGTATCCTCCCTTCGCATGACATGGCCATACCATCGCTGTCTGCCGTCTCACAATTTCTCCTCTATTGGGGCTACCTTAAAAGATCCTCTGACGTACTCGTTGCGAACTCTATCAAGGCGTGTCACACTACCTGCCCAGCGCAATATCTTCATTTTAGCCGTGTGCAGTTGTTGTGCAAGCTTTTTTTAATATTGTCCAGCACTCAGATCCGTATAACATTGAAGGTCTTACGACTGTTTTGTATATTTTGCCCTTAGTTTGGATAGGCATTCTTTTGTCGCATAGTACGCCAGAGAGAGATTTCCTCTTCATGAATGTTTATTTATATTTGTTTTATTTATCTTTTATATATTTTACACTGGTGGACTTATTGCCATTAGGCAATTTCTTCCAACCAACCAGATTACAAAGTATGACAAAATTGTTTATATACATCAATAAAAGAATGAAAACAAAAAAATGAAAATACATCAGGGCAAAAAAAGACAAGGACAATTATAATAATACATTTATTTAACATAAGAAAAGAAAACTTACAAAAACAATACACCACAGAGAACACTCAGTATTTATATAATAACAAACAAAAGGTATAATATACCAAAACATATAAGTGCTCGATGGTAAGGACCAGGTGAGGAAATCGGGATCAGGTGTTCAGGGATAAATATTCCATGTTTAGTTTTTTCTTGAAAATACAAAGTGAGTCAGACGACGCAATATCCGGACTTAAGCCGGTTGCAGACCAAAAGATAAACTAAGATAATTTAGCTTAGATCGTTTTTCATACAAGTGAGCAGACCGCAAACTATATGAGCTAGTATGAAAAATGACCTCAGCTATGCGAACTAAGCTAAACTATATTTGAATTATAAATTACCTATAAACCACTTGTTTTTTGAGTCACTTCGCGACATGTTTTTGAGTGGCAGCTCTCCAAGGAGAACACACTTAGGCCGGTTGGCCCTTTGTGATAAAAGCGCTGTCCATCCATCGACCGGCGAGTCAAGACTAATCTAATAAGACTAATCACTCATTCAATAACCACAAACTAAAACTATTACACGAATTACAACATAAATGATACCGACTTAACAACTACGAAACGCTCGAAATACATAAACACATAAATTCCGGCATACCTAATACTTAATATATTCCCCATCAAAAACAAAAACACTACACGATACTCCCCTCCCCCCACTAACCCAACCAACCCTCAACCGCCACCTCCCTCGCTTCACAGACAGATACACACAAATTCAACATGTTTGTCTTGACACGCCGGTCGATGGAAGGACAGCGCTTCCGAAACATGTCGCGAAGTGACTCAAAAAACAAGTGTTTTATAGCTAATTTATAATTCAAATATGGTTAATATTAACTACCACTAAATATCCGCCGAATCATTAAATGATAGCTAAACTAACTTAGCTTAGATTTTGGTCAGCAACCCGCTTCGTTACTCCATAGTCTTGCTGATTGTACTTCGAACGAAGATGGAGAGTGTTGTACGATCAGCAGATTGGAGTGTAAGTCCATGATTGGATAAATAGGTGAATTTGTTTTTAAGGTTTGGATTCGAGAGAATATTTTATTTTATTTTATAATGACAGTAGGTGTATATTACGCCGCTGGCGTATCTTGGGCCAACAAAGAAAATTGCGGTTAGATAATATACGATCAACCCAAAGACGAATCTGATACACTTCATCAGCATCCAAATTGCATACATCGGCATAATGAAGTATCGGAGGAAGAAATGATTGTGCTATAGTTATTTTACTAAGAGTTATTTTTTAGAGTTATTATTCCGTAGGCGATGGATCGTCGTGTGCTAACCGTCCCAGTAGCATATTTGACATAACAATATTATATATTTGCAGGCTCGTATCACGGTAAACATGATTTAGTGAGGGGACAGGGGACACGTGTCCCGTATCCTTTATTGACTGCCACTGGCATGTCCCACATAACATAGGTAGGTGGTGGGAAGGACGAATGTATCCCATCCCTATTTTTCATTATTAAGGGATAGGGTAGTCTGTCATTTGTACTTCTACGTTCTACGTTTTGGCGTCATCGCGAGTCAGATAAGAAAAGGATTCAACTATTTTTTTTACAAATGTAATATTGTTTCAAATATTTTTAGTGGATAATAATTGAAAGGTGATGTTCTTTGAGGTACCGATCCCGGTCAGTGTCATGTAAAATATAATACACAGTGAAACTATAACTTGTATATTAATTTAAACTTGAACAAATAATTTGATACTAGTGTTTGTATTCAAATATATTTATTATTATTATTTTTTAAATTAATATGTTCTTGTTAAACAAGTACATATACATCTTCCTACATTCCCTAAAATAAGCCTAAAACTCACGACCACTGGATTACTAATCCAATGCGCTAACCGCTCTGCCATCGACCCAATATAATGAAGCTAGTACCTAAACTACTTTTTTCTAACTATAAAAATATTTATCATAATATTCATCCACAACATCACGGAACATCCCAGAGTGTGGGGTAACCAGCGACAGGTGTGCGGGTGTCCATGAAATTTTAAAATGAAACACGACACATGCGTGTATGCCTACACACCAGTCTCGCCTCACCTAATAAGGCAGTGGGTACACTTAGAATGGGTGGTGAGCCTCATTCCTGAATTATGATAAGATCCCACTACCAACTGATAAGCATATATAGTTAGTGGGATCTTGTAAAAATTAAATTATGTTGAAAATAAATAAAAAAATATAACAAAAAAGTAAAATAAAAAAACTTTTAATGAAAAATTTTATTTAGTCCGTTGTATTTTCGATTACCCGGCTCCTACGGGACACCCGAAAAAGATGATAATAGAAATAATTGGGAGCACTATTCTTAGCCGGTGCCTCACGGCCGATATCAATTTATCGATTTCAATATAAATTTATTTATTTATTTATTCAACTTTTTGTACATTATACACACTGGCGGACTTTTTGCCACATGGCTATTTCTTCCAATTAACCAGATATAATTAGATAATAGACTCTTTGGTGGAAAACAAAACGAATAAATCTCTTAAATAGAGCAGTTTTTATGGAGTGTAGGTATAATAAATTCATATTCAAATATTTCCTGTAAGAAAACAAAAAAAAATGATATGTGTAATTTTAATAATGGTTAGACGAAATATCCCAGTAGAACGAATGTGTCAATTCTAGACGAGCTGAAGATCGAGGATCGTCTGTCGACGATATGTTTTGCTAGAAGGGAACCAGACTGCCTCTAGAAGCTTGTTGTGATGGGCAGCGTGGAAGGACGGAGATCTCGTGGTCGCTCACCGACCAGATGGAGCGATTTAGTTAAGTCTACTGGGGTCTTCGGTGACTGGTGCTCTGCGTTCAGCCCAAAACAGATTGGCATGGAGACGGGCCATACGTTTGGCGACGGACTACAGCCGCTATCCTCAGTCATGAGAAAAAGGATGAATATATAGACGAAATAAAAAATCCGCGATATTATTAAAACTTTACTGAATTTAAAATCCAGTCATAAAACAACATAGCTGTGTATGAAAGCTGTTTTTATCATCTCTGAAAATCAGTTTTTGAAAATGACACTTGGAAGGTTTTACTATGCAACTTTCGTCGTTTATCTACCGTGGAGTAACACGGATGGAATACAATTCTCAACAGAATCGTTGGTGGTGGGTACTTCTCTTAATCCCATAGGAACTGTATTACAATTTATAACAATATGTTGGTTGGTCGGTCTATTCTCTAAACCTACCTTTATAGAGAAATCCGCAACATTTTTGCGGTCAAGCATTCTGTCTATCCTTGTGTTTTATACCTAACTATAATATTGCCAGCATGAAAATCTTGATTAGGGTGTGTGCATTCATATGTAGATGTATGTTCTTACACGTAGATATGTACAATTATTTAATTTGTTGTATATTTTACACCTGTGTAACTTATATAAGAATAAAAACTACAATAGATTTTACACCTGTATAACTTTTATAAGAATAAAAACTGAAAATGGGAAATATTAATATTAATAATTCATATAACGTAGTTTTATGAAAACAAAATCATTCCAAGTGCGATCTCTTGAGAGTTATTAAAAATATGATATATTATATTAAAAGAAAAACTATCGCGTGCGATAAAAAGAGTTTAAACGTGATTTAAATTATCGGAAATCAAAAATACGTTGAATTTTTGCATTTTAAGAAAAAGCCTGGGGGGCAAATCTGGTCAACCGGCGAAATCAAAACCCTCAAGATTACCCATATCATGGATATAATTATCGTATGAAGTTCTATAATATTTTTAGATGTTATAGAACTCTATATGATAATTTTATCCATGTTATGGGTAATCACGAGGGTATTGATATCAGCGCGCTAGACACTCTGCCTGCCACCACCAATCTAAAGGATAATTGATTTAACTTAATTTACTCACTCAAAATCTTACAATAAAACTACGAGCATATTAAGCCACTATTTTCTCTGTGCAATTCCCAAAGATTTGTATTTCTGCAATTCAGACGATCTTAATGTTAGACGCCACATTGTTCTTAAATACAAGTGAGTCGTTTTATCCCACCGGTTGAGAAGCAACATAAAAGGTCTTCTTAAAAGTATAATGTTCCCGTTAGCTGATTTGTCACTGCTATTATCCTAAACCTAGCCTCGCACTCTTTTTTTCCCTATATCCAAAGTCAATTGACGCTCGAAACAAACTTTCTTTGTTCGAAAAAAATATTATGTACCTAATAAAAAAAATTACATATAATTTAAACATTTTTAATATACGTGTATATGACGTGATTTTCACCCATTAAATCTCCACCAATCAGGTGTTGAGAAAAATACTTTTAGTAGTGAATTTTCCGAGAGTCAAGTCGGGTATTTTCTGCGCTGACATTAATCGATGTCAAGCGAAAAACGAATGTCATCTGATTAATCATTTGAATATTTTTGTTATCAAAAATGATCTTTATTCGTTTTGAAAAGATTCTGGGTTCGTTGTTATGATTGTATTATTATGATAGTTTCCATATTTTGTTGAATCCCCTCTCGAGGCATCTATCACAGGATAAAGAAGGTTTATCTCTCGTATGGTTTGGGAGATCATCAATCTATATTTTCAGTCATTATTTACTTTTAAACGCGAAAAGCGAACGAAATGCCCACGGCTCATTCTGTCTCTTGCGTAATAAAACGATCGTAAGTAAAATATATAAATAAGAATTTTCATATATTATTATTATACTAGAAGTTTATGAATACGGCATTTTTTTTAAACTATGTACATAGCATTTTAAGACCTAAAATTACAGGTACAATCAAGTACCTACAATGCAATGGGGGGGACGATACTGACATTAATATCAATATAATTAATTAGTTATTAACATACATTTTCATATAATATACCTACTAGATGTCGCAGTTAGCAAATTTTATATGAATTGATGTGAGACATTTTTCCACGGGATTTTCGATAACTAGGTTGGCAGACCACGTCGTTTTTCTATAGAGAATACGGACTAATGTGAATTTTTTTCGGATTTATTTGTTGAAAAAAATCACTTTGTTCATTAAGATTTAGGAAGTGTTGAAATGCAAGGAAAACTTCAATATGTTGCTAACCAAAGCGTCAAACGCGCGACATACCATGACTCACTTATTGCACGGAGTACTCCATCTTGTATATTATATGAAAATCTAAGGTTATTTATGACAAAGATACAAGTAATCAAAAAAGAAATATGGAATAAAACTGCGTTTTTATATTTTTGTCATAAATATTTTTCGTCATCTCTAAATAAGTGAGTAGGTATTTACTTACCTAAACAATAAAAACTTGTAAATTTTCAATTTATTTTGCACTCTTTCATGGTACTGTGGCAGAATACCTACATGAATACTATGGTATTTCTGTCACAAATAAATTCATTAAAAACAATTAAAAAGGTTAATGAATTCCACTATGTCACTTTCACTTTTCATGACAACAATAATGATATCTTCATACTGTCATACCTGTAAATGTTCTTGACAGTACGGCAGTACAATGACCCTTATGTGTCAAAACATTAGGGTATATATTGAAGGCAGCAGATGACTCCATATCTCTTTTCCTGTCAAACTTTCTTCGTGAAACATCGACCTAATAAATTTCTACTCGCGTGTGTTATTAGTTTTCTTTTGTATAAATTCTGTGTTTGTGCTAATACATCAATTGTAAGTTTTATTCGTGTGTTATTTCTTATCTCTACTCTCTGTCACTTCATCTACCTATTTCCTTTGCTAATTTGCATTAGAGCAATAATAGGTATTTCGCCCTCCGTGAAATACACTCTCTCTAATTGATGTGACTTGTTGGAACTCTATTTAGTGAACAGTATTCTGTTCTGGTGACCTCTCTTCCAACACGTCACAACAAGAAGTTCATCTGGATACCTAATCTTTAAATTCCCTTCTGGAGTCAAGACATAGAACCCAACTGTGGCTTCTTACATTATTTAGTAAACCCCTCGGGTTACTTCTAACTTGCTTAATTGTTATTTATAACCACCATGCTTTAGTACCTATTTCAAAAAAGTAGGTACATAAATATTCATTGCAAAATTTCAAATCAATCAAAACATATCGCGGTACAAATTAATAATTCAATGAATTTCACGTATTTTAGATCCGATTTACACATTTTATTTATCTTTGTAAAATATTTTCATATCACAATAAAATGTCCATCATTCATATGTTTAGAATATTGTTTCATAGAGCGAATGAATGTTTTTACGTCAGTTAATATCATTCAATGACAGCTACTTACACAACATCCATTTAATTAACATCATTTACTCTGAATTATATCATTTCCACTTCGTTGATTTTGTCAAACTTTTGACAAATGGCATTTCAAATTATGGTTAAACAATGGGTGTATTAATGCATCTACAGTGAACATTAGTCTGTACAATTACATTTTTCAATGTATACTTACTTTCCGTGTCCGGAACACCATCATATTGGTTGGTGCTCCGGTGGTGGAAGGATTGGCCGGCATTCTGCCGTTTCCAGGGACGCCCGATTGCTTTTCCGAAGTTAACCGAAACTCAATCTACGTGGAGGCTCCTTTCAATGTATAAATATTAGTGCCTAAAATTTCCATAAATGACGAAAAACATTTTTGACTTAACAGAGATTTTTTTTTTTTTTTTATAATTTTTAGCTGTTCCAAGAAGTGTATTTTTGTTATTTTTTTATTGCTCCACGAGCTACTAACGTATATTTATTTATTTATTTATTTATTTATTTTTATTTATTTCTATCCAAAAACATAGAGTAGATATAAGATACAAAATAATTAAAGGTATTATAAGCTTATTCATACATAGTAGGACATACAAAGTAAATATAAGTTATTTCATTTCAATAAATATAATTTCATTATTTCACCATTGCTTACATAGTTAAAGCTATCCTTTTTGTTTGTATCTTTGTTACTAGCCCCCTCACTAGGCATAGCCTGTGCTAAGGTGAGCTAGTTTTATATTATTGTCTATTGCGTTGTTTATTTATAGATACGTTTACATATAATATAAGTAAATGTACATACATACGCTACGCATTCAAGCGTATTCATCCTTCTTTCTCTCTTTCCAGACACAATATTTCATTATGAGTCATTAACACACAGCAAAAATTGTAAAAATAAAATAATTGTTGAAAAAATTGATTGATTTAGAGACAAAAAAAAAACAACAAAAGTACTTATTTTTCACTTTTTTCAATTGTCTATTCTGTTGTTTGTAATAGTGCATTTACATTTTATTAGGTAGAATTATTTCCTACAGGATTTTTTCATCTATTTCATAAACCCATCTTAGTGATAGTTTTTTAAATTCTTTTGCATTTTTAATGGTTTTAATATTTGTTGGTAAACTATTGAAGAGTTTTGTTGAAAAGTATCGTACGCTACGTTGTCCAAAAGTTGTTTTTATGTATGGTATATTTAAGGTATTTGTTGTACTTAACCTAGTGTGTTTATATTGTTGTGAGCTAGTATATTGGTCTTCTCTTTTTAGCTTGTATAATAGCAGATTTTTTGCATATATTTTTGTAATTGTTGGAACTTTGAATTTAGTGAAAATCTCTTCAGTATTCGTTCGAATAGGTACCTTAAGTATAACTTTTATGATAGCTTTTTGGGCTATATCTATTTTCTTTATTATTGTTGGCGTTGCACTTCCCCATCCAATAATTCCATATTCCATTATTGAATGACAAAGAGCATAGTATATATTTTTCAAATGTTTTAGGTCAATAACATTTCTGATTGATTTAAAGAAGTATATAAATCTGTTCATTTTAGTTGTCATACAGTCAATGTGGCAGTCCCATCTCAAGTTTTCATCAAATATAACTCCTAGATATTTCATGCTCTCTGTTCGTTCAATGATCGGGCAGCTACATGTTGGTTGATCACTTAAGTTTTCGGTACAGTAATCATGAATTCTTAGTTTATGTTCGTCACTAGGTTTATTTCGGGAGGTTATGCTGTATGCAATGTATTTTGCAATGTATTGTATTAAATATTAATTTAACACGCAACCAATTACAAGTTGCCACTTTCTGGAGACTTTTGTTTCATCTCACAGATCCAGACTGAAAACACAATTAAAAACTTTGTCTCCACCCCGAATAGAACCGAAACCTTAAGTTCAGATGGCAAATAATACCTCACCAACTGAGCCACCAAGGCCGACAAAAATAGATAGCTTACAAAAAGAGGTACCAACTGTAGCTTACAAAAACAGATACCAACTGTAGCTAACAAAAAGAGAATTTAACTGTAGCTTAGAAAAAGATAAAACAACTGTAGCTTACAAAAAGAGATACCAACTGTAGCTTACAAAAAGAGATACCAACTGTAGCTTATAAAAATATATACCAACCTACTTGAAGTTGGTATAAACAATGCGGTTTTTTTTAGTAAATCTTACATTGTATATTTATCTCACTTGTATGCGTTACATATATTATGTCTACCTCGTTTCACTGAATTCTGTCATCCTTTAGAAATCAATATATTTCATAGTCAGTAGAATAATCTCCTCTCTGCGTGATACTTGTTGGTCTTATCAGTTTCAATCCTGGGATTGGTTTGCAACAGCTATGGCTGCCTCTCTTCTCCTACTCCGCTCCGCCCTGTCCTCTGCCAGCCTCTTCATCTACACGTAGCTACTACATCACATGTCGTCGATCACCTGGTCCATGTAGCTATGTTTAGGGCTAGGTTGTGGCCATAGGGGCCTAGCCAGTAAAGTTGGGGGTGGCCGCAGCCCCATCCTAGGATTCTGGGCAACAGGTCAGTACCCCCTTCAATTCTTACCTATGGAAGAGCAGGGAAGACGCCTTAATGCCTCGCTCGGCGGTGACTCATCAAACGTGGCGATGAGTAAGTCTGCATCATCGGGCGATGGAAATCGAAGAACTGAAAGTACTGTCCGGTGGTGTACCTGAAATTCGCCAACATGAGTGCTAAGGGGTGGAGGAGCCCCCCGTGATGACTGGTTGGCACGACCCGCTCGGCGGTACCCGAGTTGATGATGAGACAGGTGCAGCTGACGCTGCGCCTGGTGTGGAAATCAAAGAACTGAAAGTACTACGTGCGTGGCGAAGGCTCCCTGAGGCAGTCTGTTGTTCGTGGAGCTGTCGGGAGGGTAAACCTCGCCATGATTTACGGGCCTTCACGAGTGTGGTTTGACTCTTAGTGGCAGTGGTATGAAATATGCATGGTGGTAGTTCTTGTTTTCGTCCGACGAGCAGCCGCTCCGGGGATGAACAGAACACTTATGTATGTAGTTCTACAACGTTCGCTATGGAGTGGGGTAGGTGACTGCGACTTTTCCTCTGGTCCATGTAGCTCTCGTTGGTATGTTGATGAAAAAAATATCACTGGGCACGACCCCCCGCAGAGAAGAAATTTATTCAAAAATATCTCACGCAATTCTAGCTTCTCTGGACTGAAAAACTAACTCCTGGCGTAAGGTGTAAGGAAATTTTGAATAATTACTAAACTAAATAACGTTCGTCGTGTTAGTTATATTTTTTTATCACTTTGCGACTTAACAGTATACCAGGTACTTGTTTTCAATGAAAACGTACACCAACCTCTTGAAATTTGAGTTATAAAAAAATAGTACCCACATAATATTAAAATAAATTTGCCTATCATCATTCCGTATGAGCATGAAAAGGTTTACGACAAAATTATACTTCACCGTGTTGTTTGGTTGGTTAACTACCCCTGTCTCAATAGTAGTGATATGAAGCTACATGCGTGGGCGGCATAAAATATTCAGGTGTAACGAACTGTGACAACTGTCGTTAACGCTAACTAATTGCATTGTACGGGAGCTTTTTCATTAAACATTTTATTATTTAATTTAAGATTTTAGCAGGTTGTTGGTTGGTATAGGTACCTACTCGCTACAACTAAAATGAAGTCACCTCATAAATGAAATTCATCAAGGCACTATTATTATTTGCATTAAAATTTTAATGTTCTCCTTTAGAAGGAATTCGCTATCTTCAGTTTTCTACTCCATCATTATTAGGGTTGTCAAACGTCCTGTATTTGACCATCACGTCCTATAGTGGTTTTTTGGGACAATACCTCCTCTTAAATATTTTGTTAATAGTGACCAAATTATAGGGTATTCTAATCAGTTTGGTTTCTTATAACCAAATGTTTTGTGCACAAAGTTGAAATAACCGGATAGCCTAGTCTTCACACCATTTTTTTTAAATCTAACCTACAAAAGTTTGGTAAAAATAGGTTGGTTAGGTTTGTTTGTAGTTATAATTGCGACTGGCGTGAGCCAGTTGCATTATATATTTAAAAAAGTAACTAACACATTAAAAAAAAAACTAAATTAGTATTTTAAACAAACTTTTGTAGGTTATATTTTAAAAAAAATGGTGTGAAGACTAGGTTATCCAAAATAACCAATCTGTGGTGTTCCATTGAAATTCCGCCAGATTCCATAGACTTTACAAAATTCAAGAATTCGAACATTCTAGAAGGATTATATTATGATCTATAACAACTTATTTTTTTCCATTCGCCCGCCATTGTTCCCTCGAGTGTCAAACGTACGCGTCAGTCAATATTTATCAGCCGTGAATTCAGAAACTCATTTCATTGTAAATGTATTATATATTATATAAATCAAAGTTAATTTTGTGAATAAATTGTGAAGTATTTAAGTAAGTAATTTTTTTCATTCTGTGACCAAAAGAATTCGTTTTGCATTTTAACTTGAATAAATATTTAGAGAAATTTGCTGAGATTTATTTATTCATTTTTGAACACGCTTAAATAAACCCTTAGATTATTATATCATACAGATACCTAGTCAGCGCAATGAATGTATGCCAACTAAAACTACGAGGAAACAGACGAATTTCTAGTATACCTACCTACATAAGACGTAGACCAACCGATCTACCGCCTCACACACACATGTAAAAAAAACTTACAGTTGAATTCGAAATTTGTACTACACGCGGCTTCTGTACATTATAATTCTATGAATCAACCTTTTGATCAATAAGTATATTTGAAAACAAGTAAAAAACCACCTCTAAAAAACTTTGGATACTAATTACAAAGGTTTGTCTAAAATATCCGCAGCCAAACATGCATTTTTTCTTTCGATTTAAGAGGTGTTTTAATAAATTTTGAACATATATAATGTATATAAAACACGTAATCTTATTAAGTTTGCTTTGTTTTTATATATTTTTTTTTATTTACTGTGAATTTTTTTAATGAATATGTCCTTGTTAAACAAGTACATATACATCTTCCTACGTTCCCTAAAATAAGCAAATAAATGCTTGTGCTATAGGTGAACGAAATCGGTCGAGGCAGGATTCGAACTCGCGATCACTGGATTACTAGCCCAGCGCTCTAACCGCTCTGCCATCGACCCATCTGATTTTATTAAATAATTTTCAGGACCATAATAATCTTGGCTAGAACTGGAAAATATATAAGTATATTTTAACAGGATTATTATAAGTGACCCGTCTCAGAGCAGGTCTTCCTAGAGACGGGGAACGAAAAAATGTTTTTCAATAAAACCAATCAATTAGTTTCGTGCTAAAAAATTCGATTACCAAACAGTATGCTCTACAAACTCCACATATTTCTACTTGGTTATCTTTTGCTGAGGCGAAATGCGAAAGGATAGCGAGAAAAGAGTTATTCGGGGGAAAAAATGGCTTCTTGATATAATAATTAAGTATACCTTAAAAGAGAATCATGAAATGTTCTCAGGCCATTAGACCGCACTTCCCGAAATAGATGAGACCAGGGCCCAACATGATGCCGGGCCAACTGACCCGACCATACCTACCGAAAATACTCTTAAATGTGGTTTTTCCAAAGCGATTTTCCTTGTGGTTGCCCACAAAGGGAGCAGTTAATCTTATAATCAGTTTGGTGAATTCCCACTGCCCATATTTAATATTACATGATATGTTACTTTATATTACTTTGCAACTTGTAAGTATTAAATATTGTACCTTGTATTTGGCAACGGCTGTCTGTTGCAGTTCACATTATAAATTGTCTAAAATGCGATCCTTTATATAAAAACCGCAATTAGTACGGCATGAATATTAAATAAAAATGATTCAATAAGTTAATTAAAATTTACCATTGGTAAATACTATGAACACATACATATAATTTCTACAAATTGGTAGCCACCACAATCGACTACCAATAAAATATCAACTAAACTATTTTAATATAGTTTAAATACTCGGCGGATATTTTGTGGTTGTTCATATTAACCGTTTTGGCGTGTGAATTTTGCCCTAAACCACTATATTTTGAGTCACTATGCGACATGTTTCGGCAGTGCTGTCCTGCCATCGACCGGCTAGTTGAGACTGAGTGTTGATGTTTAGTTTTTAGATGTGTCAGATGTGTGTGGAAGTGAGTAGAGGGGGTTGGTGGTGGACGGATTGGTGTCGAGTGGGGCGGGGGTGGTACAGGGTCGGATTTGATCCTGTATAGTATTCTTGTTTTTTTTATGGGGAAGGCTGTCAAGAGTGGTGATGTATTGAGGAAAGTGTTATTGTTTATAAGTTTAATGCCGGTGTTTATATGTTTGTGTATTTCAAGTGTTTCGTAATTGTTTAGTCGGTAGCCTTTATTGAATGCGTGGTTAGTCTCGATTATGTGGTTAGCAAATTCTGAGAAATTATTATTATTTAGGCATCTCCGGTGTTTGTTCATTCTTATCTTTAAGTTGCATGAGGTTTGTCCAATATAATGTTCATTACAGTCCCCGCATGTTATTCGGTAAACACCGCTTTTGTCTTCGAAATTTTTTTTTGTTTTTGAATTTAGTAATGATCTGCTTATGTTGTTGTTTGTGTAGAATGCCGCTTTGATATTGATTGGGAGTGTAATTTTTATTTTTGTAGATATTGGTCCAGTGTATAGAATTTTTCTCCATTTTTGTTCCGTTTTGGGAGTGTTTTTGGAGGTTGGGTATATGTACTTTAATTCCACATCCCATCTGATTAAATACGTGATGAAATGGTATAGATACGTGGACGACATATTTTGCATTTTCATTGGTACAGATAGACAACTCAATAACTTTCTTACACACCTAAACAGCCTACACGAATTGTTTAGTTTAGGTATTGTACATTTTAACAAAATAAAAAGTTTTTATATTTATTTAAATCATATTTTTTTCATATCTAGGTATCAACACGGTCACAATTATCGAGATATTTCACCGTATTCCGAAAATACAATAATTTTTAACTCTCCATTTAATTATTCAAAAACATTATCGGAATGTTATATTTCCATTTGCTCCACTTAATTCCGGTTCCATTTTTATTTTCCTCTCAAAAGTAAACTTTCGTGTTGTTTTTGTATTATTTTCAACTGCTTGAGAGATTGTTATCAAATAATTAAAAACCCACACTCCCGAAAGGAAAGTTTTTCTTTATCGTTTAACATTAACATAATTATTAAGCTTAAACCCCAATTTCCGCTTATTGACGAAGGTACAAACGTATCGGATAGTATTGAATTTCTTTCATAATGTTCATGTTTCCTAGTTATTCATAACGACTCCCAATAAAATATGCACTATACATGTACGCACCCACTCTATTTTGAGTAAATATTTAAAAGACTATCTTTTATACAATTTCCTATCTGTGGATAATAGTTCTATCTTATTTACAGTTGATCCTACTCAAATCTATTTATAAAAATACGTTAAAATTCCATTATTCAGGGTCCTTCTCACAACTACTTACAAATTCCTTTTAATCAATTGAACCAACAATCTTTAAAAGAACCTAGATATCTTATTGTTGTTTTACTACCTTGTACCTTCTTCCCCCCCCCCCCACCACTACCCGTTCTGCTTATGGGGACTAATAACAGCCCCTTGCAAAACTCTGAAAGAACACATAAAGAACATCATACGAAGAGTCCGGAGAACTGTAACACCTTGCAGACACTGAACTTAAAATGCCAAGGAGAGCTGATCATGTAGAAACAACTGTCTCACTGTTCACTGATAGTGAAGATGAGAGTGCACCAAATTTAAGACAGAAAGTCTTGAGCCATTAAAACAACCTTGTACCATTAAAAGTTAAATAAATTCATTTATCTCGATTTTTTTTCATAACTTCTCGAGAAACTAACAGGTACTTTGTCAAATATTTATTTAACATGCACCCAATACCACCAGGGACCTTTGGATCAGCAGGCCAATTGAGCCACGAAGGCCGACGATTGTTATATAATTTTTTTATTTTATTTTATTTTATTATTTTCTGTAATAGAAACATTTTGTTTTCTTACCATACATATAATATGTATATAATTGGTTGAAGAGAGTGCCGATTGATACCACTGTATAAAATGCAACTACGTGTTCAAACAGCTCATAATGAATATTAAAATCAATTAAGTTTCTTTGTTATTGAGAAATTCCCATATCCCATAAATTTACCAAAATTATTATTTTTACAGACAAAATTTATCTTATTTATTATCTACCTATCATCGCTGTAAATATTTTATTTTTGCTATATTTAAATAATGTTCATTATTATATATTTCAATAAAAAAGATACCTACTTTATATTAGGTATTTGAATAGAATGAAAAGCACTGGTACCTTCTCTATAGTTAAAACATATAATTTGTTTTGCATGCAAAATGTACTGCGACAGAATGCATCTACGGATATTACGAAAAAACGAAATATGATACTCGAGTTAATCTGCAGGAAAAAGACTGCAAAAAGCATAACAAAATTGCATTTCAAAGGGAGAATAAAACTAGTTGCATGTAACACATGAGATCCAACTGTCGACAGCGATAGTATGTATAGTTGAAGAATAAGTACCAAACCCATAAATACAAATTATTTATTATTTTATGATATTTAGTTTTCTATACAACACATGTACCTAGGTAGTCAAGATAGGATAGTATGGAGGTCAGTCTTTTTTTCCTACCCGGAATATGAAAACAGCATGATGGTATATGTATATTGTATGTTTAGAGATGAAGTATCAAACTATTAAGTCTTCTTTGATATTGTGTATAGGTGACTACCATACAAATTGTATGAAGCGATGTCGTCACTAAATTCAATTTTTATAAAAATTGTTAAAAAAAATTTGAGATGTACTGCTACAATGTTAATATTTTTTATATAAAATTAAATTATCTAGTTGGGGTGTTTCGGCTTTATTCGATATTTTAAAAAAAAATGGAAATATAGGCAGTTAAACTCATAAATTTATCATAAAAAAAATACTTTTCTTAATAAAAAATGTTTGAGAAATCCTGGAATTTTTTTGAAAAAACTAATTTGAGATTTTGTATTTGTCTATGTTTATACAAATTTTCAGCGTTCTATCTTTTATGGTTTTTGAGATATAGGGAAAAATAAAATAAAAATTCAAAAGTTGATAACCCCTGACTGAAACAAAAATTCAAAATTCCGAGTATAAAATTTTTGTAGGCCTGTAACTTTTTATATATTCTGAAATTTTAGGCTCTGTAAATTGAGCGGATCAAAAGTTATAAGGGGGGGACGGACACACACACACACACACACACACACACACACACACAGACATACACACACACACAGACACACACACACACACAGACACACAAAATGTTCTACTCCGAATTCTGAGTAAATCCGTGTATGGAACATATATGCTGCGAAGCCTCTAAGTTGGTGTTTTTTGACTTCAAAGTTGGAAAAGCCGTGAAAAAAGTAGACCTCTCCATACAATTCTCGCGTATTCTGGCTTGAAACATTGTCGATATGTTAAGAGAACAAAGTTCTCCTGAACAAATCGACAGTTGGATAAATATGATACGCGAAGAGAATAGGAGATAGTAAGGAAATGTGTACAGTAAATGGTGCTTTGAAAAAAGAATGCGTGATTTGAAATATTTGTATTGACAAATTTAATACTATGCGGAAATGGGCGAAAAAGGATGTCAAAATAGCACCGTATGTAACCACACAATTTAAAAAGCTGTACTTTTCTGAAATAAAATAAATAAAATCTATGATGTAACTGCCTGAGAATACAAGAAGAGTGCCCACTGCCCAGGTATCCGGGAGAGCTGGTGAACATCCACGGTGCAAAGCAAGGGGCGATGGACTGGCTACGGGTTTAAATTTACGGCTTCATGAACGCAGCCTTTTCTGGGTGCTAAAGAGCCTAGCCATTCGAAAATTAAGTAAGTGAGGTGAAGGGGAATAGAATAATGTTATATCATGTCCTTCCGGAGATGTTCATCCAGATTCGGGCCTCCTAGTCCTTTGTCAATGGCAATGGGCAGGTCATGTGGCAAGACAGAGAGATGATAGATGGACCCCCAAAATTCTGAATTGGAGACCCTATCATAATATATCATAATAGAAGAGGTGTAGGAAGACCACAGAGGAGATGGACTGACGACATTGTCGAACTGGTGGGACATGGGTGGAAGCAGAGCGCCCAGGATAGAGAGAAGTGGAAAACTCAGGAAGAGGCCTTTATCCAGCAGTGGAGTGAAAGGGGCTGAAGAAAAAGAAGAAGAAGTCCTTAGTCACCATGTTCTGCTACTCTGGGCTGTCTCCTGTAGGACACCTTGTGCAGCCAGCTCACTCTCGATACCCGTACACTATATCACCGGTGGTCTGCCTCTTCCTTGTCGATTTGAGGGTAGGTTTTGACCACAGATCTGACGGAGTAGATGTCCTCCCTTTGTATGACGTGGCCATGCCATCTTTGTCTGCCGTCCTTCCATTTTTCTGCTATTGGAGCATTCTTAATAATAATAATGAACACTTCCAGCCCAGAGAAGCAACATTAGCGTGAAAAATTAATTAAAATAAATTTCTCCTCTGCTGGGAATCGAACCCAGGACGCCCGCAAAGATACCGAACCGCTTACCAACTGTGCCACGGCGGTCACACCACCTACCCAGCGCAAATTAAGTGTTAAATTATATTAATTAACAAAGAAAATGTCTTGTTGGTTCACGTAGAATAAAAATATGATGAACATCAACAAAATCAATATAAAAAGATGACATGAGTCAGTTTGGAGTGATAGCTATTGATATATAACTAGTTGCATGTAACACATGAGATCCAACTGTCGATAGCGATAGTATGTATAGTTGAAGAATATGTACCAAACTATAAACCCATAGATACAAATTATTGAATATTTTCAGATATTTTGTTTTCTATACAACATATGTAGGTATGTATGTCAAGATAGGATAGTATGGAAGAAGATCCTTTTTCCTACCCAGAATATGCAAATTGCATGATGGTATGTATGTATGTTTGGAGATGAAGTAACAAACTATTAAGTCTTCTTACATATTGTGTATAGGCGACTGCCATACAAAATGTATGAAGCGATGTCGTCACTAAATTCAATTTTTAAAAAAATTGTTAAAAAAAAATTGAGATCTTCTACTACAATGTTAATATTTTTTATAGAAAATTAAATTATCTAGTTGGGGTGTTTCGGCTTTTTTCGATAATTGTAAAAGTTTTGGAAATATAGGCAGTTAAACTCATAAATTTATCATAAAAAAAATATTTTTCTTAATAAAAAATGTTTGAGAAACCCTGGAATTTTTTTGAAAAAACTAATTTGAGATTTTGTATTTGTCTATGTTTGTACCAATTTTCAGCGTTCTACCGTTTATGGTTTCTGAGATATATGGAAAAATAAAATAAAAATTCAAAAGTTGATAACCCCTGACTGAAACAAAAATTCAAAATTCCGAGTATAAAAGTTTTGTAGGCCTGTAACTGTTTATATATTCTGAAATTTTAGGCTCTGTAAATTGAGCGGATCAAAAGTTATAAGGGGGGGACGGACACACAGACACACACACAGACACACACACAGACACACACACAGACACACACACACACAGACACACGAAATGTTCTACTCCGAATTCTGAGTAAATTCGTGTATGGAACATATATGCTGCGAAGCCTCTAAGTTGGTGTTTTTTGACTTCAAAGTTGGAAAATCCATGAAAAAAGTAGACCTCTCCATACAATTCTCGCGTATTCTGGCTTGATACATTGTCGATATGTTAAGAGAACAAAGTTCTCCTGAACAAATCGACAGTTGGATAACACAGAACAATGTCAAAATAAACAAAGGAATGTTTTTTTATGTTGTCGTATTGTTAACATTTCTTTGCAGTCTGTTTAACAATGATTTTTTTACGAATGGGAATTTCCGACACATTGACCGACCGCCGCCGCCGTGGCACAGTTGGTAAGCCGTTTGGTTTGGGTTCGATCCCCAGCATAGGAGAAATTATTTAAATTCATTTCTCACGCTAATATTTCTTCTCTGAGCTGGAAACAGTTAGTTGGAAGAAATTATCATATGGCAATAAACTCGCCACTTGCGCAGGGTGCAAGGAAATGTTTATTATTATTTGTGAGATATGTGAGTGAAAGAGATAGCATGTCTGTGTGTGTATATAGTGTTTGAATGGGCGCGTGGCGCGGCATTCTGCGTTTCGCCGTTTATAGTAATACCTCCGTCAAGTTATAGTAATATTGTAATATTGACCTTGAAATATATATTGTACTGTTCGTGTGTTAATAAAGTGTATAAAGAATATACCTCTTTTTCTGTACAATAATCAGAATTCCACCCCAACAGAATATTAAGTGTACAAGGACACTGTATTATTATTAATTTATTTTATCTCGCCAGTATCTACAATATAATAAAGCTAAGATAGTGTGAGGAATAATTTGAAATATTTGTTTATCTACTTGGTAACAGCAAGAAGTTAAGTGCACAGATAATATGGAAGTAAACTTTCAGTATACTTCAGATGTGTCACTCAATACATAGAAGCTGTAACCGGATAATCATAAGGTTTCTCACATCTCCGCTATAGGGGCAATGAATACGCGACCGGTCCACGGCAAATTTAAATTTCCATTTTAAAATGTTTCCAGCTTTGAGGAATGGATTCAAGGATAACTTAAATAAAAAATAACCATTTTTCAATCATTATTTATTAAAAAAAACACATATGATGGATTTTATTTGCAATATTTCAAAAATCATGCCAAATAATTCATAAAATACATTGTTCTAAATAAAATGTGCATTGTAGATTATTAGGTTTTTTAAATTTATTTTCCACAAAGAAAGATTTATTACTGATTTTCGGAAAACTATATAACTTCACTTCGCCGTATTTCACTTGACAATTTATTCAAAACTCAACAAAACTTGTCAGCCATCTTGCGAAGATAATCGGAAAACACAAAAAGCTGGCAATAGATTAACACCATCACATGGCGTGATAGTGTGTATGTAGATGAACACCGAAAACAACAAGAATTTTACAAAATCACACGTGTTATATTTATTATCTTGTTTACTTCAAGATTTTAAAGGATCAAAATGTTTCGCGTCACAACAAACAACAAAACACAACTGAAGTATGCTGAAGGTCTGAAAATTTTACATTGCATTTTCAAAAATACCAACATAAAAATAAATAAATAGCGCCACCTTTGGAGATGTAAGCGTAAAGTAAAACCAGTGCTACCAATAGAGTGCCACCGGCGTGGTTAAGTGACTCAATACATTTGAGTCGAAGAATCCAAATAAAAATGCCTCCTAAACGATACGGAGATATCTTCTAATGACTTAGTGCTCGAGATACACGATGACACTAGATATTAGACACTCGGTGTCATCAAGTGTTCAAGTGCGTACTGTACACCGTCGTGGCACTGAGTTTCAAATTTAATGTAATTGTAGTGTCGCTACCATGTAGACATGATGAACAGTGTCTCATACACTTGAGATTGAAAACTAGCTATACACCGTACACACCTGTTCATGTTTCATGTACAATGAAATTTAAATAGACACGTTTTATGAGAACAAAACGCTCTACAAAAACGGTACTGTTAACAAATTATTAAAATATCACAGAAAGAGCGCACACGACAGGATACACTCAGTGAGAAAGAAATAATACAATAATATAATTTATTCAGACACATACTGTAGACATATTTTCTCTTTTACTCTAGTGCAATCACATTATAATTTTATCCCACACCAAATAATGACTGTAAAAAAGCAAATACAACAGAATCGCTCTGCATACCTGCAAGCGAATATGACTTGACAACTTTCTCGTTTTCTCAAAATGAAAATAATCGAAAAATCCATATAAATATATTAGTATTCCAATAAATATACAGCACGAACTGATATATATGTAAGTATCTGGTCGTTCTTTCACAGTTAATGTATAATTTTTACATATTTTCATTAAAAAAGATTGCATTTTTACTATGACAATACATCCAAACACTACAACGTCTTGCGTGTAACTGAAGTGCGGTAAAAATTAAGTGAGGTATACCCCATACTTTTTATTAGTAGCGTCTAGTCCCAGCTCTTCTTTTCTGCATTCTTAGGTTAGGTTTAAGTTTGTTTATAATAATAATAGCGACTCGCGTGAGCGAGTTGCTTTATAAATTGAATTATAAATTATTATAAATTAAATTTACATTTTTTATTTAATTTTTCGCATTTAATATAAAATTTCACAGCTCATTTGACTCCATACTACGAGACCTCAACCAATCAGAGAGTCAACCGGAAACAGAATGCGGAATGGTAAATGCGGATTGTAGACGCTAGTCTTTTTATTTACCGAATTTAAAGACTAATAACGTATCATTGACTATGAAAAAATTCTTAGAATATGGTGAACATTTGTGTGTAGTCGTATATCCCGAGCATTTTAGTCAAAGTTGGTACCTATACCAACTAAGAAAACTGATACCGTCGTCAATTCAATTTAGTTAAAAATGTATTTCGAAAATACGCTTCGAGTAACGATAAAATAATTTAATGCCATCACTATGTAGGTATACTTTCTATTACCCTGCATTAATTACGTTCCTTCCACCTTATATTAATTAGCCTGTATAATCTAACATGACTGAAGTTAATCTGATTACCGTGCCGTGTAAATCTAATTACACAATGTGTCAGAAAATGTTGGCACACCCAATAATTCTGGCCAAATAATAATAAAAGGTAATAATATACTTTCATGTTTTTATTTTTCCTTCACGACACCATGTCAAGGTAGTAAATATTTCCTCTTTATTAATAATAATAATGTTATCTTGACATGCTGGATACATACTCGAGATTTCCTTTATTATAATTATTATCGAAATTTATTTTTTGGCAATTTCTTTTATCTCAATATAGACATACATGTTTTTAACCAAATTTATATCTGTAATTGATCATGTTTTAAAAAAAAATAATAATAATACTAAAAAAAACACCTAATGACCCAACTTTGCAACTATTTCAAGATTTAAAGAGTATATTTATTTTAAAGAGTATGTTTTTTATTTTTAATGTTTATTAAAAATTAATTAACTACGCACTGTAGATTGTAGATATATCTCATTTTTTATCATTTTGTTATACCCACAAACAGGCGTTACCTGGTGGGATTTCTCATGTTTATATTATATTTTCTAATTATCATGTTATATTATGTAAGTTTTAATAAGTTATTTATTTCTGTATACTCCTTTATGTTACTATCTTTTTGTCTTCTTATGCATATAACGTATTGTTAAAAGAGAAATAAAGAATCCTTTATTATTATTATTTAAAGGCACTGTGCCCTCGCGGAAGACCGCCAAAAAGATGGAGTGATAGCTGGGGGTCCACCTCGCAGGAAGAGCAGGCCTCTTAAAAAACAGACCTGAAGGTCTATTCAAAAGAAGAAGAAGAAGACTGTGCGCTTGATTTTTGTACGCTTTGTACGCTTGATTTTTGGTCCGCTAAACAGAAGTACCATAGTTCCCATTCTATCTATCTCTGATGGCGCAACAACTCATAACATCGAGCCATGAAATCCTGCAACTTTCGCCTTCAACTTATCCTATCATCTGCTGACGTCTTCAAACTGGTCACCTAAAGAAAATGCGTAGCATAACTTCTCACTTCGTCCTCCAATCTTATCCCGGGTCTTACAACTAGTCTCCTTTCACCTGGATGTCAATTGATTATCATTTTACGGTCACGTGAATCATAAACATCACGTAAATAATTCCCATTCACTGAATTTAGCTACAAAAGTTCATGCGTAGGACGCGCATTAAATATATGAAACGTCGCTTATTATATAGCTTTGCCATCATATTCTTAAAATAATTATGAGAATACATAATGGGTATTTTAAATCAGATATATATATATATATATATTTTTTTATTTTTATTTTTATTTTATTTTACAAAGGACAGCACACAGTACATGCATACAATTATTAAAATTAAATAAATAAAAATACAGAAATAACATGTACCTCTTACGTACTATACCTAATATCAAAATAATACATCAAAAAAGTGTGAATTAGTGGGGTGCGCGTATGAGAGAAGAGTAATACATGTGTGTGTGAAAGAGATATCTAGAAAGAGTGTGAGTGTGTGGGTGCGTATGTGTGTGTGAGAGAGAGGGTGTGCATGTGTGTGTAGACGAACATATATTGACAGATTCATGAGTTGAGAAGAATAAGATAATATATTGCTGAGGGTGGTTGGGAAAAATAAATTAATCTGTAAATAATTGTTATAATGTCACGACGTTAGATATAAGTTTATTTTTGAAGGTTATATGTGAATCAAAAAATATGTCTAAGTCGGCATGCTTTTCATAAGAGTTAAATAAGTTTATCATTCTGTTAATCGGAGCGTTTTTGGAAGCATTTGTTTTACAAATATTGGAGAAGAAAAGTGACGTATGTCTTGTCCGGCGAGTAGAAGTATTAAATTTGATATTGGTAAGAATTTCATGGCATTCTATGTTTCCATTTAGTATACTGTGAAGGAACATAAGGTCTGAAATTGTGCGTCGCGTGGTCAAAGAAGTTAGTATAGTAGGTTGGTAAGTATTGTTACAACGGTAGTTTGAATATTTAATGAATTTATTCTGAATTATATATATATATATATATATAATAAATATATATATATATATATATATATATATATATATATATATATATATATATATATATATATATATATATATATATATATATATATATATATATTTATATATATATTTATATATATATCACCATCCAGCTCAGCTAGCCTCGGTACCAAAAACACTGGCGACCAGAGCACGAAAAATCGCAGACAGCGACCACACTAGACAAGAAATAAAATACTTACAAGATACCTTGACAGCCAATGGATACGCTCCATACGTTATCCGCAAGGCACTCAACTGTAATCCCGAAGATAAAAAAGAGCGCGAAGTATACCGGGCGACAGCATTTTTGCCATATATACGCGGCACTACAGACGCCATAGCAAGAAACTTACGACGCAAACAAATAAATACAATCTTCGGGACTAACAGAAAAATAAAAGAAGACTTGCGTAACGTAAAAACAGCCGTGCCTCATGAAAATCAAGGTATCTACGAAGTACCATGTGGGTCGTGCGACGGCGTCTACATCGGCAGAACCAATCGCCAGATACCTTGATTTTCATGAGGCACGGCTGTTTTTACGTTACGCAAGTCTTCTTTTATTTTTCTGTTAGTCCCGAAGATTGTATTTATTTGTTTGCGTCGTAAGTTTCTTGCTATGGCGTCTGTAGTGCCGCGTATATATGGCAAAAATGCTGTCGCCCGGTATACTTCGCGCTCTTTTTTATCTTCGGGATTACAGTTGAGTGCCTTGCGGATAACGTATGGAGCGTATCCATTGGCTGTCAAGGTATCTTGTAAGTATTTTATTTCTTGTCTAGTGTGGTCGCTGTCTGCGATTTTTCGTGCTCTGGTCGCCAGTGTTTTTGGTACCGAGGCTAGCTGAGCTGGATGGTGGTGTGATGCGGCGTTCAAGTATCTGTCTGTATGTGTCGGTTTGCGGTACACCGTATGCCCCAGTCGGCCATCTTCTTTTTTCTGGACTAATACGTCGAGGAAAGGCAGTTGCTTGTTCTTTTCCACTTCCATTGTGAATTGGATATCCGGGTGTATTGAGTTGAGATGATTTAAAAATATTTTCAACTCTTCGTTCCCGTGCTGCCATATTACGAAAGTGTCGTCGACGTATCTCAGCCACAGGCGTGGTCGTAGGCTAGCCGATGTTAGTGCTTTCTTCTCGAAGTCGACCATATATAAGTTAGCCAGTACCGGTGATAACGGGGAACCCATTGGTGCGCCTTTTACTTGTCTGTATATGCGGTCTTCGTAACGAAAGTATGTGTTCTTCATGCAGTGGTCTATAAGGTCGAGTGTGTGAGGAGAACATTCAATATTGTCTTTTATTACTTGGGTGGCATCGTCGATAGGTATTTTGGTGAATAGTGAGACGATATCAAAGCTCACTAATAAGTCCTGTTTGTCCACTTTGATGTCAGCGATCAGTTCTGTCAGATGTTCTGCGTTTCGTACGTATGAGTCACATTCCTCTACGTTGGGTTGCAGTATGTTGGCCAAGTATCTCGCTAATGCTTGCGTTGGATATCCGACAGCACTCACTATCGGCCTCAGCGGGGCTCCTTCCTTATGTATTTTCGGGAGGCCATATATTTTTGGGCAGCGAGATGACTTTTCCCTAGGTATTAGTCTCTTTTTATTCTCGTCTGGTATATTGGATGCTAGTATTTTTGATTTTGTCGTTTTTTCCAAGTACGTCGTGGGATCTGTCTTGCTGATTTTGTATGTGGGGTCCTCCAAAATGGCGTCCATCTTCTTTTTATACTCGTCCGTATCCATGACGACTGTGGCGTTTCCTTTGTCAGCAGCTAAGATCACAATGTCCTTGTTCTCCCGTAGAGTCCGTAGCGCTTTTTTCTCCGCGTGAGATATGTTGCTAGGGGGTGCCTTGGCTCTCCGAAGCACTTCGCATGTCTCTTGACGGATAAGCTCTGCGTCGGGATGATTGGCGATAACCGATTCCACTGACATAACAATGTCTTCATTCGGTATCGACGAGGGAGAAATTGCAAAATTCATCCCTTTTGCAAGGATAGATATACAGGCCTCGTCTAGCTGTGAACTGGACAGGTTACATACGACTTTTTGAGGGTCCAGCGTTGTTTTCGGTACTTGTGTAGTTACTTGTTGTAAGCGTTCGAATTTCTTGGTTTGCCGTTCGGTGTTCAGTCTCGTGTTAGTCTCAGCACGTGTGTATGACAGGTCGTCGATCACCGACCACAGAAGGGGATGTATCTTGTTTGATAGGTTGATGTGGGCGTCCATTAGTTGTGTTCCAACGCTGTCCAGGGTCCTGCGTGCGGCGTAGATTTCATCTCGTACCAGTGCCAGTCCAGCCTTGTGCAGTATCTTCGAAATGCTCCTTGATTTAGTGGGATGTTTTAGGCGGCACGAAACTGGGATGGTGTTTGTATCTCGACAGCGGCGGAGGAAAGCAAGGTCGCAGAGCAGTTTGGCGCGTTTGTATCGAAGGTCTTCGTAGATGCGTATGTCGTGTAGTGTTTCCTCTCCGTAGAGGTTAATTATGTTGTTTTTCAGGCTCTCGCGGAGGGGTGTAAATGATGTATCCGTTTCTCGGGTACTCCGCGTCGTGTTCGTTTGGTTTCTGGTGAAACCTTGTCTTCGACGTTTCAGCCGTACGTTGACGGCCATCCTCAGGAAGTCAGGTGCTTCGTCTGTAGTCTCTGGCTGCGGCGAGGAGGGTTGGTGAGTGTCGTTATTTTTGTTACGTTACGTACTGTATTAGTCGACCGTAGCGTGCGCATATCACGGGTTGTTCACTTTCATACTAAAATTGGTCATGAACTGGTCCATATAGAAAAACAGTTTGGTTTTCGCCTGTATTTGACGCAGGGGAGGATTGGCGCCACAGTCGTGAAAATTGCGACGGTTTGCGGCGGCCATGTTTTTTCCATTCTTAAAAGAGGCAAGTGTTTGTTTACATGTGTATCTTATGAGAATTTTGAAAATTAGCTTTTTGTTCTTAATGACTTTTATTTTATTTGTTTTTATTGTTGTTGTTCAATTTACTGTTCTTTGTGATACTGCCCTTCTTTTTATTTTTCAGATTAACAATGTTTCGCGTTAAAAAGTGTAATGTTCCTGGATGTGTATCGACGAATAAAGTCATAAAGTTGTATTCGTTTCGTTAGACAAAATAAAAATATTAATTCATTGAAAAAATACTGCATTTTATTTTCCAGTACCTTATTAAATATTCCACAGAAATGTGTGTAATTTTGATTTTACACACAGTAACTTATCATTATATTGCTTATTTAAAGATAAATATCTTATAATATTATATTATAAAAAATCCCGCGAGGGGCGAGGAGATCAAGGGGCGCGGCGTCATATCGTCGCCTTCAGCGGACAATAGAGGTACTTATGTAGGTTGGCGTGACCAGTCGGTAAGTATGAAGTGAGAGATCTGTACTACCATATAATCTGTGGCGCATATCGGTGTTTGTCTGTACGGCGGTTGTATCGGTCGGCTGTAGTACTGTATTAGTCGACCGTAGCGTGCGCATATCGGTGTTTGTCTGTACGGGTGTTGTATCGGTCGGCTGTAGTACTGTATTAGTCGATCGTAGCGTGCGCGTATCGGTTTTTGTCTGTACGGAGGTTGTATCGGTCGGCTGTAGTGTGAGTGTTTCCGTTACGTTCGGTATGTCGTTCGGCTGTGATGTATGCGTCTCGGCATTATTTCGTGCTGTTTTTTGTGTCGTTAATTCTTTCGTATTGTTTATTATTGTTTTCCATGCCGAAGGAAGTCTGCGTGAGTCGTCTCTTGTATTGATACAGTGTGGTCTCTTTTCGATTTCTATTGCTTCTCTATATATTCGTTGCGTCTCTCTGTTAAGTCGTACTAGTGTTTTTGCGTTATCAAAATCTATCTTGTGTCCTTCTGTCATTGTATGTACTGCAAGGGTGGATTGTATTTTCTTTCGAGATATGTCCACCTTATGCTCCGCTAGTCTGGCTTCTATGCGGCGATTGGTTCTGCCGATGTAGACGCCGTCGCACGACCCACATGGTACTTCGTAGATACCTTGATTTTCATGAGGCACGGCTGTTTTTACGTTACGCAAGTCTTCTTTTATTTTTCTGTTAGTCCCGAAGATTGTATTTATTTGTTTGCGTCGTAAGTTCGTAAGTTTCTTGCTATGGCGTCTGTAGTGCCGCGTATATATGGCAAAAATGCTGTCGCCCGGTATACTTCGCGCTCTTTTTTATCTTCGGGATTACAGTTGAGTGCCTTGCGGATAACGTATGGAGCGTATCCATTGGCTGTCAAGGTATCTTGTAAGTATTTTATTTCTTGTCTAGTGTGGTCGCTGTCTGCGATTTTTCGTGCTCTGGTCGCCAGTGTTTTTGGTACCGAGGCTAGCTGAGCTGGATGGTGGTGTGATGCGGCGTTCAAGTATCTGTCTGTATGTGTCGGTTTGCGGTACACCGTATGCCCCAGTCGGCCATCTTCTTTTTTCTGGACTAATACGTCGAGGAAAGGCAGTTGCTTGTTCTTTTCCACTTCCATTGTGAATTGGATATCCGGGTGTATTGAATATATATATATATATATATATATATATATATATATATATATATATATATATATATATATATATATATATATATATATATATATATATATATATATATATATATATATATATATATATATATATATATATATATATATATATATATATATATATATATATATATATATATATATATATATATATATATATATATATATATATATATATATATATATATATATATATATATATATATATATATATATATATATATATATATATATATATATATATATATATATATATATATATATATATATATATATATATATATATATATATATATATATATATATATATATATATATATATATATATATATATATATATATATATATATATATATATATGTTAGGGATATCCTTTTGAATCCTCTCCTTATCCGTATCCCTATCATAGACAATGTTTGCCAACCCGCCTAGCCGCGAGAAGAAATGTTACAAGAAAAGACTACCTACAACTTCAGTATAGATCTACAGTATAGCGAGTTTACTTCAAGCGACGACACAGTGCCCTTCATATACTTACGTATTTTTCATTAGTTTACCTGCGTTTCAAGTATTTTTCTATATACCTAGTGTTCTTCGTAAAGTTAAAGTTTTCTTCGTATAGTTTTCGTGATTGTGTTCCTGTGCTGCAAAAACATTCTAACATTTAATTCATCTTCATATTGGTTCGTCGTGGCTGGCGGTAAGTACAAATTTACCTACATTGTTCTATGCTCCCTTCGAAATATTGTTTATCTTCAAATCCCGATTTTTACCCTTCATACAGTCCATTTGCTCCAACATCCGACCTTTTTTGGTCACTCCGAGCCTGATTATACTTCTTTTGGGGTTTAAAACCGAGTTTTAATTTCATAGAGACAATATTTCAATATTTCATAAGATGGATAACTTCGACAATCTACGTATTTATTATGTTATATAGTTCATACAAATTAACTTCAAAGGAACTTCGACTAAACGGTCGCGACGTTCCATACAATTTGGTAAAATTATTGCTTACACTTACTTATCAGTGGTTTTTTGCTGTAGCAATATCATCAAACGAACACGCCAGTGCATACAAACTCGGTTGAATTTCGCATACGCTTATTCTTCAAAATAAGACAGAACATTTTTATTTCCGTGTTATTTAAGCACTAGATACATTTCGTAAATTAATATTGTTTTGTTTTGTTATTCGATAGTAAACAACACAACTACGTATATAGGTGTTGTAAAACTACGTATAATTCATTTTAGAAACTTCATCTTTTTTATGTTATCATTAGTTTTCGTAAATAAAATAAAATGGATCCCGTTATTCGTAAAATCAACATTTTAAAAGGAAAACGTTCTCGAATACAAGCAAAATTATCGGTTACGTCAGAATTAATTCCGTTTTTGAACATTCAAGCAAAACGTCAAATTTTTACTGCGAGGCTGGAAAAATTAGAGGAATTTTATAATGACTTCAAGACAATACAGGATGATTTGCAAGATTTATTGAGTGAATTTCAAAGCGACGAAAACATCGATGACTTAAATAATGCAGAATCGTGTTTTGACGAGCTGTATTATAACATTAAGGCAGCTTCAAAAGTTTTAGATGTACAGGAGGCAAAGAGAATTGACTCCCCAGTCTTGCGTAGTCAAGTATCTGCTATAAGACCACCTCCAATAACACTTCCGAAATTTGATGGCAAAATAGAAGATTGGTCTCAATTCTATTCTATGTTCAAAAGCATGATCCATAATAATGATACATTTACATCCATAGAAAAATACCACTATTTGCTGTCATGTTTGAACGGTTCAGCACTTAGTTTAATAAAGTCTTTTCCGATCATAGATGAAAATTACGAAATTGTGTGGAATACCTTAACACAACATTATCAAAATTCGCGTGTTCTATTTTGTCACTATTCAGATCAACTTCTTGGTATTAAGCCTATTTCTTTTGAGTCAGTTCAAGCAGTGTCAAAATTCATTGCAAACTTTCAAGACAATCTTTCAGCGCTTCAAGCCTTTCAGAAGCAGGAAATCTTCGAGTTATTTATTGCTCATATCATTATTAGAAATTTGGATCACACTACGAAACGGCAATTCGAAGCACAGTTAAAAGGTGAGGAAATACCTACAGCTTCGGAGGTATTGGATTTCTTACATAATCACTTGCGCGTACTACAAATGTCGAATCCTCTACCTCGTCCTACGTTAAATAAGAGTTCTTCTTCTTCTTCTACAAATGCACAATATAAACGTGCCTTCGTTGCAACGAATAATAATACTACGAAGACTTGCAAATTATGCAACAGTGATCAACATCATATTATGAAATGTTCTGAATTTTTAAACTACGCAGATGTCAAAAGGATGGAAGTCATTAAGCAATTGAAACTATGTTTTAATTGCCTAAAATCACACCAGATAAAGAATTGTACATCAAAATTCTCATGTTTAAAGTGCGGTAAACGTCATAACACATTGCTTCATAAGAATGAACGACAATCTTGTTCTACTCCCTCTACATCGAATGAGGTGTTGATGACTACCCCTTCTTCTCATGTAGCCCTTCTAGGTACCGCTTCTGCTGCATGCAAGGACAGCAGCGGTGTGTATAAACCCATACGTTTATTAATAGATACCGGTTCGCAAGTATCTATTATGAGTGAACGCTGCGCAAATCGCTTAGGATTACAAATCAAAGCTTACAGTGGTGGAATAAAGGGGATTGGACAATATCCAGTAACTATAAGAGGCGAAGTACGTTGTTGTTTCAAACCAAAAACAAAGAGCGGTCCCCTGATAAAGTCAAAGGCTATTGTTATTTCGAATATTTCTAGTGAGATGCCTTCGTCAAAATTATGTTTAGATTTGTCTTCAATGAATATTTCAAGAGAAGAGTTGGCTGACGACAACTTCGATACTCCTGGTGAAATAGATTTTCTGCTCGGAGCCACTCTATTTCCTTCGATACTTGACGGTGGGCGGACAACAAGTGGCAATAGCAACATATCAGTATTATCTACAATTTTCGGTTTGGTGTTGATAGGCGATATTCCAAATACACAAACTACTTATAGTTCACTTCATATTTCTCTCGACGAGTCTATTAAAAGATTTTGGACAATCGAAGAACCTCCATGCAAACATATATCAAATCCAGATGATGATAAATGTGAGGAGATCTTCGTAAGTAAACACTACCGGCAAAGTGATGGTCGGTATGTGGTACCCCTTACATTAATTACTGAGAACTTAGATCTTAATAGCTTCTATAATATGGCATTTAATCGATTACAAAATATAGAACGTAAGCTATCACAAACTCCTGCGATTTATGATGATTACAAATTCTTCATGAACGAATATGAAAGCCTGGGACATATGGAGAAAATAAATTCAGAAAATGATTTATCTTCCTTCTGTTTCATTCCACACCATTGTGTTTTGAAACCAGATAGTGTTTCTACAAAGCTGAGAGTCGTATTCGATGCAAGTGCAAAGAATATTCAAGGAAAGTCATTGAATCAATACTTGTTGCCTGGTACCAAATTACAAAATGATATAGCTGCGCTTATTCTTAATTTTAGAATATTTCCATTTGTGTTTACGGCTGATATATGCAAAATGTACAGACAGATTTTGGTGTTACCTGAACATCGAAAGTATCAGCACATTTTATGGAGATCTTCTTCTGAGCAACCAGTTTGCAACTACGAGCTTAAGACGGTTACTTATGGACTTTCTTGTGCTCCTTTTCAGGCTATTAGAACTTTGCATCAATTAGCCAAGGACGAAGGTTCACTATTTCCGCGTGCGGCACAGGTTTTGATGAATGACATATACGTTGATGATGTGTTGACAGGTGCATATTCCAAAGAAGATGCAATGACTTTGAGAATCGAACTCGTCGATTTGTTAAATGCTGGAAAATTTAGTCTTAGTAAATGGGCAAGTAATCATCTTGATATTCTTCCAGATATTCCCAATAATTACTCCAATGAAGCATTTCTTTTTGAAAAGGAAGCGATTAATGTTTTGGGTCTGAAATGGAACCCAAATTCGGATACCTTTTTCTATGAAATTGGGATTGTGTCTAACAAGTGCACAAAAAGGGAAATACTGTCCAGAATCGCTCAAATTTTCGACCCACTTGGCTGGATAGCGCCGGTTGTTTTTAGAGCAAAATGTCTAATTCAGACATTATGGCGCCAAAAAGTCGACTGGGATAGCCCAGTCCCTGCAACAGTTGCAGCAGAATGGCATGCTATTGCAGAGAATCTGAGCCTTCTATCAGGTGTTCACATACCGCGATATTTGGGCACCACTGAGAATACTCCGTGTACATTAGTAGGATTTTCGGATGCGTCAGAGCACGGCTACGCTGCCGTTGTGTATATTGTGGTTCACAGTATCATTCCTAAAGTTCATCTTCTAATTGCAAAGTCCAAGGTCGCACCCTTAAAAACTTTAACCATTCCACGTTTAGAATTACTGGGCGCACTTCTATTGTCAAAAATTATGCATTACATTCGGTCTTCTTTCAAAAGTTCTGTAAATATTCACAATGTTTTTCTATTCACAGACTCAACTATTGTTTTGTCTTGGTTAAGAACGCCCCCATACTTACTCAAAATATTTGTAGCAAATCGTATTATTCAAATACAGGAAAATGATAAAATTTCATCTTGG
Organism: Molanna angustata; assembly: GCA_963576475.1. NCBI lineage: Eukaryota > Metazoa > Arthropoda > Insecta > Trichoptera > Molannidae > Molanna > Molanna angustata. The sequence continues at coordinate 17,240,815 of OY754981.1, forward strand.
CGTCATGTGGGGTCTCGTGATAACCCCGCTGATTGTGCCTCAAGAGGACTATCTCCTGAGCAACTTTCTGATCACCCTCTTTGGTTTTCTGGACCAAAGTGGTTATTACTACCTACAAATGAGTGGCCTTCACATACTCCAGATTTAATAAAATTAGAAGAGCTTCCAGAAACTAAGTCCATAGTTCAAGTCAACATTGCTTCCAAATGTGAAACTTCGATTAATATTGCCAAATATTCAAGTTGGACACAACTTAGAAGAGTTGTAGCTTGGATGTTAAGATTCATACATAATTGCAGATGCGAAAAGGCCTTACGTAGGCGAGGCTGTCTCCAACTTAGGGAAGTAGGGACAGCAACCAACATAATAATTAAGATTGACCAAGAAGAACACTTCAACCAAGAAATAAGTTCCATAAGCAGAGGTTCTAACTGCTCTCGCCAGCTTCAGAAGTTATGTCCATTCATTGACAACTTAGGTATATTGCGCGTTGGTGGGCGGTTGGAGAAATCCAATCTTCGAGATGATCGTAAACATCCTGTTATTCTGTCGAAAAACAGCCAGTTGACAAACCTTCTTATAGACTACTATCACAAGAGTTATCTTCATGCCGGACCAAGGCTTCTTCAGTTTCTCATTCAGAAACAATTTTGGATTTTTTCTGTTCGTTGCAGAATCAAATCACGTCTGGCGAAATGCTTAGTATGCGCCAAGTTGAAAGCATCTTCAGTCAACCCTCTAATGGGAAACCTTCCTACTGCTAGAATTACTCCGAGTCGTCCATTTTCGTGTGTCGGTATAGATTTTGGAGGACCATTTCTTCTCAAAGAGCATAAGCGTCGAGGTGCCAAATTTACCAAAGCATACATTTGTCTTTTCGTGTGTATGTCTACAAAAGCGGTTCATCTAGAGGTCGTGTCAGACCTCTCCACGGAAGCATTCGTAGCCTCCTTAGATCGTTTCGTGTCTCGACGTGGGCTGTGTGCTCATATCTATACAGATTGTGGCTCAAACTTTCTAGGAGCCAAGCGGTACTTTGCTGGATTATTTAAATTTATGGAAACTTGCTCACGTGATGACGATTTTATCCATAATTTAAATGACAGAGGTATATCATGGCATTTCAACCCTCCCTCTGCGCCCCACTTTGGCGGGCTGTGGGAAGCGGGAATCCGTTCAGTGAAGTATCATACAAAGAGAGTTATGGGAGATACTGCTCTAACCTTCGAAGAATTCGCTACTCTACTTTCTAAAATTGAAGCGATGTTAAATTCACGCCCTTTATGTAGTATATCTAACGATCCAAATGATATAGATGCTCTTACACCAGGCCATTTCTTGATCGGCGATGCACTCCTTTCATTACCTGAATGGGATGCATCAGACGCAAAAGTAAACAGGTTGAATAGATGGCAACATCTACAACAAATGTCTCAACACTTTTGGCAACGTTGGAGCCTAGAGTATTTACAAACATTGCAACAACGAGAAAAGTGGTTTACCTCCCATACAAACATTAAGATTGGTGATCTTGTGATCCTCAAGGATCCTCGACTTCCACCTTCCAAGTGGTCACTAGGCCGCATAACCACTGTTAATCCTGGAACGGATGGGGTGGTTAGGGTGGTATCAGTAAAGACGAAGGCTGGAACTTATTTAAGGCCTGTTACTAAAGTATGTCCACTTCCAAACACTTAGTATTTAAACTTCATTTACGTTATAGTTAGTATACACCTATTGCGGTGCTTCTTTTTATTAATATTTGTTTCATTTCTAAGTTTTAATTTACATCTTAGAGATAGATGTTATTTTGTATTCCTGTATATATTTGGTTTTGTACATAGGTTTCATAGGCTACCCTATTATTAGGTTACAATAGTAAAAAACTACTGTAAGTTATCTTTCGTTTTACGTTCCACAGTTTTCTTCGTATTTAGATTCTTTCATGTGCTCACTCAGCGTTCAGTAGAGCGCTGGTGACTTCTTTGTCAAAGTTGCCATCTCTTGAAGTATTTCTATCTTTCGTAATAATGTTTTAATTTTTCTTCGCAAAATTGGTGGGCGGTTATGTTAGGGATATCCTTTTGAATCCTCTCCTTATCCGTATCCCTATCATAGACAATGTTTGCCAACCCGCCTAGCCGCGAGAAGAAATGTTACAAGAAAAGACTACCTACAACTTCAGTATAGATCTACAGTATAGCGAGTTTACTTCAAGCGACGACACAGTGCCCTTCATATACTTACGTATTTTTCATTAGTTTACCTGCGTTTCAAGTATTTTTCTATATACCTAGTGTTCTTCGTAAAGTTAAAGTTTTCTTCGTATAGTTTTCGTGATTGTGTTCCTGTGCTGCAAAAACATTCTAACATTTAATTCATCTTCATATTGGTTCGTCGTGGCTGGCGGTAAGTACAAATTTACCTACATTGTTCTATGCTCCCTTCGAAATATTGTTTATCTTCAAATCCCGATTTTTACCCTTCATACAGTCCATTTGCTCCAACAATATATATATATATATATATATATATATATATATATATATATATATATATATATATATATATATATATATATATATATATATATATATATATATATATATATATATATATATATATATATATATATATATATATATATATATATATATATATATATATATATATATATATATATATATATATATATATATATATATATATATATATATATATATATATATATATATATATATATATATATATATATATATATATATATATAATATATATATATATATATATATATATATATATATATATATATATATATATATATATATATATATATATATATATATATATATATATATATATATATATATATATATATATATATATATATATATATATATATATATATATATATATATATTTTTTTTTTTTTTTTTTCCTGAGTCCTTTTTCTTGAGTTTTTTTCCTGAGTGGACTCAGGAAAAAAATATATATGTAGACCAAATCATTTGTTTGATTAAAATACCCATTATGGAATTCTACATATTCAACACCGTCAGCATTGACAAAATTAAAAAATATGAGAATACAGTTTAAACATTCCGTGAATAATATAAATAAAATTGATTTGATGATAATAATCATTTGAAACGTACTAAAATCTCACAATGATCCTGTCAAACAATTAATTGTTTGAAAATAAATTTCGGCGTATCAAAATAACAATAGAATACTCCTTCCTTTGGACTTATTTTATAGATAATCTTAAGTCGACTATTATTTGTCAATATATTTTTACGACTTTCTCAGCTGTGTTTGTGATAGAATCTTAAAAATAAAACTTGAAATATTGGTAGGTACAAATAATACTTTTTAATCCTCGTTATTTTTCAGAGATTGGTCTTTATTCTACGCTTTGTGTCGATTCAAACTTTAAAAATTGATGAGTTTTTTTCCTGCTTAGATTCTATAAACTTTTTTGAAAATAATAAATGAACACTTTTAATCACAGTGGGAGTCGTTTATTTCCAACTTGGAAAATTCATATTATAAAAGGTGGAATCAATCAAATTGTCGCATGAAATTAAGTTGACTTCTTAATCACGAAAATCTATTTCTGTGAATTAATCGGAAAAATTTCAAACAAAATATCATGGTCAAAGTTATGAAATATTAGAAATTCACTCGCAATTATACCTGGATTTATTTATGAAAACCCTTTTTCCAATGAACGCGTATTTTCTTCTTCTTTTTCTTCTCAGCTATCTCTCCACTGCTGGATATATGCCTCCTTTTTTCACCCTTCTCTATCCTGGTTGTCCCTGTACCACTTCTTTACAGCTAATGTACATACCTACATAACTACATCGTCTACCCATTGTTTTTGTTCACGCTAAAAATTCGCATTGGCCCCAAACCACATTTTTTCTTCTTCCTCAATACGTATTCCTGTATCATATTTTCGTTCAAATTACTAACATAATAATTATATAATATAGTAATTATTCGGAGCTCCTCGTTGCTGTCCGTGGGCCTCTTCAAGGTCCCATTGGACATGCGGACTTAGTGATCTCGAAGAACAATTACAAAGCCTTCAAACGATTTTGCCATAGATACGGTGCCTTATTATCCGAAGATTCTCACTGACTTTTCTGTTTCCAGAGATCTTGGTCACTTCTCTGATGCCCTATATATATGGATCTGAAGTCGCCGACAGTCCGCAAGTGTGAATCTCAATTCGCACTTGTTGATTGTTCTTTTTGCACCAAGGTGCCGAGATTGCTAATCTAGAGGGCTCCATGAGCTACTCTTCGTGCCATGCATTGTTTTTTTTTGTCATTCATTCTAGCGTTCTGCGAAGGGGCCGTTGACAGTCCCCATATGCGGAGCGGGTGGTGGTGGGAGTAGCGAATAGTAATTATCACTATACATAATTAAATTACTATCATCCAACTGTCGATTCGTTCAAGAGGATGAAATTCTTTTGAAAGAAGAAGCAGTTTAAATCCAAGACGCGTGTATGAAAGAACACGATTGTAAGCAGGGTCTATATTTTTCACGGCTTTTCCAACTTTGAAGTCAAAAAACACCAACTTAGAGGCTTCACAACATATATGTTTCATATACGGATTTACTCAGAATTCGGAGTAGAACATTTCGTGTGTCTGTGTGTATGTGTCCCTTAAAACTTTTGATCCGCTCAATTTACAGAGCCTAAAATTTCAGAATATATAAATAATTATAGGCCTACAAAACTTTTATACTCAGAATTTTGAATTATTGTTTCAGTCAGGGGTTATCAAATTTTGAATTTTTACTTTTTTTCCATATATCTCAGAAACCATTAAAGCTAGAATGCTAAAAATTGGTATGAACATAGACAAATGCAAAATCTCAAAATTATTAGAGTTTCTCAAACATTTTTTTATTTTTTTTATGATAAAATTGTGTTTAACTGCCTATATTTCCAAAGTTTTTAAAAAAATCGAAAAAAGCCGAAACACCCCAACTACATAATTTAATTTTCTATAAAAAACATTAGCATTGTATTAGCACATCTCAAATTTCTTTTAACATTTTTTATAAAAATTGAATTAAGTGACGAGATCGCTTCATACAATTTGTATGGCTGTCGCCTATACACAATATCTAAGGAGACTTATTAGTTTGATACTTAATCTCCAAACCATACATAGGTACATACCATCATGCTGTTTTCATATTCCGGGTAGGAAAAAAGGACTGACCTCCATACTATCCTATCTTGACATACATACCTACATGTGTTGTATAGAAAACAAAATATCTTAAAATATGTAATAATTTGGATTTATGGGTTAATATTTTGGAACTTATTTTTTGTATCTCATGTGTTACATGCAACTTGTAATTATTGTATTATACTGTTTTGATATAGGTACATAATATTTTGTTACGAAATCGAACCATACAAACGTCAAACGGTCAGTCATGTACAAAAATAAATTACATGCGACATCTATCATACATGTCAAATATGTAACGTTCATAGCTGGTTTCTTTTCTGGCTATATTAACAGCCTGAATTAGATTTCCTCTACTGTGGCCAGAATGGACACAGTAGAGGAAATCACCACTAAGCCTGAATTAGATTTCCTCTACTGTGGCCAGAATGGACAGAGATAGACTGACATGTATAGCAGCAAATGAAATTAATTATGGTCTACTCGCCGTCTACCTGGAAGACCATCCAAAAGATGTAAGGGCTTCGTCATCCCAGGAGGCATAGTTTTGTATAACAGTCCAACAGTTCTACTAAACGAAGAAGAAGAAGTAAATTATGTACACAGAATATTCTCCTGTAAATTGTGCGTCTTTAGTCTTAGACCAGAGCGGATGCTGGTGGTAATTTAACAGAGATATTACATGGATTTTGTGTGTACCCACAGCGAGAAAGATAATGAAAGTATAATAAAGATTTTTTTAAGTTTATTTAGAAATAAAAGAGTTATTTATTATGGTGTGCGAACCTCTTTCTATCTAAAATAAGATAACTAAACTTTATAATATTAATTAAATACACGGTAAATATCCGACATTATTCTGTCGTGAGAAAGGAAATACCAGGATACCTTCCTTAAAAAGTAAATATCTTTTAAATTCATGACAACACATTAATTTTGTAAAATTTCGCCGTTGGCTTAACCAGTGTTTTTAATGCCCTTGAAATAATTCTCATGTTTTATTTTTTTGTAGGTCAAATGTTGAATTGTGTGTCGGTATAATTATTCAACGTCGTGAAAATCAAACAACTTTTTAATTAATGGTGTTTTTACCGAGTCTAAAAGATTTTTATTTATGTATCTAGACATTTTTTTTTAGAAATACCAACGTTGGTTAGATATAGAGACGTTTCTTGTTTCATAGACCATCATATTAATAAATTTCGCTTTTGTATCATCTGAGTACGTTAAAAAATGATACCTATGTTAAAAACATTCATTTTTATTAGATTATTTCACTAGAAAAAAGCATAAATACTTGTTGTCTCATAAAATCAAAAATGTACAAAACGATCGTGAAAAATGTATTTAAGAAAAAAACACGATATAAAGGACAGGGCCTCACTCAAAAATTCATTTTTATTTTTAAGCTCGCTAAGCAATACCTACATTTCTTTGTATACAGAAGTCATCAGTCCCTGTATAATTTGCGTCAAGAAAAGTGCTTGAGCATATTTTTGTTTCTTATTAAAATTTTCTTAAAAACAATCGTTACTTCTTCATTCCATAATCTACCAATACAGTGAAAAAAAATATTTTGACAGCCGAAATGGCCGAAAACCGTTTTAGCCAAACCTTTGTTATCAGTAATTAAGGTTTATCTATGTATGACTGTAAGTTTCGGCTGTGTGCACAATACATTTGGTTGCACAAAACCAAATGTTTTGTAGTCAATATACTTGATATACTTACTTTTTTTTTTAAATACAAGAAGCAATATAACTTCTCGCATAGTTCAATAATGTGGTTCACCACCTATTCTGAATATACTGAGTGCCTATTTAGGTGAGACGAGACTGTTCTTTTTTATTTTTTTTTTTCGTAATCACACGACAACTGTTGCCAATTACAGTGTGATGTGCGGTTCGATGACGGCTATGGGGATATTTGCATATGTTTTCCTTCCTTTTATGAGGTAATACAGACCCGCATACCATTCGTTGGTTACCTCACACTGTAGTATATTATGCCGTTTGTGCGTTTATACCTACATATGTGTGTATGTATGTACATTTTCATATTTACTTATTATGGAGCTAGGAATGGATCATTTCTAGTATATTAAATTTATTTCATACGATGTTTGAGAAGTACTTACATGTTTTGTAATATTGTTTTGATGTGTGCATGTGTTTGTGTATGTATGTATGTGTATATACGCATATATACATGTATATATGTATAATATAGTATTGTTTCAATAGTCTCATCTTAAGACAGGCGAAGCCGTTTAGGTGAGGTTATGATGAATAAAAAAGAGAGAGGAGAAAGTTAAGTTTAATTCTCATTGTTTTTCTTGTACTATGTATTATGTTTTGTTAAATTTTTAGTTTATTTTCTTTTTTAACTTTTATTATTAATGTTTGTTTGAATAAATAAATAAATAAAATAAAATAAATATAATTATGTATGTCGTTATTTGTCAGACGAATTTATGAATTTCCAATTGCGAAAGTTTTACTGAATAAACCTACAACGCGCAATGTAGGTACCTACATGAATATACTTAAATTTCTTGATATTTCTCCTGTAAAGATTTGAAGATTTGTCGACCTCTATTTTGTACGAGACTATTTACCCTGCGTTAATTAGCGCCGCTTTGATAGCTTTGAGTAATAATAATTTAGGCGCCTCTTCTATAACGTTTAACGTGGAGTTTTAATTAAAAATATTTGATAAGTTTGTGAGTAGTTGGGTGTTTAGGGGCTGATATAATAGTAATGTATATGTTCACATTGAAATTGCCAACAGTTGTTGGAAAAGCTTTTAAGTTTTAATGTGGAGTTATGTCCGTCAAGGGATGCCATTCCGCGGTTGGGACCTCCTATATGTACTATAACAATTTCACTATTTTGCACTTAGACAAAATATTTTGAGAGCTTTGTCACACCACCCATTCTTTGCTACGTACGTGCTGGTTAAAACTTTATCTCGACTCTAAGTAGACTTGTTGTTTTCTCGCGGTGATTTTTCACGTAACTTGACGGGACCCCACTTATTAGTCAGTCAAGATTTTGTAAGGAAAACTTTACACGCAAACAGTGACATCTGTTGTTGCTTGTAACAAAGAAACACAACGTTTGTAAGTACAACATATTCAAAAAACTTTAAAAAAATATAAAAAGTATAAACTTGATATTTACATAAGTATTGTGATCGGTATATTGCCATGCCTTAAGATAACAAAGAAACCCAATATCCATCATTTCACTTCGGCCTACTGTACCTATTTATTTTATTCATACTAGGAACGGCTTATAGCGGGCCCCCAGGCCTTGTTCTTATGTTTAGACATTATCTTTTGTATTGAAAATAAATGTAAAATGTAGCAAATAGATTCCTGGAATATGAGTTTTTCCACCAGATTCTTCGGTTTCCCCCCCCCCCCCTATTTCTCCCTGTCTCGTCAGCGCAGGGCCACCCTGGTGAGTTCATAGTAGCCAGTCAGTTGTGAGTCGAGTCGCGTCCGAGAGTTCAACCATGACATATACGTAGTCTTAAGTGCACTTTACACGAACACTATTTTCAACGGGTTTCAGGTTTTCGACGGGATTTTCAACGCGATGGGCAAAAAAATAGAACGTGTTCTATTTTCCTTTTTGGTAAAACAGAAATCTGTAAAATTATTCGCTGTCGTCGTTACCGACGAGTCAAAATGGCTGCCGTTTGCGTTGACTTTTACGTGTGACATTCGCTCGCGATGTATTTTGTTTATTTGGAAAGTGTCGAAACTTTCGATATACTATATTAAACATTTATTATATAATTTTTCGATATACATTTATTTATATTCTATTAAAAATTTGCACATATAATTGTGTAAACTGTGTAAAGTACCGTAAAGCAATGCTCGGAGTAACCTCTATTTTGGATGCTGTTTTAAGCGTTGCGTGTAAAATTGTAAAGCGATGTTTGGAGTAACCTGTATTTTGGATACTATTTTAAGCGTTGGAAACCGGGTCGCGTTGAAAATAGTGTCCGTGTAAAGTGCATTTTACGCTAGTCGAACCGAATTCAGTATATTTCAGCGAACGGGATTTTATCATTAAAAGTTTATTGGCTGGGCTGTCGGACGGCCTTAGGATTTTTAATTGTATAAAGTAGTGATTAAGTTCTTTTCAAATATTCTACCAATCATCGAGTGGTGAACATTAGTAAAAAATCTTTCAGATACCATTACCAACGGGGGTGATTTTAAGATAGTTTTAATTTATAAAAAAAGTAATTAAGTGATAGTGTAAGTGCTTCATTGCAGTCCTGGTTGGAGAGCAGTTTATTTTTGTAGTTTACTTTTCAGCAGGAGCCAATATGTTTATTTTATTTGTCCTTTTCAGCATTTATTAATCATTCGGAACGACTATATGACATTTTAATAATTTGGCGCGTTCCAACGTGGTGTCTTATTAACGTATTTTTACAATTAGGTACTATCCACCGTAAGGCCTTCAAAGCAGTAGGTTTCAGCATAAACAATTTCGAAAATTTTAATTTTAATTTTGTTTACACTGACAGCGTTGACTATGTAGAATTCCATTATAAAAATTAAACACTTGTTTTTTTCTTTCTACATTTATTTTATTCCTCTTCAGGACGACCGTTTCGCCTGGTGAAAGACTTTTCAACTGGTCAAAGGTCTTTTAAGGCCACCAGTTGAAAAGCCATTCACCAGGCGAAACGATTGTCCTGGAGAGGAATAAAATAAATGTAGAAAAAAAAACAAGTGTTTAATTTTTATATTTTCGACATTGCTTATTAATTTTTTTTTAACAATTTTGGACATTAACTGTCGACTTTTTTTATATCAATTATATTAATTTTGTGTTTTTTTTAAATTTGCGTCATTATATTCGGTGCAAACCGTCAGGTACCAAATTAGGAATTTGTATAGAAAAAAGACCTTCTTCTTTCTTCGTATAGATTCATTGGATCTGATTCTACCGCTAAGTCGTCTCTTGTGACATAGATTGCTAGCTGTCGCGCCATTTTTTCGCAGATCTCCCTGATGATCTTATCCCGGTGGGTTTCACTTGAAGCACAGCACGTGGAAGTCTGCTGTCTTGAATTCTGTGAACCTCTTCGTTCCAGTATCGTCTTCATTGTCTTTCCCATCGGACGATGTCTTTCGTACCTACTACATTTTCGTCTTATTTCCGTGATCTAAATACAGAAGAAGTATTTTTTAACAAAATATTATATTTCTCATAAAGATTCGTTCGCGTTGTGCGTCTATTATTTATAGATTATAAGAATTTTTGTTTAAATAAAATGATGACTTAATCCAATGATTCCCAAAGTGGTCTATATCGACCCCCAGGGGTCTATGAGAACCCGCAAGGGGTCTACGTCAGCGAAAAAAAAAATCTGGGGGCCATGAAATGAAAATGGGGGTCCACGATAGTTGATCTCAACATACACTGATAGTTCCTATCGCATAACAATTTGTTATTATTATTCGTTGTATAATATTTTATTTTAACATTTTTTGTCATGTTACTTTCAAATTTCCTTAAAGTTCCATCATACCAAAACCTTAGATAACATTCATAACATTCCCCTTCTCACATTCATTTATAATGGTTGTACGCCTATGCCTGCCCTAAAATCTAAGACCATACAATTTAAATTTGACTTTGATTTTTGTCGGCCTTCGTGGCTTAGTTGGTTAGGTATTTGACTGCTGATCCAAAGGCCAAGGGTTCGATTCCCGGTGGAGACACAGTTTTTAATTGTGTTTTCAGTCTGGATCTGTGAGACGAATAATATCGTAAGTCTCCAGAATAAGGAAACTTGTTATTGGGTGCTTATTAAATTCATATTTGACATAGTACCTGTTAATTGCCCGAGAAGCATAATATCAGGTAAGTAGGGGGTCTACCAAAAATCGAAAATCATGGCAAGGGGTCTACGACAAAAAAAGTTTAAAAACCTTTGACTTAATCCATATTTTTTGGAAAAGATATAAAAAAACAGATGTGGATATTGTGTATCATAATATATTATATTTGATCTTACAAAGTTATTATACCTAATAGTTATTCCCTAACAAATAATGGTGTTTAATAACAATCCCTATTACGCTAAGACTAAACTTAGTTCCCGACCATAAATTCAAATCACTTTGGATTTTAAAGCTCCACGGACATACTCAGTACAATATTCTGGTATTGCAGATTACTACAGTACTGCAGATAAGCTCACTTCTGTAATTAAATTCCCATCCAACCAATGTATGTTTGGATTCAGTTTCACTACGTCCTTTGTATCAAAAGATAAGCACAAAAACCTTTGACAATTCTAATACTGTTATTTTACCACTTATTCTTCATTACATTTTCTATTATTAATGTTATATTTATGACACTGTGTATTTCCATTGAAAGTGTAATTAAACATACATTGTTTTCAAATTTTGTATCTTTTTAGTTAAATTCATATTTGATGGGTCGATGGCAGAGCTTTACTTGAGCCCCACGCCAACTTCCTCGACCAATTTCATCCGATATTTATGCTTAAATGATTTTACTTCCTATTCGCAATTTGTATTTAAGCTGATACTTACCCAGTTTTTTGTATGGCCGAAACTGACAGCATTGGATTAAACACGTATTTTAAATAGTACGTAAGGCCCAAAAAGTATAAGCATTTATGCTTAATTGCATTTAATGAGGATGTATGATGTATATTGTGTACTTTTTTTTAACAAGAACATATACATTCTTTTACAAAATATATGTATTAAATATCATTTATATACTTACCATTAAAATTTATGAATGAAATACATACCATTACGCCTTGTTTATAATGGGCTTGACCGAGAATATCAAAAATCAAACCGTTTTATCACTCCCATGATACATAAATATATATAACAGACACCTTGGTACTCTTCTGTTAAACTAACAGTCCCATTTATCAATATTTCGCCGACTTTTCAAGCATAATATTTAACGTAAAATCATCTTTGTATAGTTTTGTTAAAAATTATCAACTCTCTGATTCAGTGTGTGTATTTCAACACATCGGTTTAATTTCTTGTAAGAAAATTGGTAGACATTTAATAAAATTTATTACTTATGCAATTCAAATATCTCTTTGCATATATTAAAATTCCATTAGTAAAAAAAAATTGTTTGACGTAAGACTCGTCATAGAAGGCAATTAAATGAGACTTTTTTTCTGAAATTATTTCCAAAAAAGTTAAAGTACCGTTTTTATATTGATAGGAAAACTTTTTAATTTATAATGATAATAATAAACACTACTTTGCACCCTGCGCAAGTGGCGAGTTAAATGCCATATGGCAATTCCTTCTAACTAACCAGTGTTTCCAGCCCAGAGAAGCAATATTAGCGTGAGAAATTAATTTAAACAAATTTCTCTTCTGCTGGGGATCGAACCCAGGACGCCTAAATAGAAACCAAACAACTTATCAACTGTGTCATGGTGGTCGGCTGCTCTTAATTCATTTTTTTTGTATATAAAAGGATCGAGGTTAGGAAAAATAATAGCATTTGTTTGTTTTAATTTTTAATGTATGTATTTTATTGATAAATAATTAGCATATTAATACTGTCATTTTACAAATAATGTGCATAAACTTTAAGTGTGTTTCAAATACAATAATAATAAGTATTCATTTTACAAAATAAACCTTTATTTACAATCTCAAAAGATGACATTTTTAACTTGTTTAATATAAATATAATTATTTTCATTGAAACTATGCAGCTTCAGAACGTATATTTAGTATCGAATACATATAACATTTTATTGTGCTTCTATTTACAATTTTCAATCATACAAAATCTCAGTCATACTGACATAAATTATGTAAAATAACATTAAATAAAATTTAATAACGATATTTATTCTTTTAACGCAATAGACATTATATTATCCAATAACAGGAATGAAATGTAAATTTCATGAAATTGTATAATAATAAAGATTTTTTAAACTTAAATATACATACCAACTACGTATCACAGTTTTACTTTGTTTTACATTAAAAAACTATACTTTTTTAGTTATATTTTTTTAAGTAATAAAGTATCCTTCGTGCGTATTTTTTTTTTTCGTTTTTATGACAGAATGACCTTTTAATAAAGGAAATTATTTGATTATTTAAAAAAAATCAATCTTTAAACATTATTTTTCTGATTTTATTGTGATATTTTGCAATTGATATTGTGTGTGTGAGTTATTGACCGTTGTTATTTTTTGAGTACTAATTTATGGAATGCATTTTTGGCTCTGTAGTAATAACTTGATTAAATTCAAATATCAAAGTGTAAAAGAGCTGTGAGTTAAATAGATAAACGAATGTGAAAATTTCAATCAAATATTCATCTGTCAAAATCTTTATAATGGTTACATCAATGACTGCTTAAACGATTATCAAATGAACACAAAATACTAAACACATTATAATGGTATATTTAATCTGATCTTTAAATCATCAAAGTGTGAATTAAATCTTAATCATCGTTTATATACATAAACAATCAATAAGACATAAATAACGGACACAAATAAATTATTCCAAATAAAAATTGAGTAATTTCTATGTATGTTAATCAATGATAAAATAAATCAATGATCTGCTAATACAATCACAATGATATAATTAATGTTTATTTTTATATTGACTGCAAGAGTTTGATAAATAAACTCTTGCAATGACATCAACATTTCATGATATTTATATTGCGGGACAATATTTTATCAACACTACATACAATTAATTGATCATTTGTATAAACCAGTGTGTCCATACTCGATTTCTAATTAATAGTCATTCATGATCTTCATTATAATATTTATATTATATTTTGTATATGAGCTATTTTTAATACATTCATTAAAAAGAAAGTCAATGTAGTTTTATTTTATTGTTACAAACATTTCATGGTGTAATATAAAAATATAACAGGTCAAATGTGTATATTTCTCACAAACAAAATCTATTTTATTTTATAGTCTCAATTATTCTCATAATTTTCGCTATAGATCTTAAGGCCCTTGTATACCTTGATCATACGGATGTACACAAATATGCACTCTCCATTACCTTCTAATACATGATACTCAATAAAATATTGTATATCACCAAATCTGCGATGTATTTTATATTTTTTAGTAGAGAAAGGGTATAAATAAGAGTTTTTTTAACTGCACGAATAGTAATTAAAATATTTAAAGAGTAAAAAATTCCTGTAGATTGTCATATTCTCTTTCTATTGTAGTAAAAATCTACTTCATATGCATTGTAATTTTTTAGTTACTTAAAATAAAAAAGGGTTTATAAAAACTATTTTTACAAGAATAGTATTAAACAAATTCAATTTTCAAAAAACTCAGGACAAACTGTTATTTTTTTCATACACGATTTTTTTAAGAATTCTGGGGAAAATCTAAATTTAAATTTACTCTTTAGCCTACTATAGCCTCTAAGGGCGATATATTTTGGTACTTATCACACTTTGTGGACATAATTTGTCTACAAAATTTGGAAAATAATCGTTTCCTTACTACTTCCAAAATAATAGTTTCATTGGTGCCAAAGCGGCAAGAAGACTGGACTTTTAATCTAAAACACAAGCTTTTGATTGTTTTAGAGAATAAACTTATTCTTGATTCAACGGTCTATTTTCTTGAAAAAGTCACAATTTTTAAAATATTATCATCAATGTCAATTTACCAAACTTACAATTGGTAGTACATTGAACAAATAAATAAAAAGGACTTATCAAATTTCAAGCCCTCTTTACAAAACAATATGTTTTGTATACTTCATTCATTTGAGGACACACTGTATTATACATTAAACTTTAACACAATTAATTTAAAAAACGATATTTCACATTTCGTCCAAAACCGTCCAACGCTAAACGTTCTGTGAAATTCAATTAATTATTTGTTCGTGCAATCACCATTACTTCTATAATTCAATCAATACCCTGGTATTACTAGTGTTCTATGCACGTCGATATTGGATGACAAAGTCAACAGAGAGTTTCGATGGAAAACTAGTGCACTTATATAAATTAGGACGGTGAATATCAAAAGCTTCGGATGGAGTTTACATCTCGCTGCATCTGAAAGCATAAAACGAGTATCATCAAAATATAATAAGACCATATACCATACATGAGGCAGACGTAAATGACTTAGAGAAACTTGCTATGATAACGCAAGTTAAGTTTAACTGTAGACTTTTTAGAATTTTAGATAAGTAGGTTGTAATTTAAAATTAAAGACTTTATAGAATAATAAAATTCATTGAATTCCGTTAGAGTAATTTGTTATTAGATCAATGCGTTTTATCATCATAACGGGTATATGTACATAACATCAACATCACGCCTATTCATCTTGTAATAGGCAGAAAAACTGAATGTCATTTATTTTTTTTTTTTTTTATTTATTTATTTGGCAAAGAGAATGCCATGCCTTTACAGGGAAACCTAAACTGGCATGGCATTAAAAAGAACAACAAACATAATTACAAAGTAATATATAATCAACAAAATAATACACAATTTAAGAAATAATACACAATTTAAATACAAAATAATACACAATTAACAAAACAAAATAAAAAATACAAAATAATACACAATTTAAATACAAAATAATACACAATTAACAAAACAAAATAAAAAATACAAAATAATACACAATTTAAAAAATACAGTTTATGCAATACATAATACAATTTAAAAATAAAACATAAAATTCAGAAAATTGTTTTCACTGATATTGAAGACGTCAACTTCGCTCGACAAAATGTTGAACATAGAGACGGCTTTGTGTATTGGAGACTTGGCTAATAAATTCGTCCGACTGTATGGCTGCAGAAATAAGGCGTGATTTCTTCCTCTGATGTAATTAATAGGAGCATGTATGCCTATTTCGCAAAGTAAACTAGGATTATATACTAACCCATTTACTATTTGGAAAAAGTATTTCAATAGACAAAATAATCTTCTGTTTTCCAAGGAGTTGTATCCAATCATACCCAATAAAAAAGCAGATGGATACAACCAAGGATATGTACCATACGTCCGAAGGTAGCAATATCTGAGAATTTTTTTGTGAACTCTTTCGATCATAATACAATATGTAGCCTCATATGGAGACCAAATAATTGAGTTTGTTTCGAGAATACTCAATACAAGTGTATTGTATAAAGTTTTGATAGTGTGAAGGTCTTTGAATTTGTGGCAATGTCTTAATATGAACCCGAGCATTTTGTATCCTTTTGCAACTAATTTAAGGATATGCTCGTGGAATGTAAGTCTAGAGTCGAATACTATACCCAAATCTGTTGTTGTATTGACTCTTTCCAGAATATTGTTGCCTAGTTTATACGTAAAGTGAATAGGATTTTTTGATTTACTATAAGATAAAACATGACATTTTTTAAAACTAAAGGATAGTTAATTTTTTATTGCCCATTCACCAATCGAGTCGATATCGGATTGAAAAAGATGGCACCATTCAGGATTAGAAATTGTTGTGAATAATTTAAGATCATCAGCAAAAATAAGATAATCTGCAAATTTAATGGTGTGACCAATGTCATTGATAAATAATAAAAATAGCAAAGGCCCCAAGATAGATCCCTGAGGAACGCCAGAAAAAACAGGAAATTCGGAAGAAATTGCACCATTGAAACTAACATAATATATTGTCTACGATTTCGAAAGTAATCCACAAAAAAGTATATCATACCTTCCGAGAAGCCGAATTTACCAAGTTTCATCATAAGAATGTCAATGTCTACTCTGTCAAATGCCTTTTCAAAATCATAATAGGTAACATCAACCTGGTGACCCTTATCCATGTGTTTCGATATATATTGAGTAATATTGAGTAAGTTGCTGGAAACGGATTTTTTCGGTCTAAAGCCGTGCTGATTTTCATCTACATAAATGAGGTTGAACATGACTATAAATCTTTTCAAATAAAACTAATTCAAAAATCTTTGCAATTGCTGCTAGTATCGCAACAGGGCGATAGTTAGATATATTACATTTGTCACCTTTTTTAAATACTGGCGTTATTTTGGTTGATTTCCATAAATGAGGGAAATTTCCGGTAGATAAGCAAGTATTAAAAATATGGCATAACGGTTTTGTAAAATGATCAGCACAACCTTTGATGATAAAACCTGGTACTTCGTCGACTCCAATTGATTTCGGCTTTTTTAATTTCTTTATTGCATTTTGAACATCGTTTACAGTTACTGATGTTATGTGAAACGGTGGAGGAATATTAGTATCTGTGGCATCAGAGCCAAGAGGATTTAGTAAAGGTGGAGTATTACTATAAACGGATCGAAAGTAATCAGCGAATGCTGTGGTAATGCCATTGGGACATTTAATTTCCTTTCCATTGTAATTCATTGCAGTATGTTTAGATTTAGATTTTATTAAGTCGTTTATATACTTCCAAAAATCGTTTGCATTTACTTTTAATTTTGATTCTATGTCCAAAAGATACTGAGAAAAATACATTTCTAGACATCTAGTTCAAATATCCATCACCTCTATGAAATTCATTCAACGTCTTATTCATATTTCTATGTTTTTAGAGCTAAAAACTTTACGTCTTTAAAAATAACAATCAAACTATCGTGACATTCTTCGTTTCATGTATCCAATATATATTTTTTATTCCTGTCATCTTTGCCACATCTCAAAATAAACCTGAATCGCAAACCTTTGTCGGCCTTCGTGGCTCAGTTTTTTGGGTATCTGAGTGCTGATCCAAAGATCCCGGGCTCGATTCCCGGTGACACAGTTTTTAATTGTGTATTCAGTCTGGATCTGTGAGACGATTAATATCGCAAGTCTCCGGAATGTGGCGACTTGTTATTGGGTGCGTGTTAAATTGATATCCTGACAAAGTACCTGTTAGTTGATCGAGAAGCAATATTAAATAAATAAATAAATATTGCCGAGTCTCGATGACGCAAATTACCCAATTTTCAGCACCGTTCAGGTGAGATATTTGCAAAAACGCGACTTTGTGATACATTTTTACAATTCAATATTTTCTCAGTGTCAAATTTTAGCCAATTAAGTTGGCTCATTCCTTACCCTGTGTCATTCATCTATATATTCTAAATAATTCTTAGCAATCTCTTTTCAAACGTATTATTTTTGCTTTTAATCCTGGAATATTTTTTTGATCAATGACGTGATTTTATGACTCATATTTTTTACGGGTAAAATAAAAAAAGGATATAAAAAAATAGAAATACAAAATAAGACAATTCAATGTTATTGCCACATTGAAAGTGTTGACACTCGTATAACATTTAAATATTACAAATATGCAATAAAGAAAAAAAATAAACTTATTTCTAAACTAATTCTAACAAATGGACATTAAATTTCTTATATTATACAATTATATAAAGTAATACAGTAAATTTACACTATTAAGACGCAAACACACTCAATCTTTTCTATTTTTAATTTTGTATTTGAAAGACTTTTTTACTAGCTTTATATATATCCCTTGGAGAGTATTGAAATAAAATTAACGAATTGAACGTGCATTCTTGGTGGAATCATATAAATAATGTAATTTAAATAAAACAGTTAATTTGTTCTTCCACGATTTTATTTACCTGACTTGTTTCGTAGGACACGTCCTACATGGTCACAGGTCACATGCTACAATGAAACTGTTTCTTTGTAGCATGTGACCAAGTAAGACGTGTCCTACGAAACTAGTCAGGTAAATAAAATTGTGGAAGAACAAATTAACTGTTTTATTGAAATTAGAGTAGGTATTGAAATATTTAGTGCCAAGATAAATGTAGTGGTGTTGTGTTGTGCAACTATATAATAAATATATTTATATAGACAGTTTTTATGTGAAAAATCTATAGCAAAGAACAGTGTCATGGACTTAAAACCGTATGAATAATTTATATCAAGATAAAATAAAACCCAGCGTTTAATGTCATCTGTGAGATGGTTCATAAAGTCCATATTAAAACCACGAAACCGTTCAACCAAGAATGATAATCCGAAAGTATTTAGGCATTGTATCATAAACAGGGTGTCGGAATATGAATCGTCGCATAACTCATCCGCTGTGACAGTGTCGCAAAAATAAATAATAATAAAGTCTCTAAATTGTGAAATAAAAATTCCCCTAAAAAAATGGATTTTGCAAATAAAAAAAAAACGGCACGAAGGGGGACGAGAGAATCCAAAACGAGAAATATAATGATGATAATACTATGTGCATATTTATCTATCTCGGAGTTTATCAACAAGAAGTGTCTTTTTTTTCCACCGAATGGACCATCATTTTAAACATCTTCATATTAGGGGAAGCACCGCCAATATCTCTACAACGTCTCTTTCCTTCTTTCTCCCACTTCCGTCTCTCTCGCTTGGTCGACTTGGCCGAAGACCAGACCCTGGAGCGATGACAAACTTCCGTTATGATACTATTTTATCTTAAAATATGGCCTCCACCATCTCTTGGGAGTATCACAAGATAAAAAAAAACTTCATCATGGTTTCCTCCTTAGAAACATTAATTTCAACGTAGATTTACAATAAATCAACATGGAGGTGGAAGGGCAAATATTGGAAGAGCCAATATCATAACTAAATCAAACTTGGTATACTCAAATTTAATTAACAAATACCTTGTTTTATATTAAAATGCTCCTCATAACACTTATGCGGACAATGCCTACAACTATGTATAATCGTACCTGCTTTAAAATGAACACAGATTATTAACTGTGTGGAAAAATTGAAAAATACAAATTTTCTTAAATAATAAGCGGCTTAATTTTTTGTACTGACAAGTGTAGATAAGAAGGTACAAATACACATAATCAAGCATTTTTTTCTGTCGGAGTCAATGATATTTTAGGACAATTTTTAACATATCAATAGAGACGAAGTTGGAATATCATAAGAAAACCAGGAACTCAAGGCACTAATAGGGTTTATGGCCTGTCATCGCCTAACTTGTCACTCAATAGATGGCGTTTATTTTTGAAGATATTTTATATTGAAGATTCTTTATATTAAGCTTTTTTTATCATCATAAAACAGTAAATTAGGACTGATCATACATATGTAGATATATATTTGAATGCCATTTATGTAACTACGAAAAAATCTAATATGATGCATAGAAAAAAATCGTAATTGTGTATTAAATAATGAAGAAAATGCTCATTCAAATCATCGTGAGAAATCGTGACTACAGTGACAAATATTAATCTAATCCAATATAGCTGTTTTAATATAAAACTAAGTCATAAATATTTTTAAATCGTTTCATGGATAGTACACAAAAACTTTCGTATTTTCACCAAAAAAAAATGTCGCAATAAAAATAAAAGGATAGGCACCAAATTGATGGAACAATTGGTGTAATGCGGGCAATACTAGAGTATGGAAGATCTGCCGCATAGATAGTTTCACATGGAAAATTAAAAACAAAAATTATTGCACACAACTAAACATTCTCAGATATATTCAACACACTAGTTGAACTATTTAAAAACACTATTACGTTTATAATAAGTCATTTTATCAAATTATTATTTTTATTTGGTCGAATTCCAACATGAATTCTATTTAATCGAAATAGAATCATGTATGTACAAGCACAGACCAAGAATCTATGTGCATAAATAAAACAATATTTTCTCGTACACATTTTGATCATTGCCATTTTCATTTTATCCATCAAGTTGAACACATTCAGAACATATCAAAGGAATACAGTGCTTTTGTATTATCTAGCGCTCCAAATTTATGTTGAAATATATTAAAAATAAAAAAAAAATGAGGTAGAGAGTTTAACGTTTAAATTTGTTTTTTTTTATGTTTTATTTATTTATTAAAAACAGATGTTTATTTACTTACCTTCTGAGTTGTGATTTTACTTGAGCATTATTTTCTAAAAAAATTTAAAAATCTGCATTTCAACACGACGCCAATCGAATCGTAATTTAATTATTTTATTAATTAATTTATCAAGAGTCCAAAATAATACTGAATCAAATAATGCGATTTTCTTATTAAAAATAAAAAAGTAATTACAGTTTAACGCAGTTTATTCGAACACAATAATATCATAGCATAAATGCTTGTCCTATAGGTGAACGAGATCGGTCGAGGCAGGATTCGAACTCGCGACCACTGGATTACTAACCCAGCGCGCTAACCGCTCTGCCATCCACCCACCCATCTACTAACAATTTAACTAAATATGACGTTACATAGTGAAAACTCATTTTACTACTAATTGTCGAGTTTCGATATTGAATTTTACTAATATTTTAGTATATTTACAGTCTCTCTAAAATACTATAATATTAAATTGAGAGAAATTTTACAGATATTTTTTTTTGCTTTATATGGCAATTCACCCTATTTAGAGTGCTATATGGCAATTCACCCTATTTAGAGTGCTATATGCCTTGGATGAAAATATAAATAAAAAAGAAGGGTTAGGAGCAGATTTAGGAGAACATAGAAAAGTTCAAGATTAAGTTACAGTTCGATGTTGTGAGTTTTTAGAAATTTTAACAACAAGACATAAATTTTTGAATTATTAAGAGATAACAGGCTGGAGATATTAATTGGAGATGTATGAACAGTGTCGATAAAGTATTGATACAAACTACTGATATTAGACCGGTTATTGCAATTAAAAAACATATGGTCTAGAGTCTCCTCCTCTAGACCACACTCACAGATAAGGCTGCTAAATACATGAATTTTAAACAGGTGAGTAGCCACAATACAGTGACCAATGCTCATTCTCGTTAAACAGGAAATATCCCTTCTGGAAAACCCTCTTCCCTGAAACCAAGGTTTTGAGGGGATCGTGGGCTGGATTCCAGCATATGTAGAACGATCCTGTTCGAATACGAGTCACTGACAAGTGATCATTCCATCTACGCATCTTAAGGTTTTGGAGGGAACAAACGTAATCTAAAGTTGGGATTTGCAAATGGGATAGATTCATACCAGAAGAGGAATTTGATTATAATACCAAGCAAGAAGATAGAATGAATCTTCATTTTTCAGTTTGTCTATTTAAATTTGGTGCGTGTTTAAGGTTGCCATATTTGCGTGGGTGTGGCTGTTAAAAAATATGTGAACTTGTCACAAAAAAAGAAAAAAATTTGATATAAGTTAGATACATAAACAATTAATTATTGTAAATATAAACAACATTTTTAATGTTATGTTAAAAACATTGGGATTTCAATTGACAGTTCACTGTCTTTAGTATTAAGTACGTACATTTCTTTTCATCAAGGCGAATAGTGCTTCAAACGATACTTATTCAAAGAGGTTCCGGTGCTCATGTCAAATCTTGTTTGCAAATATTTTTGACAAAGGGATTCAAACTCTGAATATAATTATTATGTAAAATATCCTGAATTAATTTCACTAGTTTACATAAGAGCCGCTTTGTCTCCGAATTTGTCCTTTGAAAAATAATATGCAATAGCAATAAACGGAGAGCGCCATAAAAAAACTTTTATTTCTTGAAAATAGTGAAATTCAAAATGTTTAACATTTTGTAGGATCAAAATGTTTGTTCTTAAAACGATTTCAAAGTTTGACTTTTGTACGGAGTTCGACTTAAAGTTTTTGTATTGGGGATTACCCTTACCAAGCGTATAATAATACTGTACAGGAAGCATCCAAGCAAAATCTAACAAATGTTTTGCAATAATATCTTCACGCTTGATCGATCATCCTAAGGTACCTTCTTTGTTCTATCGAGGTTTTTAATGTATTTGATATTGATTTGAACCTAATGAGGTATGTGAACAACAAACAAGATATTTAAACTTGGTATTTTATCTTATATAATTGAATGAGACTTTCAAACTTAATTATTTCAGTCTTCTTCAAATCTTTAATCCGTTTCTAAAGATCCTCGTTCTGGGACGAGGATGTTCAGATCTCCTTCCATCTCTTTGTTGGCCTTCCCGGTGGTCGGCTTCAATCTTTGGCAGCCTTTCTGGATTCATTCTCTCTACATGACCTCTCCAGTATCGTCTTCTTTGCCTGCTCCACCTTACAATACCTTCCACATTACAGGTTCTGCGGATCTCCTCATTGGGAATTCTGTCTCAGAAAAATTTCAATCTTGAATTTTTTTAAATATTCTTACAAAATGCCTTATTACGTTTTGAAAATTATTTGTTTTATTATAGAAATCATTTCATTCAAGCATTTTGTGGTTATCATTTCTAATTGCACCTAGACGTACTCGATGATGATGTCTAAACGAACATATATAGAACTTACAAAAATTGGATTGATGTGGGAATTCAATAAAAAAATTATGATTGGTGAACGTTGTACAAGCGCTTTAAGTGATCGATGACAGGTCGTAAGCCCTGTAGGAGGTGCCTTAATTTCCCGGTTTTCCAACCATATCCCAACTTCCTCTCTGTTGAGATATTAATTTGTCAAAATATATTATTAAATACCAACAGGGAAAAAATCAAATGTATGCTTTTATAACGATTTCATGATTTAAGGGTCATGTTTGGTTGATTTTGTTGAGATGCACACAGTAACATGCCCATTTTCCTCGAATATTATGTACGTCTACACAAAGGAGTAAATTGGTAGTAATATGAAATTTCGTATTTCACTTATAATGCGAAAAGTTTAGATAAATAGGTAAATATATTGCGGTGTGCTCATAGGAAGTTGAGAGATTTTCGGTAAAAACTCCCATTTTATTAATATTGATACACGATACTACCAACTTACTTGATTACAAAATGTAATACAAAAGTTTGCTTTAATCTCCTTGATGTTTCACACGAGTGATGAGAAAAGCAAACATTAAGAAAAAACAATCATTGTGAATAAAAATCCTCATTGACTGACAAAGGATTTGGTTAATAACGAATCTCGTTTATTTTTTAAATACATATGGGTTACCAATCCAGTGGTCGCGAGTTCGAATCCTGCCTCAACCGATTTCGTTCACCTATAGAACAAGCATTTATTCTTAGTTTAGGGAATTAAGGAAGATGTATATTTACTTTTTAAAAAAATATATATATTAAAAGCAACCATATTCGTAAGCTTTTTATTTTTTAACCCTTTCATAACCGATGATTCCAATTGGAATCATTAATGTATTTTACGTATATCTCAATGAAAATTGTTATCAGCTGTGTTATTTCTCTTCTAAATTATTAATCACAATATTTTTGATCGCTTACAATACTGAGAATGACAGAAACTTCTGTACTCGGTTATTGCGACATAGTTATTGAAAACTCGGTTTTTGCGAAATGTGCTTTTCTTGCTAAACACGGTTATTCAAAATTTAATAAATGTTTGAATTTTTTTTTTTTTTTGGTTTCTAGAATGCTATTTTTTTTTGTTTTCTAGCATAATAATATTTCCTTCAATCTCTAATAATAATTAAAAATGAAAGATTTTTTATTTTATGAAAAGTATATAGTTTTACATATGAATGATGACAATAATTATTGGAATCGTTAAAATTTCAAAAAACAAAGGAAAAAAATATAAAAATTATCAAAATCTCTTCTATAAAAAATAATAAATAAATTTGGAATCGTAAAATAAAACCAAAGTTTTCAGTTCTACTAATTTTAAATTATTAGAACTGAAAACTTTGGTTTTATATTTTACCATTCCAAATTTATTTATTGTTTGAAATGGAGTTCTACAAAGAATTGTCCGTAGAAAAGTTAAAATAAGTCTTCTATAAAACATATTTATTTTCATAATGCTTTCATAATTCGGTTAAGAAAGGGTAAAATTATTAACTTTGGGTTTTTGTTTATTTTTTAAGAGTACACATGAAAGCATAAGAGGGTGACTGCTGCCAACTTACCTATTTTTTCAATTTGATATACCATCATTATTACTAAACGAATCATTTTGAAAAAAATAACCTAGTTAGTTTGGATATTAATAAAGAGAAATATACCTTAACTTTTTGATTATGTTCTGTATATATTCTTGTAGGAAAATAATAAGCATACCCCGATTTTAGAAATTTATATTAAATTTCTAAAAAAATATAAGGTATAGAACAATATTTTTTTTATAAATTAAAGAAGAATAAAATACCTGGAAAAATATGATATGACGTTGCATTACCGCATCAGGTTAAGTAAATAAACCAAAAAAACTTTTATTACGCAATAGCGCTGAATGTAAAATAAATGTTTTTTAGGTTTATTTACTAAACCTGAAGCATTAATGCAACGTCACATCATATATTTCTAGATATTTTTGTCTTTATTTATTAAAAAAAAAAATTATTGCTCTACGTTTTATAGTTTATTAAAAATATATGATCAACGTTGAATATCGGGGTATGGCATTATTTTTCTACAAGAATTTATACAGAACATTATCAAAAAGTTAAGGTATATTTTTGTTTTTTAATATCCAAACTATCTAAATTATTTTTTTCAAAACGATTTGATAGTAAATAATGATGGTATATCAAATTGAAAAATAGGTACGTTGGCAGCAGTCCCCCCCTTAACACCCCAATATGAAGTCAAATTTCTCTAAAAAAAAAATTTAACATGGCTGCGTAGGAGATACCAGGTATTAGCTTTTGGTCAGAAATTAAATTCGTCAGATTGTAACTACGAAAAAGTTTTTATGTGGAATGCACTATGACGATATGGCAGAATAATATATGTTAAAGTTATTTAATCCGCATGATTTATGATTTTTGTCAAAGCTTAGAGATAGAAGCGAGTACCTGTTTCCAAGTTCTCATTCAATAAACTAATAATGTTGACTTATTTACAGGTTCAATCACAAAATGTATCATACTTACTTCCTGGCCATTCCAGCTTTTGGTTGTTGAGCTCTGATTGTCTGAGTGCAGCGGCTATGGAGAAGTGCCTCACGTGAGGTCCACCCGGCAGCCACCTCGGCATGGAAGACTGACACCGCAAGACTAGCATCTCCCTGCCGGAAGCCTGTCTGCTCTGACTCTGACCTTGGACCTGAACGGGCGACCTGAACAGCCATCGATCAGCCCGAAGTCGCAGCGCCACAGAACGCGTCGACAAGCCAAGCTGGTCTGTCGTGCTCACCGTGGGCTCTTCCACGTATGGAAATGTTGCCTGTAGAGTAAAAATTTTCTTATTTAGTAAATACAATTTTTATTTTGGGATTAAATTTTGTAGCACATTTTAAGGTTATGAGTTCGACGTGATTTTTTTTAAATATTAAGTTCAGCGATATTTTTATACCGTGTTGTAGATTTTGGTGACTCTTTTTTATTAGAAACTAGCAGACCCAGCGAACTTCGTATCGCCTAAAAGTCAATCAATAAATTAATGTCGTATTAAATTTTAGTTGACAAAAAAAGTTGTTAATTTTTCCGATATATTCATAGTTATTGTGCTATACGGGGCGGAGATAAATCCAACAAATAAGAGATCATTACAAGTATTGAACCAGCCGTTCTTGAGTAATAAATGGTGTAAATAATCCGACTTTGTTGTATTTACATATATAGACTAAATTTCTGTTTCATATTGTTTACGTGAATTTTGCCGATATTTTTTTTATTATTTTTCGGATATTTTAATAGTCATAATAATAGAATCCAACAAATAAGAGATCATAACAATTGATCAAGCCGTTCTCTATTTATAAATAGTTTAACTAACCTGACTTTGTTTTATTTTTATTAATGTAGGTACTTGTGGAGAAGAAGTCGAAAACCTGGAACATGATTTGTACTTTACACTTAATACTCCACTACCAATCAATCTGCCTATCAAATAATTATTTACCAAGTCAATCGATTTTTTTATAAGTTTATAATTGACATAATAATTTACTTTCATTAGACCACGAATGAGCGGTCGTCATGAAGCTGGTCCTACTAAATAGTTCATTCGTGGAAACAGAGGAAACAAAATTTCTTACATACATACATTCCCGTCTCAATCTCAACACCCGTTCACAGTATACCTTCATTATACGAACCAGTCGCTTCTCGAACTCTTTCATTAACACAGCAGCGCGGCTGTGGAACGATCTTTCGAATTCTTTATTTCCACCTTCTTAAAACCCGAATTAATATTTTTCTGAGCAAACCCTCCCCAACGCTACGTAGTGCGCTTCTTCGGAAGAGTATAATGGACCCAACTCCTAAAAGATGACGTCCCCGACAAACGAAACGAAATCAAACGGCATATCCTACAATTTGGGGTCACCAGCGATAGGTGTGCGGGTGTGCGTGAACTTGCGTAAAAGGAAGCACGACACGTACGTTTATGCCTTGCACTACTCTCATCTCACTTAAAAAGGCAACATTCATAATGAGCTTATGAATTTCATTGCTGCACTTGTGATGTTATTTTGCCAGTTATATTTATAATAGAAAAGAGTGGAAGTACTATTCCATTTCGGTGCCTCACAGTAAAAAAAAGCTTTGATTGTTTAAAACATAACCACTGCATCAAGGACATGCCGCCTGGCTTCGATCAGCCGAGGAGGATCAGGTCGGCGCTTAACAGAATCCGAACTGGTCATTGTAGGTGTAGAGTGAGTTTGTTTTCGGATCTCCAGGTCCTCGTGTTGGACCTCTTAATCCTTCGTATGTGTTATGAAATGTTAATGAATGTGTTGTTTTAGTTTTGTAGCACGATTGAGGCTGAGATTAAGAAGGTGGGCGGGCTAAGATCAATTTTGGTCTTTTGTGTTTAAAGATCGTATTTGGGTCATATGCTGAGAGGCAGCTGATTGACGAATTCGGGTGTGATGGAAGTCCCGAGTAGAAGGTTTCGGCTAGTTGTCTGATGAAGTCTGATATGAGGGGGAGGTCAGTCTCTTTGAGTAATTGCGCGTTGCGCACGACCCAGGGAGCGTCTAAAATGATGCGTATCGCCTTGTTCTGCACTACTTGCAATTTGTATATGTGTGATGCGGCAGCTGTTCCCCAGATTGGAGCTGCGTACGTGAGGGACGGTCTGATAACAGCTTTGTATATGTGTAATTTGTTGTCTACGGATAGCTTGCTGTTTCTGCAGAGGAGCGGGTAGAGAGCAGCGAGCGAGCCGATGGCTTTTTTCCGTATGTCAGAGATGTGGGGTTTCCACGTAAGGGATTTGTCCAGTGTGAGTCCGAGATATTTAAGGTGGTCTGACCATGGAATTTGGGTGCCAAAGAGGCAGAGAGGGGGGGGGGAGGGGGGATATTTTTTTGGTGAACAAGACGGAAATACTTTTTGTGGGGTTCACTTGAATGCGCCAGTCTGTGAGATACTTTTCAAGTGTTAGGATGTATGATTGGGCTCGTATTGAGGCGAATTTCGGTTTGAAGGAAGTTGACAGGATTGCTTGATCGTCGGCGTATTGTGCAGTCATGACCAGTCTGTTGTCAGGGATGGGGATGTCGGAGGTGAATCCGTTGTATAGAGGCGGGGAGAGTGTCGAACCTTGGGGAACTCCCGATTTTATGGGGCGTACCGTGGAGTATGTTCCACACACTCTGACTCTGAATATGCGGTCAGAAAGGAATGATTTTAATAGGTGAGTCATGGGGCGTGAGAGGCCAGCTTGGATTAGTTTGAAAAGAAGACCCTCGTGCCATACAGAGTCGAAAGCTTTGGCGACGTCGAGGAAGAGAACTGCGGTGACTTGATTTTTGTTGAAGGCTTCTGTGATTTGTTCTACGACTCTTAGAAGTTGGTGAGTGGTAGAGTGGGATTGCCTGAAACCGTGTTGAGTGTCTGGTATTAAATTGAGTGTTTTGTATTGTGTATCGAACCGGGAGAGTATGAGTTTTTCGAAGACCTTTCCTAAAGACGACAGCAGGCTGATGGGGCGGTAATTAGAAGGGTTTGAAGGGGGTTTGCCGGGTTTGGGGATCATGATGATGTCTGCTTTTTTGAATTCTGTTGGGAAGTACTGGAGCCTCAGAGAGGCATTGAAGATGGCCGTGAGGGTGCAGATACCCTTACGGGGAAGGGCTTTTATGGTGCGATTGTTGATTGCGTCTGGGCCAGCGGCTTTCTTGTTTTTTAAGGATTTCACCACTTTTCTTATTTCAGTGGGGGTAGTGAAGGGGATTTGTTGTTCTTGTGGGGGTAGGGGTTCGGAGAGGTAATTTGAAACTGTGGAATTTACCATGGTGACATGTTGGGTGTTGTCACGGTCAGTGAAGGGGGTGAAAGTTTGCTCGAGGGTGTCGGCGAAGAGCTCGGCACGGTCTTGAGCGGAGTAGGCTTTACCAGTAGGGCCACCCGAGAGAGCGGTAATGCTGGTGGAGGGTTTTCGGAGGCTTTTGACGATTTTCCACTTTTGCTCGGGGTTGTCGTCAAGTTGGGAGAGGAATGTTTGCCAGTTCTCGTTTCTGAGGGTTTGGAGGGCTGTCTTGACCGATTTATTGAGTCGGTTGAAGATGGTTTTGTCGGGGGGGTATTGAGTGGATTGCCATGTTTTACGGGATTTGTTTTTTTGTTTTATGAGGTCCTTGATGTCTTTTGGGATGTCAGGGTGAAGGGGATCGGAAGGTAATGTCTTTGAGGATTCTTTTAGAGCAGTCTTAATGGCATTTGAAAATTTGTCGATCTCCAAGTCGATGTTTGATGGAGAGGAAATGGCTGTAGGAACTGTAATGCAGTTTTCTAGAGATGCTGAGAATTTTTCCCAAGAAGTAATGTTTCTCGTTGTCTGGTTGGGGTCAATTGGGGTGGAGTTGTCTGATAGGAAGAAGAGAACTGGTAGGTGGTCAGAGGAGAGTTCGTTGATCGTTTGAAGGGTAAATGTCTGGGTGGTGTTTTTCATAATAACCAGGTCGATTATATTGCGGTTGGTGGGATGGGTGCGTACTGTGGTGGAGACGGAGGGTCCTGCGACTATACAGTTGGAGGAGAGACTGTATCTGTGAAGCTGTCTGCCTCTTGTGTTGTTTGAGGTGCATGACCATTGTTTATGTTTGGCGTTGAAGTCACCAGCGATGATAGAAGGTATGTTGCCTGAGAGGAGGGAGTCAAGTTCTCCGAAGTCGAAGGTTTTTGAGGGCGGAAGGTAGGCGGAGATCATTTTGAGGGGACCCGAGTTGAGGGTGTTGACCACAATTGTGGTTGTTTCGAGATTTGCCAGTTGTGGCGAGAGGAGGTGGCAATGGTCGAGGGAGTTTTTGATGAGAATGGCGGTGCCGCCGCCCCGCGCGTGGAGTCTGTCGTCCCGGTAAACTATGTAGTTTCGGAGACTGAAGCGTTGGCTGGGTTTGAGGAAAGTTTCTGTAATGAAGAGTATGCCTATGCTGTAGTCTGACAGAAAGATCTCGATCTCTGCTTTATGATGTTTTACTTGCCCACCGGCGTTCCAGTAGGCAGTTTGCTGATTTGCTGGTCTCCTTGCTCTATGCATAATTGAGTAGTGGGAGGATCTTGTGTAATGTGGTATTAGCCAGTTGGATGAGGTGTTGCAACTCTAGGGTGGCCTGCCTTCGAGCTGCGGTGTGTGCTGCGTGATTCAGGAGGGGAGGGGGCAGGGTGCTGTTGTGATGTGCGTTTGGTGGCTGTTGTTGTGGGCGGGTGTGTGTGTTTTGGGTGGGAGCTTGTATCGTTGATGTTGGGTGTGTGGGGGGGGGGGGGTGACTTGTAGGGGGATGGGTGCAGTCTGTAGGGGGGGACGAATTGGGAGGTCCATCAGCGATGGGATAGGATTGGTACTTGGGTGAGGGGCTGTTGTGCGGGGGATTGGTGTGGGGCGGTGGGGGGCAGTTGCCAAGCGGGGGTATTTTGGGCAAGCTTTATAATTTGCCGTGTGTGGGCCGTCACAGTTGGCACATTTTGGGGAGACGTCAAGAGGTTTCTTGCACTCGGAAGAGTGGTGAGGGCCAGCGCACTTGACGCACTTTGGTGGGCAGTGACAGCCGGTGGCCGTATGACCGAATTCTTGGCAGCGATGGCACTGCGAAGCAACATGGTTCTTTTTTCTCAGTGGTTCGACTGAAACTCTGAGGTGGAGGACATGTTTCAGGTTTGTGAAAATTTTTTTACCTTCATCGTTCTTTTGAAGTTTTAAGAGAACGAGAGGCATGGCCGTTTTTGAAGAGCCCTTGGTCATTCTGTGAGCTGTGATGATGGGGAAGTCTGGGGAGAGGGCCTCATTGATCGAGATGGACTCTGGGACTCCTCTTATGACTGCCATGATGGGTTTGTCTTCATGGAGACGAAATGAATGGAAAGGAATTTTGGAGTCTTCGACGATTCTGGACGCTCGTCGGAAGGCGTCGGAGGACTTAACTGAGATCAGGACTTTTGAGCCTGAGTTTCGGGCGGTGAAGTCGACTCCACGCTCTTCAAATATTTTGAAGAGGCGAGTGATATTGTCCTTGGAGTGGAGGACAATGGGAGGGATTTTCCCTCCAACTTGTGGGTTTTTGGGGCCTGATGGCTGACGGGGGGGTACAGGGGGAGCAGAGGGCTTGGGGGGGGAAGTTCTGGGCAGTGGCGAAGGGGGGTAGGGGGAGGGGGCGGATGGGGAGATTTTTTTGGAGGGGGGTGGTGTGTTGCGGGGGGAGGTGGACGTGGAGGGGGTGGGAGAGGGTGTCTTTTGTATGTCTCTTTTCCTTTTGGAAGAAGACACCACGGTGGCCCAGTCCATGAATTCTGGACTGGAGTCACTGTCAGAATTTGAGGGGGAGGAGTCCCTTGTCTGAATTGGGGCTGCTATGGTGTTTGACAGTGGGGGTGAGGGTGGGGGTGGTGAGTTTGGGGGGGGTGAGCTACGGGGAGTGTGGTGGAGAGGGATCTTCCAC
Source organism: Molanna angustata (assembly GCA_963576475.1). Classification (NCBI taxonomy): domain Eukaryota; kingdom Metazoa; phylum Arthropoda; class Insecta; order Trichoptera; family Molannidae; genus Molanna; species Molanna angustata. The sequence continues at coordinate 17,272,907 of OY754981.1, forward strand.
TTGGTAAATTGGCATATTGCCTTACGGGCGTCGAAGTCCTGGGAGACAATTTTGCCTACCAGGACGAGTTCTTCATCGGTGAGGGGACGCTCGTCTTGGATGGCCAAGAGAGCGGGAAGGTCTAACACAGTAAGGTTAGTTAGAGTCATGGTGAGTTTGGATGTCGGGGTTTTAATGTTTTATTTTGTGGTTTATGTGGTTTGTTTTGTGGTTTTTGTGGCCTCCAGGGGAGCGTGCTCGACCCTGGAGGAGAGAGTAGTATTTGTCTGTATGAAACGTTCTTTGTGGTCACTGCACTGGGTAATGAATGAAAGTTTATAGTTATTGAGAGTCTGTGTGAAATAGACGGAAACCGAACACTTTGATGAAACTGCACTGTATATATTATGAACACTGAAAATAAATATATAAATAACACTAGTTTTATATCACACTATTTTATAAAAAGCACTGTATTGAATCACTGTAACTAAATGTAACACTGTAATATGAATTAATTAAAGTTATTAAATTGACCCCGACGCGTGGGCGGATCGTGGGTGAACGAGTTTGCTATTAAAAACGCAGGAGCCAAGGAAGCAACCTGTGGAACCGCGTGAGTCGAAATTGAATGCTAATACAACCGTGTTTGGTGAATATAAATTTACAAGTGTGAGTCATTGTAGGTGTGCTGACTTCGCCTTTAAATGTGGATGGCGAGAGTCCCCTAGATGTGACTGCGGAGCTGACAGACAGACCATCGAACAAACAGTGGCGGAGTGTGTGAGCAGCATGTAAAGTGGTGACCAAACAGACTTTTTCGCACTTACCATCAAGAACCTGTGCCTCGTTCCACCATTGAACTTTTCAACTTTTCACTTTTCGCTTTGCGATTTGAGAATTTCGCAAAGTGCAAAGCGTTCGCGTTCCACGAAAAAAAAAATGGTCACTTTGCGGCGTCGCCAAACATTTACAAAGTCTTTTCAATTGACGCTAGCGACACCTAGTGATAACTTAGTAGTACCGAGTGTTTCGCGCGTAGCGTACACGATCATTTGACACCGTTCGTTCTTGTCTGTTCTGTGATTTCGTTGTTGTTGTTAGAAAATGAGCCGGAAAGACAATATTAAGAAAAAAATTGCCGTGTTGGAGATTATTAATGAAAAGAAAGGAGTTATTTTTGGAGTAATAAGTGACACTATCACTAATACAGTGAAACAACAGATGCTTCACTGAATTATTTGCCGTTGAGGAGACAATCATTTGCTTCTCTCAGTGCTGTTCTGTACCTTAAAATATGTGTAAATGAGTAGTGAAATAATCATATATATGTACTTAAAAAAAAGCAGACATAATAATCATACAAACATAGTATAAATTACCTAAAAAAATCAGAATAAATCGTGTACTTAATCAAGACATATTCACACTGAGTGCTATTTATGCGAAAACATTCGAGGAACTGCGTGGGTAAAATATTTTCGAAATTTATCCTTTCTCTATAATTTCTTACAACCCCGTCTTCCTCATCCCTTTCTTACAATATTTTTTGCAAAATTTTATAGTAAATTTACTCAAAAATTCTAAACAAACAACTTCTACTTTCACAACTCGACGAATGGCAAATTGGAAATGTCAAAATATTCTTTTCAATTCATTCGCAAGGTTTGCAAAGTTTTTTTATGAAAAGTAGCGATGGTGGAACAGAACGGCTTATTTGCTTTGCAATAGGCGTCTACTTTTCGCTTTGCACATTGCAACTTTTACTTTGCGAAAAAATGTAATGGTGGAACGAAAACAAGCCGACGAATTGCAAAGTGCAAAGCGCAAAGTTGAAAAGTACGATGGTGGAACGGGGCACTGGACATCCATATTTGACAAGCAGGAAACTTAACCCTGCGCAACATTAACTTACCTTAAGAATAGTAAATTTTATATTATTACTCTATTTGTAATATATGCGGCCAAACGAATAAATACTGTATAAAAAATAAAAATCTATATTTTATCATCGACACCTTTCATGTAATATTGGTATTTACTTTATTGATGTTATCATTCTTATTGACGAAAGGAACTAGCAAATCCGTTATCGTAATAATAGTCTGTACGAGATGACTTCCTTTTGAAGTCAAAATGATAACTGATTTTGTCATGACTCTTAGTAACGACAAAATGACGAAAAAAAAATATTCCAATCGACAAAATCCAATTCACGTCACGAAAATAACCGGATTATCGGAAATACAAATGAAATCGTAAAAATAATGAATTCTCAAAAATACAATATTATCTTGGAGCTGTAAAAAAATATTATTGATTTTTTGTTCGTGTTTCGTAAGTACAATATTCGAAGAATAAAACTCGACATCTTGTTGACATAAAACAAATTATCGTATAAAAGAATATTCTTTCAAAATACATTTTCATAAAGACTCCATCTGAAAAAATATATCGTATCTTAATATTATTCGATTGTCATCGAAAGATGGAATCCGAAGGAATTATTTAAAATAAAATACAATTTCACGTTATTTTGTTCTGTGTGTTCGAGTGTTTCGGTGTAGGTAAAACGAACCGTACTTCACATATTTTGGTCTTGCTCAAATCCCTCCTTTTCATATTTCGTGACTGGCCCGGTATTACAGTCGGCCCTCAACTCATTGAGTTTGTTAAACTCAAGATTAATGTTAAGGGGAGATTTAATCCATTTCCGTATTACAGTGCAATATGACATGTCAGTTACTAAATCTTCAAATATAGACATTTTTACTTTTTCTGTGGTTCTTATCTGTCAAATTTTAAATAACGTCAAATAATACGAACTACAAAACGGGACACTATGACTTGAAATACTATTGTTTTACTATCCAACATGGTAAATTTTTTTTTCACCAAAATAATGCTTTTAAATGCCCATGTTCGTTTCAATATGGCTGTCAGTTTGTTTTGTTGTGTGGCACCACCGTCGATACAACTAACGCCTCTAGTGATAGAAACTGAAACTACACGCGTTGCCTAGCAAATGACAGTTAACTCACCGTTAAGTACTTAATCCGCCAGAAACGTTGAGTTAAATATTTGTCGTTTTAGTGACGTATTTGAGGGAAGATTAGGCCTAAACGGACACTGTAATACGCTATATTTTTGTAAAGCTTGAGTTTAGCTCTTAAACTCAGACTGTGATACCGGGCCATAAAAGTTAAAATTTTAATCGATAAGATGATTCGCTTTTCTAGTTTTTTCGTTTCTATTTTTCATGAATCAAATATGAATAATAATCTATGTAAACGTTTTAAGTATTATATTATTATGGTTCCGTTATGTATTCAAAATGGCGATGTATGATACATATTATGCAACTTTACCATCTTTTATTTATTTCAAGAATAAACAACACAAAATAATTGCAATAATAAATATAAAGACATACACTTGATAATGAAACGTCTTTAAAAAAAAGATTATCTAGTGTAGTAAAAAAAGATTACCTATCTACATAATAGGAAATAAAAACAAGTGACTGTATACAATAACAATTATGAAAAATCAAAAACAATACAGTACAAAACAATCCAACTACCTCAATATATAAGTGCAGGATGACGACCATCTGCTGTCCTGCCCAGAATTGAACGAGGGTTGCCACATGGACGACCTGATTAAACTTACCGACAGGGCGATTTCCGCCGCCACACATTGGAGTGGCAAAATCTGAGTTCCGGACTCGATAAGTAAGTAATATATAAGTGAAACCACACAAAACCAAAAAGATCATTTTTAACAAACATACTCTTTTTAAAGCTTAATTTGTATTTACAAATATACTGGCCTCAATATTTGTATTTACCGTGTTCTCTGTATAGTTTATATTTCATATTTCAACAAGAATAAAATAAAAATAAATAAATAAATTTCTTTTTTTTTCAGAAAATTATTTCTTTTTATGTTTACATTTTAAGAGAGAAAAATACTTTATATCCTAGTGAGATAGTAAAATAGAAAAGGCGTTCCGCCTAGTGAGATAGTAAAATTTCAATATTTTCAATATGTATACCATTATGAAATGTACTGTACTGAAATATGTAGTAGGTAAATAAATAAAATAAAATAAATGACCCTACCAAGTGTAAAAGTTTATTTTAAATAAATTAACTCCCGATATCTTTTTGTATACTCCTGTTTTTTTTAACAATTTTTACACGCAATTTTTTTAAGCATATCTTGTTTCTGTACCGTGATCTGCAGTTTTACTCTTCCATTATCATGTGATATTTCTAAAATATATTGTATAAAATATTGTTAAATCCATTACCTAATTTTCGTTTCCGGAAAAAATACATCGGAATCCATCAAGGAACTTTTATCTGATAAAAAAGCTAACCTTATTGACGTAAGCTCTTCACAAAAAAAACTTGACGAGTTTGAAGAAAAGCGAAAACTCCATTAATCATAGAATTCCTAACCCTAGGCGTAACAGACCCCGATATTCATGATGCGGATTCAATAATAAGAATCATCATATTGTATTTTTATCGTATTTTAATATTTTTCTAGATAATGCTGCAATATAGAACTACGAATAAAATTATATATAATTTTATGTTCAATTTAATTAAGTAAGAAGTCTTCTCACTGATGACTGAGATCCTGACAAACAAATAAGGAACAGATAGCTCGCGTGATGTTTTTCAGAATTAAGACACTATTTTGCGACAATAGCGCCTTGTGAAGTGCTACACATGGTCAATATTTCTACAAATATGGAGTTAAAACGTGGACCATAAAGGTCAATATGTTTCATGGCTTCGCAACATTCGTGAGTGGACCGGCATCAGAGACAAAATAGAGGGACGCCTCAGAATAGGAAGACGTCAGATGTCATGGCTCCGCAACATTCGTGAGTGGACCGGCAGCAGAGACAAAATAGAGGGACGCCTCATAATAGGAAGACGTCAGATGTCATGGCTCCGCAACATTCGTGAGTGGACCGGCATCAGAGACAAAATAGAGGGACGCCTCATAATATGAAGACGTCAGATGTCATGGCTCCGCAACATTCGTGAGTGGACCATCATCAGAGACAAAATAGAAGGACGCCTCATAATAGGAAGACGTCAGATGTCATGGCTCCGCAACATTCGTGAGTGGACCGGCATCAGAAACAAAATAGAGGGACGCCTCATAATATGAAGACGTCAGATGTCATGGCTCCGCAACATTCGTGAGTGGACCGTCATCAGAGACAAAATAGAAGGACCCCTCATAATAGGAAGACGTCAGATGTCATGGCTCCGCAACATTCGTGAGTGGACCGGCATCAGAGACAAAATAGAGGGACGCCTCATAATAGGAAGACGTCAGATGTCATGGCTCCGCAACATTCGTGAGTGGACCGGCATCAGAGACAAAATAGAAGGACGCCTCATAATAGGAAGACGTCAGATGTCATGGCTCCGCAACATTCGTGAGTGGACCGGCATCACAGACAAAATAGTGGGACGCCTCGTAATAGGAAGACGTCAGATGTCATGGCTCCGCAACATTCGTGAGTGGACCGGCATCAGAGACAAAATAGAGGGACGCCTCATAATAGGAAGACATCAGATGTCATGGCTCCGCAACATTCGTGAGTGGACCGTCATCAGAGACAAAATAGAAGGACGCCTCATAATAGGAAGACGTCAGATGTCATGGCTCCGCAACATTCGTGAGTGGACCGGCATCAGAAACAAAATAGAGGGACGCCTCATAATATGAAGACGTCAGATGTCATGGCTCCGTAACATTCGTGAGTGGACCGTCATCAGAGACAAAATAGAAGGACGACTCATAATAGGAAGACATCAGATGTCATGGCTCCGCAACATTCGTGAGTGGACCGTCATCAGAGACAAAATAGAAGGACGACTCATAATAGGAAGACGTCAGATGTCATGGCTCCGCAACATTCGTGAGTGGACCGGCATCAGAGACAAAATAGAGGGACGCCTCATAATAGGAAGACATCAGATGTCATGGCTCCGCAACATTCGTGAGTGGACCGGCATCAGAAACAAAATAGAGGGACGCCTCATAATATGAAGACGTCAGATGTCATGGCTCCGCAACATTCGTGAGTGGACCGGCATCAGAGACAAAAAAAAGGGACGCCTCATAATAGGAAGACATCAGATGTCATGGCTCCGCAACATTCGTGAGTGGACCGTCATCAGAGACAAAATAGAAGAACGCCTCATAATAGGAAGACGTCAGATGTCATGGCTCCGCAACATTCGTGAGTGGATCGGCATCAGAGACAAAAAAAAGGGACGCCTCATATTAGGAAGACGTCAGATGTCATGGCTCCGCAACATTCGTGAGTGGACCGTCATCAGAGACAAAATAGAAGGACGCCTCATAATAGGAAGACGTCAGATGTCATGGCTCCGTAACATTCGTGAGTGGACCGTCATCAGAGACAAAATAGAAGGACGACTCATAATAGGAAGACGTCAGATGTCATGGCTCCGCAACATTCGTGAGTGGACCGGCATCAGAGACAAAATAGAGGGACGCCTCATAATAGGAAGACATCAGATGTCATGGCTCCGCAACATTCGTGAGTGGACCGTCATCAGAGACAAAATAGAAGGACGCCTCATAATAGGAAGACGTCAGATGTCATGGCTCCGCAACATTCGTGAGTGGACCGGCATCAGAGACAAAATAGAGGGACGCCTCATATTAGGAAGACGTCAGATGTCATGGCTCCGCAACATTCGTGAGTGGACCGGCATCAGAGACAAAATAGAGGTACGCCTCATAATAGGAAGACGTCAGATGTCATGGCTCCGCAACATTCGTGAGTGGACCAGCATCAGAGACAAAATAGAGGGACGCCTCATAATAGGAAGACGTCAGATATCATGGCTCCGCAACATTAGTGAGTGGACCGGCATCAGAGACAAAATAGAGGGACGCCTCATAATAGGAAGACGTCAGATGTCATGGCTTCGCAACATTCGTGAGTGGACCGGCATCAGAGACGTCGTCGAATTGTTTCGGACGGCAGCGGACAGAGATGCTTTCTCAGCAGTGACGCCAACGTCGGGGGGACCTGATTTGGCACGAAGAAAAAGATACAATTAAGTTCGCAAACGCAACTCCTATTCACACTGGTTTCGCTCATTTATATTTTTTTGTATCTAAATACTTCTTTACCTTAGTGTCTTTTGAACATTTTATTTTCCTCGTTTAGAAATAAATATGTAGGGAATTTAATGACAGAAGATGTGACATATTGATTTGTAGTAGAATATTAAGTGTAAAGTACAAATCATGTTCGATGTTAATTGAGGTGCACCATCTCACCCAAGTATATTCGAACTGTTTTTTTTTTAATACCAAAATGTGCACATTGATTCATTATTTTGCATGAAAAAGAATACTTTTCAATGAGTAGGTACCTTGACATTTCATTTTCTTATCATAAATCTCTATCAGTTGATTTTTTTATACAAAAATAAATACTTTAAACCCAAAATAAATCATTTGTTTTATTCCTCTTCTTTTTTATAAAAAAGATTTCGTTTCCAAAAGGTTGTTTCATAAAATAATGTTTTTTTTATCATTTCTGAAATTATTTTTTTTTATCCTTTATTTTATTTTCAACGATTATCGAAAAGACATTCAAAAGTTATGCCTTGTCTGTATTTACAATAAAAATTCTATATTTATCGGCAAAGTAGTGTTGAAATCGTATGAAGATAATCAGTCTTACTAATAAACGTGTTGTAAAGGCAAAAACTTTACCAATAAACGCTGTGTAGCAGATCAGTTGGTCAACGACTGTGTATCTCTCATACAAATTTTACACATCGCTTGCACGCCTGTTCTAGGTAGTTTAGCGGTGTTTTAAGACAAATTTCACAAATCAAATTATATTATAATAAGTATGTTTATATTGTTATATCTTGGAATAATATGATGAAACCTCTACAAATTACAATATTCTCTATAGTTGTGCATTTTAGGAGCGAAAAATTGTCAAAAATTGCTCTTTTATAATATCTACAGTGGTGTTTGCTTGGGTACTCATCTGATGAAATTATTCGTTATATTTTCCATATTTTTATTTTGAAATGTGAAAAACATTAATTACGACAAACGTCAAAATTATGGCGGCTGGCAGCACTGCGCATGCGCGAGTGCGAAATTACAACGTTGTCGGATTATTTTTTATTGTACGCTTGTTGTAACTACAGCGTTTATTAGTAAGATTTTCAAATAATCGCTGCACAGGCTTTACACAGTGTGTAACTAAAACACTGGTTAACGGGTGTGCAGTACATTTTTATTAGTAAAATTGCAGCTTTATATTTTTAATAAAAATTTTAACTAATGTTTTGAAAGCGTGCAACTGATTAAAAATAAATTTTGTATAAGTGTACTCCACCAATGTCTTACCTCTTCATTGTTGATGTACCACGTGACTTCAGCGGGGGGCAGTGATGGGTCTGAAGTGCAGTTTAGTCTTATCTCGTCCCCAAGAGAATAGACAGTGGCGGCTCCCTCCACCAGTGGATCCCTCTGAGGCAATGCTGACAAAACAAAAACGCTCGTCTTAAATAATAATAAATGTCTCGTGAAAATATACAGAAAAGTAATCTTAAATCACAATATGAAAAATAACTATGATATTGCACATACTCCATAGCTTTGAGGGAAAAAGAAAGAAAAAAATCACACATGCCATCAAATTGGAGAAACAGCTTGAATGTCTACTAAAAAATAGCACGTGTCAGTAACTGGCCATCTTAGTAAACATTTGCAAGTAAAGTGGCATGCAGGCTACTTCCTTTTGGTATGCGGTTATGCGGTTAGCAAATCCCACCACCCAATATGCTGTAGAATTATGCTGTAGAAACCAAGTGTCTCATTACATGCCAACACTATTATACAATGAAGTCCGATATTACAATAACATGTTGACAATTAACTCTATAGTTAATCATCGAGTGTCGTTATGCTATTGTTATATCGAGGCTATGACTCGTTCATCGACAGTTTTTATCTATTTAAAACTATGGGCATAAATGCATAGCTCGGAAGACTCATTTATATAAATAATAAATACAAATTCACTTTGTAAAAACCACTTTATTGACTAATCTCTACGTGTAACGAGAACCATATTCTCTTCGTCAGGATAACAATTGGTCTTGACTCCATGATGAAAGCCAGAATCAAATACCTAGACGCTTTTAGATTAATTGCTCTATTATTGAAATTTAATTGCTCTAATATTGCAATTACGAAAGAATTAAATATGCCATCTATGTGAATTATAACAACATTTTACTTTCAATTTATCTTTCTCTCGTATTCTTCGTTTGACTTTGCATTTTGACTATCCGGCGTTTGACTTTAATTGAATACGATTTGATTTTTTTTGGACCTTCGCTTTTTTGTTTTAAAACATTGCTTTCTGGTCGAAAGATGCCAAATAAACAAATACCGCGAGCGTCAAAGTTAACACAATACAAACGGCAGCCATGTTGACTTGTCGGCAACGAATAATTTTACAGATTTCTGTTTTACGAAAAACGATACAAAACGCATTGAAAAATAGAACACGTTCTATTTTTTTCCCCACCGCGTTGAAAAACCCCTTGAAAACCTAAACCCCGTTGAAAACCTCGTCCGTGTAAAATGCGCTTGAGATTCAGAAACATGGGAGGTTTTCTAATCAGCAAGATTTTGTATTAACCACGAAATAATAATAAAACATTTATTGGGACTAAAACGCAGTTCACTCCAAATTAATACTTAACATTTTCAATATCCCTCTGTCCTGTCCTCCTAGTCTCTCTTCTCTCATTTCTCTTCCCTTCCCTAGTTGTTGTATATGTGTGTATATATGAGTACTTATGTATGTATGTGTGTGTGTGTGTGTGGCGGTGTGTATGAGGGTGTGTGTGAGGGTGTGTATGAATGTGTGTGCATGAATTATTTTTGGCTTGTAAACTGTTATTTGTTTTTATATTATGTTGATGGAATACTTTTTTTGGCTCTAACAATGTAAAAATAATTTTGTATCATTTAACTGTAAATGAGCTTTCTTGGTGTTGTCATATGGAAAAATCTAAACATTGCCAATTCAACATTAGCGCCACCTATTATAATTTATATTATTTATAAAAAAATAATTATTTTTAATTTTTCTCTTATTATATTAATGTTTCAAATTCCATTTCCAATTCCAATCTAAACCATTCAGGAACTCACACTAACACACACAAAAAATCATCAAAATCGGTTCAGCCGTTTAGGAGGAGTTCAGTGACATACACACGTACAGAAGAATTATATATATAAAGATTAAAAGTATACAAACTTTACAGGTAATCGCTTCGGAATAGACATGTCTAGTGAAGCAGTTATCTTTAGTTTATTTAATTACAATATTATTTTTAATTAAATAAGATAAAAAAAAATTCAGCGTAAAAATTTCTGAGTACGTATCTAACAAAATAAATTGTCTGATTATGTTTGTAGAATATGTAGTTTCTCTGTGAGAAATGACAAAAATACGTCAAGTTTATTGTTCCAAGTGATGGGACTGAATATTGTAATGGCATCAACAAACGATAAAAAATATGTGAATATTTAAGATAATTCACTGTTGTCATCGACAGAGGGAGCATTTATTATTTAATGCAAGGGAATGATTGCATCATTGATATTTCATGACATGAATAATTCATGAGTCCTATTTATGGAATATTAAAACATCGCTTATTTTTATGATAAGCGTGAATCGAAAGTTAATATTAAAGAATAACAACGAATTTAACCAAAAAAATCACATGTTGGATTTGATATTTACATTTGCGAATAATAATCAGGTTGGTTGAGGCAGATTTAAAGGGTGAACGAAGGAAAATCGAGTAAGAAAATATAAGGCAGCTTTGAATTAATAATACAAATTAAAATATGTGTTTTACTGCTTATGTATGATGTTATTACAACACCTCATTTGAAAATCATTTTTATCCATTTTTTTTAAAGAATAATAAGCATAGTTGAACGAAATTGGTCGTGTTAGCATTTAATCTTTCTATCGAAAAATCCATCGTTTTCGACATTTCTTGAGGATTTGAGTATTTTGATTATCTTTATTGCGATTGTATTTCTAAATAAAATAAGACAAATTGGTATAAATAAAATATTACCCGGCCTAGATTGTATTCTTTAGACAAAACAGTTATTTTATTTAAATGTGTGTTGTTTTTTGCAATCCTCATCAAAAATTTTGCCTTAAAAAATGTTTTCTCGTATATAAACAAAGAATTTGGTATTCTAAAAATGGCAGAAATAAAACAAGCATATTAATAATAATTCTGCTCTGCTGTTATTTTTTCTCGGAAAAAAAATACAAACTTTAAAACATTTTGTAATGTATAGTATTATATTCAAGACCTAACTTGGGAAACGATCAAGTTTGTCTCGATGTGGCTTCTTTTTCTGAAGGTTCAAAACTTTTTTTTTAATACACGAGACGGAGTGACAAAATAAAACAATTTTACGTTCAGGAATTTCTTTACATTCTTTGAAAATACATGGCATTACATTGTTAGTTCAAGCGTCCATGAATTTCGGACATTTTGACTCACCAACCCGACAAAAAAGTTTTTTCACAGAATCCATATCAGCTGTTCTCAAATAGACTTCTTCTTATGGTAACGTCCCCTATATTCACTTTGTATTTTTATTTTGTATCATATCTTAGCAAAAGGGGTCTCAAAATTTGCGCATAAATATTTAGATTGTAACTGCATTTTTAATTTTCAGATTTAATAGTACTTTTGGACCTCTACTGATACTTGAAACTGGGACTTGTACACTTCCAACCCTTTCCTATCCCAAAAGTATTGCTACCTAAACGGTAGTTTCAGTTCGTTTTTTTATGTTCAATTTGTTATTTTCAGTTCAGTTTGTCATATTCAGTTCAGTGTGTCATTTTCAGTTCAGTTTGTCATTTTCAGTTTCAGTTTTAGTTTGTCATAATATATTACATTCATTTTCAGTTTGTGGTCAATTTTCATTTTTATATGTGTTATGGTTATGATGATATTTTTATTTATTAGAAATGAAAATTCGTTTTTCTTTAGAATTGTTAATTAATTATTTATCTAAGTAATGTGATTTGTAATATAGATTCTCTGTTAAGTATTTTTATTTTGTAAGCAAAGAGCTGCTGTTTTCCTAAACACAAGCTTCCAGCTTAAATTAGGAAAGGAAATATTAATTATTTTTTTTTATATATACCTAAAATGAAATATTAAATGTAACTCATATATTTGAATAAAAATATGCCTCTTTCTTGTATGAAATATTATAGATGTACAATGCTAACCCTAGAACAAGTAAATTTATTTGAGCAACAGTCATATATTTTTAATGACGTATATGTGAATGGTGTGATAAAGAATAAATAAAATGAATAAAGTGTATATAAATGTATGTAAACAATGAAAGTAACAATCATAATATATAAGGATTGTTGCTTTCATTGTTTTTAAAAAACCTCCATAACAAATAGATGGTGTAACAAAAAAATTTTCTTCGTTACTTCATAGATGGAGTTAGCAAAAAGTCTTTTTTTCAAACGATCTGTATCTCTTTTTTTATTTTTATTTTATTTATATTTATTTTTCATTACTGAATACAAAAAATACATTTGACAATTAAATACAATAATAATTCAAAAATCTTGCACCATTAGAAGTACGGACACTTGTGTATGGGGCAAGAGTAACATTTAAAAGTATAATTAACAGTAAGAAAAAAAAAATTCTTAACTAATTCTAACAACGGACATTAAATTTTTATACATAATTTGTTATTGGCAGCTTGTTATTGGGTGCGTGTCAAATAACCATCCGACACAGCACCCGTCAGCCGCCCGAGACATAATAAAACAAAATAAAATAAAAAAAACTAAATTATATTCGCTTATAAGCGCGCATGTATTGGTACTCAAGCTCTTTTATATTCAATTCCATTTCTGAATAACTTGTATTTAAAATATATAGAGAAATTGATTAGAATTGCATTGATAAGGGAACTCATAATCAGCTGATGACAGGTTGTAAGCCCTGTATGTACCATGAGTTCCTGGTTATTCTATACTATTCCAACTTAACTTCATCTCTATTGAGATGTTAATAATTTGGCAAAAAAACATATCATTTTAAATCCCTCACGTTGGGAACCGCTGCCTTTATAGGCTATAGTGGATAACGACACCGTTCTAATATTATGATCGTTCTTTTACAGTTTGGTTGTTACTTAAGCGTCCATCTTTGGTGAACTTGGCCCATAGTGTGCAATAAATTTCGTCTTAGTGTGCAATAAACCTTCCCGCTCGCGATTTATTTCTCCCCGGTATGATTTTCCGGAGAAATTCGCTAATATTTTTTTTTCGTGCCTGACCTCCCAGGACCGTTCTGCATTCTGACCCGCCCAAATCGCCGGTGTTTGTGGCATCGACGTACCAATGTACCGCGTATAGAGAGTGCTTTGTTCATACGGAACAGGCCAAAAACGTTTTACTCCTTAGATTATGCAAACTGTAGAGCAGAGCCAAGTATCGGAAAACCCGTACCTATATTTGTCAGCTGCCAAATATATATTTTTTTCTCATTATTTTATGCAACCATCAATTTGTGTTTTATGCAGTCGTGATAACATATGAATGCTGTATAGTACCAGCTAAGAATAGTGCTTCCACTCTTTTGTATTGTAATCTAAAAATACAACAGGCAAAATAACATCTTATAATGTAGTTCATTCTTAGGTGAGACGATACTGGTGCGTGGAGATATACGCATGTATTGAGCTTCTTTTTATGTGGTAACGCACACCAGCACACCTACCGCTTGTAACCTCGCATTTTAATGGCATATGCCGTGATGGTATATATGTGAGTGATAATAGATAACTGTCTTATATATTTTTTAAACTCATTTTCTTTTGATTTTACACGTTTTCTTCTTTAATCTTCGTTTACGCGAGTTATAATTTACATGATCACACCATTTTCACCTCATCGTATCTTTCATTTATATTCTGCCGAGTAGCGAAACAGTCTGAAAGTTTTTTTTTCTTTTACTCTATTCATGGTTTTCAATAGACCGATACCATTAATTTAGAAAAAATAAGTTATGTAGCAGTTGATTAAAAATTATTGTTTTTTTTAATTCATTATGTTATTCGCGAATTAATCAAAATGTGGATAATTTTTATTGTAAAAACACAAAAAAATATTTTGAAATAAAAATAATAATAATGAACACTTCCTTTCACCCTGCGCAACTGGCGAGTTTATTGCCGTATGCCAATTTCTTCCAACTGACCAGTGTTTTCAGCCCAGAGAAGCAACGTTAGAGTGAGAAATGAATTTAAATAAATTTCACCTCTGCTGGGAATCGAACCCAGGACGCCCGCACAAAAACCGAACGGCTTACCAACTGTGCCATGGCGTTTCTATAAAAATAACTCTTCCTAATGTACGACGTAAAATCCATGTCTATTTAGGACATTATTAATTTTTATAAATTCAAGATGACTTTTATTTGCAATTAAGACCATAATTGAAGAAACGAATTTGACAGACTACTTTCTCAAAAATATAGGTCGAATTTATTAATGTTTCACGAGTTCCACGTATTAAAAAATCATTCCTCCTGGCAGTTTATCGATACGAAGTATTTTAATATTTACTTTTTGAATTCATGATAACACAATCGTAATAAATATGATTAAAGATAAAATTACAGTCAGTCACGACATTATTATGTATATCAAATAGAAGGGACAAAAAAGGCAATTCAACAATTTGATCAACGTCATAATTTATAAACATTAAATTCTTATTGGATGTCTTATTTAATTTTCCAAGGTACCGGCTTAGAATAGTGCTTCCACTCCGTGTACAATAATGTTTTTCTATAATTTTTATTTTTACATTACTTTTCTGGCAACTAACAGGTACTATGTCAAATGTAAATTTGACATGCACCCAATAACAAGTTGCCACATTCTGGAGACTAACAAGGTCAGGGTCGTCCAAGTAAAGGATTGCACAACCATATGAATGACATTCAGAAAGAAGAAAACACAAGAAGCTTGTACAACGGACGTACATGAGATGGTTCATGAATATTAAATGTATAATGAATATCATGAATATTTTTATGTAAGTTTTTCTATATCTACCCCGTTAAGGGCAGGGTTTGGTGATATTTATTTTTATTTATTTATTTATTATTTTTTATTTATTTATTCAAAATCCACAATAACCTTACAAAAAAAATACAATATTAAAACATAGTACAACAAAATTATGAAAAATAGACAATTTTGTATATGTTGGCACTGACAAAAACAATTTAATCTATCAGTACAAACATCCAGTGGATATGAACTATTCCACTAAGCAGTGCTTGTGTCGGAATAGCTTTCTATTCATTTAACTGACGCAGTCCATACTTTTGTATCCAATTTTGTCTAACACATAATTATAACATATCATAAAATCAAACATATAAATTATAGGACAGAAATTGCCCAAATATTAAACATCCAACAATAATTCTGAGAAATAATATTAAATAATATAACTATACGCTACACAAGCTGGTTCGAGGATTATCTTTACATTGCATCTTATTTTAAGACAAATAAACTCTAAAACATTTCTCTTTTTTTATTAGATTTATTTCAAAGAAGAAATCTTGATTTTGTTTTTTATTTGATTTGTGACTCAAGTCAAATAATATTGTTACTGAGTATATACGTTGAGAAGACCACAGAGCAAATTTTAATGTCAAACTGCTACATAACATAAATGACAACAACGGGTGTGCATATTATGGTAGAAATAATATTAGAATAATAACATATCAAAATTTACTGTATCAGTTTATACTTTTGTGTTTAAGATATTGGTAACTATGTAATATTGTAATTTACTGTGTTGTGATGTCTGGTGTCCGCTCTATGTAACTATGTATAACCAAAATGTCAAATATTTGGCTTGGTAAAATTGTAAACTGCTAGCCCTAGAACAGGGTTACCTAGTTGGGCAGCTGTAATCTTCATAATAGTCTTTGTGATAAAGGTGTGAAAAATAAATAAATAAAAAATAATATACAGCTATAAAATCACGGTTTTAAACCATTTCATAATTTTAAAAATAATATTTTCAATGTTCATTCTACCTTTGTTGAGAATCCAATAAGATAGTTTATTTTATATATGTCGACCTTCGTGGTTCAATTGGTTAGGTATCTGACTGCTGACCCAAAGGTTCCGGGTTCGATTCCCGGTGGAAAGAGAGTTTTCAATTGTGTTTTCAGTCTGGATCTGTGAGACGATTAATATATGTAGTAAGTCTCCATAATGTGGTCACTTGTTATCGGATGCGTGTATTTTAATATTTAGCAAAGTACCTGTTAGTAGCCCGAGAAGTAATTTAAAATAAAATAAATAAAATATATGAAGGATTGCATATAAATTAATTACAAATATACTGTTTTGTCGTCATGCAATTCAAAGTATTCAATAAATTCATAAATTAATGAGGCGAATTTGTGTTCTTTTATCAAATAAATTGTATATTAAGCATTGTTTAAAACATTTAAACACTGTTTGATTATAACCAATAGTGCGTTATTTAAAAATCTGTTACAGTTTGTTAATTGACGAACCTTTGTTTAAATGAAATACGTCGAGGGCAATGA
This sequence comes from Molanna angustata, assembly GCA_963576475.1. NCBI lineage: Eukaryota > Metazoa > Arthropoda > Insecta > Trichoptera > Molannidae > Molanna > Molanna angustata. The sequence goes on from OY754981.1 coordinate 17,289,676, forward strand.
ATTATTTGTTAAACGTGTTTAATTTTCCGTTTAAATTTTAATTTTACATTTGTGGATTACCATGGTCGCAATCCTGCAATTTAATCACAGTGGTGATTAAATTGCAGGATAATATTATTATTTAATTTCTGAATTAAAGGGAAGGATAACAATGAAAATGTATATGGCGGAGAAAGAATTAAAGGATTATATAAGACCTGAGTGTAATGCAAAAAAATATATTCTTAAATGGATGAACAATTCTGTAAGTGTACAAATTATTTTGTCTACAATAAACTTACAACTCCTGCAACTTCTGTAACTCCTGTCCACCGCAAGATCGCACACCTATGTAACGAGGGGAGAAAAATACAACTTGCTTCAATTATTATTTGTCGGCCTTCGTAGCTCAGTTGGTTGGGTATCTGACTATTGATCCAAAGGTCCCGGGTTCGATTCCCGGTGGAGACACAGTATTTAATTGTGTTTTCAGTCTGGATCTGTGAGACGATTAATATCGTAAGTCTCCAGAATGTGGCAACTTGTTATTGAGTGCGTGTCAAATTAATATTTGACATAGTACCTGTTAGTTGCTCGAGAAGTAATGTAAATAAATATAAATAATAATACAGCCATTTTTTCCTAAAACTCATAGTCAATATATAAGATATCCCTTTAAAACCCATTGTCTGATAATATATTGAAAACTGTCATTTGAGGTACCTACTTACATAATCAGGATGGCAGGTCCAGCCTAACGATGAAATCAAAACCCAAAAATGTTTATTTTTTTGTATATAGTTTCCTGAGAAGTACCATAAAATAATAATAAGAGGTTACCGAGGGCCTGGAAGGAGACAGTTGTCCTGGATGCGTAATATAAGGGAATGGACGGGTTTCAGAACAGTGGGGCAGATATTCCGGGCAGCACAGGACATAGAGGGATTCACCAGAGTGATTGACAACGTCGGGGGTTCCTGACAGGGCACCAGAATAAGAAGAAGTCTTTTAAAAGAACTCACACGTTGTTTCAATAAAATTGTACAAAAGATTCCACAAAATTATCATCGATTCGAATCTTATATCGATTTCAAAGTAAAATAGTATTAATTCAGTTTTATTTACACGGAAGTAACTTTGTGGCGTCATTAAAATTTTTATTTTATAATATAAATAATAACTTAGTATACACCACTTACCTGTCGACCGGTTTCGAGAACAATATTCTCATCTTCAGGATGACTTATGTACGTACTAAATTAAAAATGAAAATATAGACTCAACCTAAACTAAAGATGTGGGAGGATTCAATTTGAAAGTAGTGGGGCAAGCGACAACCCGGTGTTTAGGAAACGCTAGATTTAAATAATTTATTAATATACATATTTATTATTATTATTTTTTTTATATATTTTAAAATAAAAAATAATAATAATAAATATGTATATTATGTTTCCTTAACACCAAGTTGTCGCTTGCCCCACTACTTTCAAATTGACTCCTCCCATATCTTTAGTTTAGGTTAAGTCTATATTTTCATTTTTAATTTAGTACGTAAGTCATCCTGAAGATGAGAACATTGTTCTCGAAATCGGTCGACAGTTATTTGTGCTCACAAGTGGTTTAGGTATACTAAGTTATTATTTATATTATAAAATACAATAGTAATTTCGATCAAAAAATTGCTTAAAAAATTGACATTTAATTTCTTGAATATTATTTCTACAAAAAACTTTATTTCTTCTTTAAATAACTGAAATATAATAATAAAGATATTGAAGACATAACAATGTATGTTGGTTTTTGTAACATTTTTCCAATTGACTGCTTATGGTAATATAGCATATGCTCATATTATACTTTCATTCATGTAATATCTACTATTTGATTTATCGTTCAGTTATAAGAGTTTCATTTTTCTCTACTCCTTCGCATTGTACTTTGAAAAGTATTTTGAAAACTCTTATAGGTAGATATAGCAGATCACGATAGCCGATTCAACTCTTTGTCAAAGTTTTGGATTTATCATAACACGCAAAATTAGTTTGCCGCTTTTTATACCGCAGTTTATAGATAAAGAATGATTTTTATTGTAATAATAATAAAAGTTATGCAAACAGAGATATATTATTTAATGAATCAATTTGAATAAATGTGACAATTCAAAGGCGAAAGTATTTGCTAGTTTATACTATGATTCCTTGATATCACTGCCTACCCCTTAAGACACGCAAAGAGATCTGATGGTTCGTAATGCTTTTCTTAAAATTTAATGAAAATCGTATTGCGCGGATTAGAATTTAAGCTTTTCAGTATTATGCTATACTCGACTATCATCAAATAAATCAAATTGGCAACCGAGATCCATTTAGTTTGATAGTCTGAAATTTGTAAAACGTTATAAGAATCGCGATCTATTTTATAGGGGAAGCAGTTTAAGTCTACAGTATAAAGAGTGGTAGTTATTGAGATAACCCTCAGGTAAGTTGTTAAAGTAAAAGATAAGGAAAATGGATGAAGGTTGATCGATGGAGTTTGGCTTTATATTCTGTCATGATGAAAGGAATCAAAACCAAATTTTAAAAATCTAAAACACAATAGAATCCTATTCTTTGTATACTGAGTGAAAATTCTTTGTCGATTTTCTACTCTATAATAAATAAAATAAAATAAATAAGTGTATCCCAGAACCTCAAACTGTGACAGCGTTCATTCTAAACAAAACACAAAAAGTACTCTTTGCTTTACTGTTATAAAATAATTAAAATACGAAGAATTAGGTTACAATAGATATGTTTGTACCAGCTAAAACCATCATCTTAAAGCTGTATGATGCCACCCTCAAAAATGTAGAACAAACTTAATAAAACATATTATCTCTCTTCAAATCTGCAGAGCATAAATATGGATACAAAAAATATAATCATTCTTATTGTGTCTGGGATTGAACTTGATATTCTTGGAAATTCTTTACAATTAAACTTTGTTATAAATTCTTGATGGAATGTAACTTGTAATGTTAAACAAACCGGGTAGAAATCCTGACACTTTCATAATATGGCTCGAGAGCAAACAAGATTAAACGACTACTATATGAATATCGTTCATAATGGAAGTAAATGTAGTATTCAAACACATATTATTTGTGAAGATCAACATAGTCAAAATAACATGGACTAATACCAATCCTGGTAAAGAGACAATTTTAATCTCATTAGATACATTAATGTAAGTTCTGGTCTCAAACCAAAAAAGTACATTGTTAAGTATATTGAATAGCAGACCAAGAAGAGCCAAGAAAGTGCATAGGACTAAAACAAAGTATACAGATCTGCTTCACAAATCAAGTAGATCACTTGGAGTGATCTTGTATCTAATCTAGTGTTTAAGGCTCTGAACGACTTGGCTCCACAATACATACATTCAACTGCGCCAAAATAATGCTCCATCAGGAAAACAGCTTACATCGAGATCATCTGGATCACAAGGTACCAACTCTTTAAAAAATATTGGACAAAGTCAATAAGACTAACTATGATCGCGATTCCAGTAAGAACGGGCCTTGAAAATAGAATAAATTGCCCCTTGATATACGTGGAGCACAGAGCATTGACACCTTCGGTAGACTTCATAAGACTGCCTTGTTTTGTAGAGCCAACAAATAAGCTTCAGTGCCCTTGGAGTGATCTCGTATCACTAAACGGCGATTTATAAATCTATTTATTATTACCATTATTTTTTTTTAATATATCCTTGTTAAACAATTACATATACATCTTCCTACGTTCTCTAAAATAAGCATAATGCTCGTGCTATAGGTGAACGAAATCGGTCGAGGCAGGATTCGAACTCACGATCACTGGATTACTAGCCCTATGCTCTAACCGCTCTGCCATCGACCCATCTAATTGAAACATTGACTGTACATTTCATATACACGTATATTACAATATGTTCATGAGAATAAAATGAATTCTAAAATCTAAAAAAAATACTTAGCTCAAAAATATCATTTCAAAATTAAATTTATTCCTCTCTAAAACGCATTTATTTTCTACTGCTATTTATACTATAGGCTTCTTTTCATGAATTTTCCAAAGCCGGATGGGAAAGACTTTAAAATTAGATAGATAAGTATTTTGTTTTGCTCTTAGTAATAAAAACTCAATTATATGACCTCTGCAGTGTACAAAAATAACCATTGAAACACTCCAATAGACCCTTTTACAAATGCCAATATAAAAAGCACATTATAATCCATGGATTTCCTTTACTTTTTCCTCTTAGAGGATTACTGTCTAGTTTATGGGATCAACGAAGAGGATCTTCCTTTATTCCTCTTTTCATCACGACACTGTTTAAAATAACTATCAGCCAGTGCATATAATAAATTTCTGTGGACATTTAAAATACCGATAAAATAAAAAAGGTCGACAAAATAAGCTTGAAATTAAATTAAATACCTACTTATTCTTTATTAATATCATTTAATGGCTACAAATATATTTTTTTGTTTTTATTTGGCATGCGTTATTTACAAAGTATGCGTCATTTACAAGTCATGTGTAATTTATAAGGCATGCGTTATTTATAAGGCATGCGTCATTCACAAGGTAAACATCATTTACAAGGCATGTGTAATTTATTAGGCATGCGTAAGACCAGTAATGACATAATGGTGTGGAGGCACGAGCAGACACAGTAAGAAGTAAACAAATGCTGAGGACTTCAGAAATGAGGACAATGAGAATGATCATGTATAATATTCCAGCATCTTCTCTTTTGAGATGTTTATTATTTATCATAAAATATAGTATTTACTTTAACAAAAAAATATTATTACAAGCAATGGTATATTTAGTAAGTATCTTCTAATCTTCATAATAAATATCGTTAATTCTAATGATAGTAAATATAATTACTCCTATTTACAAATTACTTACCTTTTTAAAGTGAGCCAATGTTACATAAACATACCGATTATAAAAATAAACTTTGCTGTAACTAAACATTTTGATTTAGTTGCACCAAATTGACAATGTGTCTTTCAAAAACGAACTATATTCAAAACGTATTTTTGTTAATAGTTTGATTCGAAACTATGCGTTGTACAAATACGATAAAAAAATAATATAATATGGTTACCTGCAACAGTCATATTGGCGCTCTTGTATGCTATCCTGAAGGTAGGTGCTTCGGTGGAAACTTCACATCTATACACACCCGAGGACCGCGATGTTAAGTCAGTCAACTCAAGATCGCAAGTCACGGGTGAGCAACGGGGAGATCGCGCCAGCTTCACCCCTTGTACGGGAAACGGAAGACCTGATGGCTAAAGAAATAAGAATAGGTAATTATTTAATTGATAACATCAGATCCTAAAGATTAAATATTAAAAAAAATAGCACAAGGGCCATTTAAAACCTCGAAAAGCTCGTCCTAAATGCACGTATGGAGGGTAGAAGTTAGAAGTTGCTCAACGACTATATGGAGAGACCATGTCCAATTCGCTATAGGATCTTTGATTACAGATGCCTGTGGTGATTTGATTAGCTGAAATATCAAAACTTGGTAACACTTACATATCTGTGGAAGATTCTACGATAATCATAAAAAATATAAATAGTCGTTTTTTCATTCGCCCGCCATTGCTCTCTCGAAGTGTCAAAGTTCTGCATCAATCTATATTTTATCAGCCGTGTGAATTTATAAATCTTATTGTAAAATATTTAGTAAATCAAAGATTGTTATTTGTGAATAAACAGTGTATTGCAAAGTAAGTTAATTCTTTAATTCTTAAGACAAATCATTACTTATTGCATTATTTAATTAATAAATATTTAGTGGGTAATTGATTTTAAAGATAAATGAATAACAATTTTGAACACGCATTTAAAAACCTTCTGATAATTATTATAACCTTCTGATAAATCTTAAGACAACATAAAATCAACCCCTAAAAGCCCTTCGATCTGCCCAAAAGCGTACTAGATGGAAGCAGATCATTCATCGAATGATTGGATGTACTTAGTGGATATGCTCAGTCAAGAAAGAAGAAGAATAAATATATTTCAATGGAGACAAAGAAGTCACAAGCCATATTTAATGTTTCATTGTTTGTATTATTGATGATAATATAAACCTTCATGACTCAGTTGGTTAGGTGTCTGCCTGCTGATCCAAAGGTTTTGGCTTCGATTCCCGGTGGAGACACAGTTTTTAATTGTGTTTTCAGCCTTACTCTGTGAGACGATTAATATCGTATGTCTCCAAAATGTGGCAACGTGTTATTGGGTGCGTGTTAAATTAATATTTGACATAGAACCTGTTAGTTGCTCGAGAAGTAATGTAAATAAATATAAATAATAATTTAGCCATTTTTTTCTAAAACTCATAGTCAATATATGATATATACCTTTAAAACCCATTGTCTGATAATATATTGAAAACTGTCATTTGAGGTACCTACTTATATAATCAGGATGGCAAGTCCGGCCTAACGATGAAATCGAAACCCAAAAATATTTATTTTTTTGTATATATTTTTTGTTTATTCAAAAATGGAAATTTTGCCATCGGGGGTTCATTATCCAAAAAACAAAAAAACTTTTTATCGAAAAAAAAATAGCCACAAATAGATTTTACATGACTTGTAAAAAATTTAAGCTTCAACCCGTTGTAATCAAACTCGGCTGTAAAATCATCCCCGATATTTACTTTGGTAATTATTTTTGGTTCTTTCAAAATAAACTGTTTTCTCAAAATAGATTTCCCGCAGCGTCTTCGGTGGCGGTATTTTAGATGAGTGGCATTAAAATTTAATCCAATATAGCGTCGGTACTTTCCTCTAACTGATCAAAGTAATGATATTACATCTTCTTACTTGTGCTCGGAGACTCTTATGTTATCTTTATACACATCTACCTACGTTCATTTAAGATTGCTACCAAAAATTTAACGTATGCTATTTTTTTTTTTATTACAAACCTGACTTGAAATGAAACCGTCTCGAACATTCTACGGCGCGGCGGGGTTTTGTCAAAAACGGCGTAAAAATAAATAATATGTTAATCACTTTTTAGGAGAATTCCAAATAGATTTTAAAATTGTGTGCCGACCATTTCCTAAAAAAATTGTTCAAATTACTTATGATTGGATTAGAACTTATGATTGGATTGGTCATTTGTCCGGTCTGTAAGATTGAGTACCGTATTGACGCAGCCATATTTGAAGAAAACCTACAGAAAACGTATATTTATTTATTTATTTTATTTGTTTATCTTTTCAGGTAACAAAAATACAAAAATAATACATAATTTTCGACCTCACTAGGGCTAGCCTATATTGAGGTAATTTAACATAAAAAAGTAAAGACATTGTATAAAAAAGTTGAACAAAAAGAAACATAAATATACAAAATACAATTAAATTCAAGCAGTCACCCAGAGTTGGGTACCTGAGGTGAAAACTGCAACAATAATCTAACAATCCCAACTGTAGGCTCACATGTTATAGTGCACTGAACTATCGAGTTCCCGTCAATAGACCAAAAGGGCGTCCCAAAAGACGATGGAAGAGCTTGATGGCGGAGGATATGCGGGCCTTGTGTATGAACGTGCGTGGTGTGTTAATGCTCATTTACAAACACACTTTCGGTCGCTTGCCTTTGTCTTGTAATGCCATAATGATACTATAAGTTTTTTATTACAACATTGAAAATATTACTCATATGTATTTTCTGTGGGCTTTCTTTAGTATGAATTACTTTTCGAACAAAATATTAGTTATTGCCAAGATAAGTGTGTCAATTCTACAACGAAGTCTTAAGAGTATAACAAATCAAGGTATAAAGGGACTCACTGCGACAAAAATACCTTTTTTTGTGAGACATGGACTTGGCAGAAGACGCACGAAAGCAAAAATTAACGCAGTGCAAATGAGGTTCCTAAGAGGAATGTGTGACAAAGCAATATATGATAGGAAGGATTGTGGGTAGAATGAAGATAAATGCTCTGCGATGGTTCGGACATGTAGAGAGAATGAACGATGAATGTCCGACAAAGAAAGTATACAAGGCTGAGTGGAGTAAGAAGTAGGGGTCGGTCGAGAAAGAATTAGCATGATCATATAAGTGAGATTTTGAAATATTGTATATACGAAGTCAGAATAATAGGAGAGCATGTATGACGCGGTGCATGAATGTAAATGAGGTAAAACATATATGTCAAGATAGAAGGTCTGGCCATCGGTGCTCTCTGCCTATCCCAAATAGGGAAACGGCGTGATGGTAAGTATGGTGTTTTTTTTTTTTAATTTTAAAACGCCTGAAATTATTTCAGTATGTAAACTGTATAGCACATTCTAAAATTTATCGACGCCTAAATCACTGCAGTGTCTATAGCACAATACAATATGAAAATAATTTTCAACCTATAGTATGCTAATATGCATTTGTAACGTAACTAATGTATCTGAGGACGATGCTCAGGATATAATGAAGTGGAGGAGCTCAGTAAGGAGAGCTATCCCTACCACTATAGGAGGAGATAATAAGAACGAACTCTATTCAATATACAAGTTTATTACAATGCAACAATTTGCAGAAATATGCACGCATACAAATCTAAAGTAATAAAGCAATCAAAATGTTAGTGTTTGTGTGTGTGTGTGTGTGTGTGTGTGTGTGTGTGTGTGTGTATGTGTGTGTGTGTGTGTTTGTCTCACGCCTTCTGAAAAACCAAGAGCATCTAAAAATCTAATTTATGTGCGAACGTGTACCTGTATACCTGATGCAGTGTCACGCTAAAAATAATGCGATAAAAATGCTGAATTTTAAAAATATTTCAATAATTATTTTTTTCATACAAAATTTTCCAAGTCGTATCTGTCAAAAAAGTGTACATTTTGCACGCAAATATCTGTTAGTTTAAAAGTTAGAAGTACGTATTTACACGAAGAAAATATATTTTCAAGTATAACTTAGCGTTTAAGTGAAAAACATGGTGAATATTTGGTATAATTATAATGTTTAACTTATTTTTAAAGTAAGCCTTTTGTACATAAACGCCGCCATTTTAATATCTTTTCATACAATATTTCATATTCCCACCGAATGAATATGTTCTTGAAAATAATAAACCTTTGAAATACATGTAATTATGAAATAATAAAATGAAACACAAGACATTACGGCAAGTTTTAAGACATATATTGTAAAAATGTGTTATTTATTAGTAAAGATATAGGCATAATAAAATTGCATAATTTGTAAATAATATTTGATTTTTCTGACAATTTTCATTTTTATGGCATCGAACAAACCAATGTAGGTACCTACATATTCAAAAAATGTATCCGAACCATTCGATATTACTTACGTGTTCGAATCGTTTCCATGGCTACAGAAAGAATGTGATATTCAAATAAAATTTGTTAGGAATCGAATTTATTTAGAAGGTTGTTGTAGGTAGGTACCTACCTAATACTATTTACTTACAAATCAACAATAATATACCTATACTGATTTCCTATAGGAAAATTATTTTATTTATTTATTTATCAACCGTTTGTCCGATTATAATGAAACTTTGGTGAATTGTCGAGCGTATGCCCAGGATGGTTTTTGGATTTAAACTTTTTTCTTATTCTTCTTCTTCTTCGTGTATTTGGTCGTTTTACCTATGAAGGGGGAGTATCCTGGGAAAAGAAGGTCCGACTGTCCCTCCATCTCTTCACAGGTCTTCCAGGACGGGTTCTGCATATAAACTTTTTTCTTCTTTTTCTTCAACGTGTACTTGGTCATCTTACCTATGAAGATGAACTATCCTGGGAGATGAAGGTCCAATTTTCCTTCCATCTCTTCGCAGGTTTCTGGATTTAAACTTTTTTCTTCTTCTTCTTCATCGTCTATTTGGTCATTTTACCTTTGAAGGTGGACTAACCTGGGAGAAGAATGTCCAATTTTCCTTCCATCTCTTCGCAGGTATCTGGATTTAAACTTATTTCTTCTTCTTCTTCTTCATCGTGTATTTTTGGTCATTTTACCTATGAAGTTGGAGAATCCTTAATTTTATGTAGACCTTTAGGGCAGTTTTTATACAAACTATTTCCTATTGTCTAATTCATCTTCTTCTTCTTTTATGTATACATTTGGGTCATTTTTTTATAAAAATTATTTCCTTTAGTCTAATTATTATTCTTCTTCATTTAAGTACGTAGACTTTTGGGAGAGTTTTAATACAAACTATTTCCAATAGTCTTATTCATTTTCTTTTATGTAGACCTTTTGGTCAGTATTTATACAAACTATTTCCAATAGTCTAAATATTCTTCTTCTTCTTTTTTGTAGACCTTTGGGTGAGCTTTTATACAATCTATTTCCAATAGTCTTATTCTTCTATTAGGTATATGTATTTTTACTTATTTTATGTAGACCATTGGAATAGTTTTTTATACAAACTATTTCTTATAGTCTTATAGTTATTTTTCTCTTTTTTATTTAGTCTTTTGGGTTAGTTTTAAGTCTAATAGTCTATTGTGCAGAAATATTATTAACGATATGCACACTTGATGAAAATACATATGAAATGAATGGGATATGGGATGTGACGATATAACCTGCACTAGAATCTTTTCAATACTTTTGTTTAATTAAATTTAAACCATTTATATCATCCTATTTTGAATAATTTTCAAAACCATTACGCATAGTCCATGCGAGCTGAAATTGTATAAATATTATACTTCATTCACACTTTATAGCAATATATAAAAAAGAATGGGTTGTGGCCATCACTTGAACATTTTACAATACTTAAACTCAATCAAATTTCAAACCACTTTTCATAGTCTGATATTGCGAAATAATTGGGTGACAATATTATAAAAACGATTGCTTTTTCTTTCACAATTTTACATTCTTGGCCAACGGCGGGACATAAAAGCTAGTAATAAATAATACAGTTACTGTCCACGGAAACCGCACGTCATACGCACGTTTTCGTCAATTGACGAATGCAAGACGAATGCTTGCATCTTGCATAAAAACAATCAAAACTGTATCCACGGAGCGGCAACGTCGCGTCAGCCGCACGTCATGCATTCGTCGTGTAGTGCGTGCAGCAGCGTGCCACTTTTCGTTCGACTCGCAAGACGCACACTTGTTGTTTATATTATATACTAGCTTTAATGTCCCGCCGTTGGCCAAGAATGTAATATTGTGAAGGAAAAAGTTATCGTTTTTATAATATTGTCACCCAATTATTTTGCGAAATCGGACTATGAAAAGTGGTTTGAAATATGATTGAATTTGATTGTAAAATATTCAAGTGATGGCCACAAACCATTATTTTTTATAAAGTGTGAATGAAGTATAATATACAAAATTTCTGCACGCATGGACTATGCGAAATGGTTTTAAATATGACTGTTTATCAACGTTGTAAAGAGATTGGTTTGGCCACAACCCCCATTTTTAAATAATTTTTTTGGTAAAAATTTGATTAAACAAATGTACTGAAAAGATCTAGTGTTGGTCACATCATAATATTCGTTTTTATATTTTTGCATCGAGTGTGCATTATATTTTTGCACAATAAGACTAATAGACTTAAAATTGACACAAAAGTCTACATTAACGAAGAAGAAGAAGACTTAAACTATGGTAAGTAGTTTTTAATTTGAATATAAACGTTGTGAAGAGTTCAGTAATGTCCACAACCCCCATTCTTTAAATATTGTCAACTAAATCAAATGCGTAGGTGTTGAAAATTATTCAAAATAGGATGATATAATTTTTTTTTTATTTTATTTATAATAAACATGACATTGTACATTAAGAGGTTTGACATCAATATTAAAGGTACCTATATATAAAAAAAAATATTATGTATATATTTGAGACAGAGACAATGGAAGGGTACACATACACATCCAGACCATTGACACTCTCTTGCGCTTTGTTGTCAATTAGAGGTTTTGCTCTCCAATATGCTAGGGATAATCCCTGTGTTATATTGGATGCAGTCTTTGGTTTTGTAAGTTAAACAACATTATTTTAAAGTGGATTTAGCACAATTGATCATACACTTCCTAACATACATGCACAGGCACTCTCCATACACACGTAATATACTGAACCATATAAAATACACATACAGCACACACACACACAAACACACACACACACACACACACACACACACACACACACACACACACACACACACACACACACACACATACAGTAAACAAACAATAAGTTAAAAGAAATGAGAAAGAAGTTACTGTGGTGGGTTTGATTCGATGATCCATAGGGTTATTTCCCTTTTGAACCTTTGGTAGTTATTGATATTTTTAATAGAATCTGGGATGGTATTGTAAATAGTGGGAGCTTGATATGAATAGTGTCGCTGAGCAAGGCTAGTGTTTGGATGAGGTATATGGTAGTTTAAGTGAGATGACGTACGTGTAGATCTTGTTTGTTGTGATCGTGTTTAATCGGTGTCTTTAAATGTAAAGTAGCAAATAAGGCATTTAGTGTAGAGTTGATGTAGAGTTAGGACTTTGAAGTTTTCAAAAAGGTTTCGAGTAGGGAATCTTATAGGATTTAAATTTGATTAAACAAAAGTATTGAAAAGATTCTAGTGCAGGTTACATCGTCACATCCCACAATCCATTCGTTTTTACATATGTATTTTCATCAAGTATGCATATCGTTAAAAATATTTCTGCACAATAGACTATTAGACTTAAAACTAACCCAAAAGTCTAAATAAAAAAGAGAAGGATAAATATAAGACTATACGAAGACGACGTAAGACGACGAAATACACGATGAAGAAAAAAAAAAAAAAGTTTAAACCCAGAAACCTGTGAAGAGATGGTCGGAAAATGGGACCTTCTTCTCCCAGGATAGTCCACCTTCATAGGTAAAATAACCAAATACACGATGAAGAAGAAGAAGAAAAAAGTTAAAATCCACAAACCGTCCTAGAAGACCTGCGAAGAGATGGAGGGACAGTCGGACCTTCTTTTCCCAGGATACTCCCCCTTCATAGGTAAAATGACCAAATACACGAAGAAGAAGAAGAATAAGAAAAAAGTTTAAATCCAGAAACCATCCCGGGCACAAGCTCGACAATTCACCAAAGTTTCATTGTAATCGGACAAACGGTTTAGGAGCACATCGCATGCAATTTTCCGATAGGAAATCAGTATATTGTTGATTTGTAAGTAAATAGTAATAGGTAGGTACCTACCTACAACAATATTCTAAATAAATTCTATTCATAACAAATTTTATTTGAATATCAGAATCTTTCCGTTACCATAGTAACCATTCCAATACGTTAAAAATATCAAATGGTTTTAGACTTTTTTGAATATGTAGGTACCTACATTTGTTTGTTCGATGCCATAAAAATGAAAAATGTCAGAAAAATCAAATATTATTTACAAATTATGCAATTTTATTATGCCTATATCTTTACTAATAATAAGCACATTTTTACAATATATGTCTTAAAACTTGCTGTAATGTCTTGTGTTTCATTTTATTATTTCATAATTACATTTATTTCAAAGGTTTATTATTTTCAAGAACATATTCATTCGGTAGGAAAATGAAATATTGTATGAAAAGATATTAAAATGGCGGCGTTTATGTACAAAACGCTTACTTCAAAAATAAGTTATACATTATAATTAGACATAATATTTCAACATGTTTTTCACTTAAACGCTAAGTTATACTTGAAAATATATTTTATTCGTGTAAATACTTACTTCTAACTTTTAAACTAACAGATATTTGCGTGCAAAATGTACACTTTTTTGACAGATATGACTTGGAAAATTTTGTATGAAAAAAATAATTATTGAAATATTTTTAAAATTCAGCATTTTTATCGCATTATTTTTAGCGTGACACTGCATCAGGTATACTGGTACATGTTCGCACATAAATTAGATTTTTAGATGCTCTTGGTTTTTCAGAAGGCGTGAGACAAACACACACACACACACACACACACAGACACTAACATTTTGATTGCTTTATTACTTTAGATAACAACAAACTGCCGGAATACTCGAGAAAAGATATAACGGATAGAGCTTTGAGTGAAATGGCACAAAAAACAAACAATTCTGGTAAGTAAAAATAAATTTTTATTTATTCGAGCACACAGTAATTCCATTGCCAAGACAATGCACAGTCAGGTTTCAAAAAATGATTTGATAAATAGTTACATCAACCATTTGGCGTATTAACAAAAGTCATATTATGTATTAAAATCGGCGATTGCATGACGCAGCGTGGACAAATATGCAAAATACGCCTATCGTCATTATCGTCATTTGTAGGATGCATGCATCCTACAAATGACGCATCCGTGGACAGTAGGCCTTACAGATATTATGCAATGTAAAGTATACCTAACATAACTCTACTGAGCCTATAACGGCACGCACACCGCCGATTTTCGAAACACACTGTTAATCATCTTTGAGTTATTTGATTTCAAATTATTCCTTAATGCGATGTTTGGGTGTAGTAGCGCTCTTAACATCCCCTATCGAAATTTCACCCCGCTAAGCAAATTTTCCGCCACGTACAGCTAATTGCGGTGCCGCCAAAAACGAAAGCGGTCGATTTTGCGCGGGGACAAAAGATGTAGAGTAACATTTGGAGGCGAGCAATTGCCAGGCAATTAAGGTGCCCACCAAATTACGCCACGCCATCTGCGAGGGAACTGCGAACACTACTGTGTTAAAATGACAAACGTTTTTTTTAGTGTCACCCTTTAATTGTTAAACGCTTTTTATGACATAAATCACAGTTTTCATATCTACAAGATTTTTATACCTCCCTCAACTAACTAAATACCGATTTATTAATTCGGTGTGTATCATTGATATATTTGAAATAATCCAACTGTCGATTTGTTCAGGAGAACTTTGTTCTCTTAACATATCGACAATGTATCAAGCCAGAATACGCGAGAATTGTATGGAGAGGTCTACTTTTTTCATGGCTTTTCCAACTTTGAAGTCAAAAAACACCAACTTAGAGGCTTCGCAGCATATATGTTCCATACACGGATTTACTCAGAATTCGGAGTAGAACATTTCGTGTGTCTGTGTGTGTGTGTGTCTGTGTGTGTGTCTGTGTGTGTGTGTGTCTGTGTGTGTGTCTGTGTGTGTGTCTGTGTGTCCGTCCCCCCCTTATAACTTTTGATCCGCTCAATTTACAGAGCCTAAAATTTCAGAATATATAAACAGTTACAGGCCTACAAAACTTTTATACTCGGAATTTTGAATTTTTGTTTCAGTCAGGGGTTATCAACTTTTGAATTTTTATTTTATTTTTCCATATATCTCAGAAACCATAAACGCTAGAACGCTGAAAATTGGTACAAACATAGACAAATACAAAATCTCAAATGAGTTTTTTCAAAAAAATTCCAGGGTTTCTCAAACATTTTTTATTAAGAAAAATATTTTTTTTATGATAAATTTATGAGTTTAACCGCCTATATTTCCAAGACTTTTACAATTATCGAAAAAAGCCGAAACACCCCAACTAGATAATTTAATTTTCTATAAAAAATATTAACATTGTAGTAGAAGATCTCAATTTTTTTTTAACAATTTTTTTAAAAATTGAAATTAGTGACGACGTCGCTTCATACATTTTGTATGGCAGTCGCCTATACACAATATGTAAGAAGACTTAATAGTTTGTTACTTCATCTCCAAACATACATACATACCATCATGCAATTTGCATATTCTGGGTAGGAAAAAGGATCTTCCTCCATACTATCCTATCTTGACATACATACCTACATATGTTGTATAGAAAACAAAATATCTGAAAATATTCAATAATTTGTATCTATGGGTTTATAGTTTGGTACATATTCTTCAACTATACATACTATCGCTATCGACAGTTGGATCTCATGTGTTACATGCAACAAGTATTTCCAAATATGAACTTATATCCTCAAACTTGTTTACATATTACTTTGTCATCCAACTGTCGATTTGTTCAGGAGAACTTTGTTCTCTTAACATATCGACAATGTATCAAGCCAGAATACGCGAGAATTGTATGGAGAGGTCTACTTTTTTCACGGCTTTTCCAACTTTGAAGTCAAAAAACACCAACTTAGAGGCTTCGCAGCATATATGTTCGATACACGGATTTACTCAGAATTCGGAGTAGAACATTTCGTGTGTCTGTGTGTGTGTCTGTGTGTGTGTGTGTGTGTGTGTGTATGTCTGTGTGTGTGTGTGTGTGTCCGTCCCCCCCTTATAACTTTTGATCCGCTCAATTTACAGAGCCTAAAATTTCAGAATATATAAATAGTTACAGGCCTACAAAACATTTATACTCGGAATTTTGAATTTTTGTTTCAGTCAGGGGTTATCAACTTTTGAATTTTTATTTTATTTTTCCCTATATCTCAGAAACCATAAAAGCTAGAACGCTGAAAATTGGTATAAACATAGACAAATACAAAATCTCAAATTAGTTTTTTCAAAAAAATTCCAGGGTTTCTCAAACATTTTTTATTAAGAAAAGTATTTTTTTTATGATAAATATATGAGTTTAACTGCCTATATTTCCATTTATTTTTAAAATATCGAAAAAAGCCGAAACACCCCAACTAGATAATTTAATTTTATATAAAAAATATTAACATTGTAGCAGTACATCTCAAATTTTTTTTAACAATTTTTCCAACTGTCGATTTGTTCAGGAGAACTTTGTTCTCTTAACATATCGACAATGTATCAAGCCAGAATACGCGAGAATTGTATGGAGAGGTCTACTTTTTTCACGGCTTTTCCAACTTTGAAGTCAAAAAACACCAACTTAGAGGCTTCGCAGCATATATGTTCCGTACACGGATTTACTCAGAATTCGGAGTAGAACATTTCGTGTGTCTGTGTGTGTGTCTGTGTGTCTGTGTGTGTGTGTGTGTGTGTATGTCTGTGTGTGTGTCCGTCCCCCCCTTATAACTTTTGATCCGCTCAATTTACAGAGCCTAAAATTTCAGAATATATAAACAGTTACAGGCCTACAAAATTTTTATACTCGGAATTTTGAATTTTTGTTTCAGTCAGGGGTTATCAACTTTTGAATTTTTACTTTATTTTTACATATATCTCAGAAACCATAAAAGCTAGAACGCTGAAAATTGGTATAAACATAGAAAAATACAAAATCTCAAATTAATTTATTCAAAAAAATTCCAGGATTTCTCAAACATTTTTTATTAAGAAAAATATTTTTTTTATGATAAATTTATGAGTTTAACTGCCTATATTTCCAAAACTTTTACAATTATCGAAAAAAGCCGAAAAACCCCAACTAGATAATTTAATTTTCTATAAAAAATATTAACATTGTAGTAGAAGATCTCAATTTTTTTTTAACAATTTTTTTAAAAATTGAATTTAGTGACGACATCGCTTCATACATTTTGTATGGCAGTCCAAACATACATACAGAACCATCATGCTGTTTTCATATTCCGGGTAGGAAAACAGGACTGACCTCCATACTGTCCTATCTTGACATACATACCAACATGTGTTAAAATTTTCAATAATTTGGATTTATGGGTTAATAGTTTGATTCTTATTCTTCAACTATACATACTATCGCTATCGACAGTTGGATCTATGTACGTACCGCTTTCTCTTTACCACACCCCCGCCCTAAGAACCCCCCACCCGTCCACCTCAAACTACATATGTACTGGCCATTTTGTTGTATTATATTTAGTTTTGATTGTCGCCTCCGAGGATGATGGTGTAACCATCGAAAGCGCTCAGGCTAATTTTAACTCAATTTGTGGATTAAAACTATGGTTTATATTCGTAATAATTTAAATATTTATTTATTTATTTATAATAAACATGACATTTTACATAAAGAGGTTTGACAACAATAATAAAGGTATATAAAAAAATTAAATCCTATATATACATATTTAAGAGAGAGACAATGGAAAGGTACACATACACATCCAGACCATTGACACTCTCTTGCGCTTTGTTGTCAATTAGAGATTTTGCTCTCCAATATGCTAGGGATAATCCCTGTGTTATACTGGGTGCAGTGTTATATGGAATCTATTTATTAACTAAAGAAACATACAGTTATGTAATTACATTGGAATGGTACAAAAAAATCAAGTAAACCAGTAAGTAGAGTATCTATGCTAAATAACCTCGGTGATTTTTTTTTTTGCTTTGAGGTACCGGCTTAGAATATTGCTTCCACTCTTTTCTATTATCATCGTTTTCAGGTGTCCCTTAAGAGCCGGGTAATCGAATATACAACAGGCAACAATATTATCCCATAGCTCAGCATCAAAGAAATGAAAGTACCTACTTTCAATGCGCAGTGTAAGTTCGCTGTCGAGCCAAGTGTTTCCGAGCACTGTTGGGTTGGGAAACCCTCGCCATGACTGACGGGCCTCCACGTTTGTGGTTGGACTCTTAGGGTGTGTTTCTCGAAAAAAGATTAACGTAAAAGTGTAGTTAAAATACTTTAATTTCATTCAATTGAACAATTTATTTATTTATTTATTTATTTGGTTTATTTGGGACAATAACAGCATCATTAACTAATATGAATATAAAACAATGAATAATAAATCAAGGCCAAAAAACTGTCCACAAAGTACATATTTACAGTTGATTCTGAAAAAATATTAATATTTTATACCTATTAAAAACTAAAAAAAAATATAAAAAAAAACTAAAAAAAATATATACATAACAAAAGCAACAAGGATAATGACGGAGATGGGGGAGGAACTGTAGGAATAGAAAAAGAAAAGTGGAGGAATGTGAGAGGTAGAGAAACTATGGTATGTCACAACACCTTTCGTCATTATGATATACGTCCGCACTCGCACCTAACCCTCTCCCGGAATTGATTATAAGAATGGAAAAATATATCTATATCATTAAAACTTTCATTATATTGTCGACAAATTCGAGGGATAGTTGAAAACTTCCGATAGTTCGTTCTACAAACAGGAACGTGAAACAATTCGGGCCGTCTGGTAGTTCTTCCAGAAACTCTGAGTGGTATAAAGTTTATTAGTTCAGAAGAGTCAAAAAAATTGTTTATTACCTTATATAAGAGAGATTGATCGGCCATAATTCGTCGATTAACTAGTGTGTCAAATTTGTGAAATTGAACTGATTCGGAATATAAAGGAAAATATATGCGTAAACGAAAGTTGACATGTTTCAAATACTTCTTTTGTACTTTTTCGATTCTATTTATATGTTTTAGGTAGTAAGGAGACCATATTGGAGTGCAGTATTCTAAATGTGGACGTATGAACGTGGTGTATAACCTATGAAGTGTACTGACATTTTTAAATGGTTTACACAGGCGGATAATATACCCCAAAGAAAAAAAAAACATGAAACCAAAGTATTTTCACTATACTATTACTGATACTTTTGTTGCAACAACCCAGACTTAGTGGTAGTGGTATGAAATATGCTTGATGGTAGTTCTTGTTTTGTCCGAGGATGAATAGATCTTCTAGTTCTAAAAAGTTCCCTATGGAGTGAGAAAGGAGACTGCGAGTACTTTTAAGTAAGGTTCAGCAATGAGGTTCACCACCCAAACAGATTGTTGCCTTTTTAGGTGAGACCAGACTAGAGTGTGGGCAAACACGCATGTGTCGTGCTTTCTTTTAAAAGGTATTGCACACCCGCACAACTATCGCTGGTTACCGCAATATGCCGCAATGGTATATATGGATGGTTTCATTTTTTTGAAAATATGTATGTTTTATTAATCATACATTATCGTTTATAATATAAGTCGGCCTTCGTTGGATTGGTATCTGACTGCTGATTCAAAGGGTCCGGGTTCGACTTCCAGTGGAGACACAGTTTTTAATTGCGTTTTCAGTCTGGATCTGTGAGACGATTAATTTCGTAAGTCTCTAGAATGTGGCAACTTGTTATTGGGTGCGTGTTAAAGAAATATTTTAATTGTGCCTGTTAGTTGCCCGAGTAGCAATATAAAAATAAAATTAAGTAATATGGAGAGGTCACGTGGGGAGAGCAAGCTCAGACCGAGTAGTGAGGATATCAGCTAATGAACATCCTTTAGGTAGCAGACCTCCAGGAAGACGGCCCAAACGATGGAGGGACAGCTGGATGTCCTCCTCCCAGGAGCAGGTGCCGACAACTACAGGACATAGTCCTAGCTGACGAAGAAGAAGAAAATAAAAACCCTCGCCGATCACAGATTCTATGACGCTGTAGGACTGAGCTTCTAACAAAATTACTGAATTAATTTAGAAGTATAAATCACATGTACCATACCTTCTGAGCTGGCATGTATCTGTAAATCTCCTGACCATCCTTCATCCACTTGGCAGAATATAAATGGTCCCCTTCCATATCATATTTGCAGCTCAGTATGGCTGTATCTCGTGGGTCAGCTATCGCTGGAACCACCAACTCCACTATAGAATGTGATATGCATGATTCTGTAACAAGAGAAATTCCATTAGAAATAAAGGGTTCCTTCCTATAGAACTATTTTTTAGTTTAAAGTAATATTTTCGAAAGCTATGGATCCATCAATTTATTTTTTATTTGTCTATCTATTTCAGCGCCGTTGAAATTAGATGAAGCTTAAATTCCAAAATACAATAATGTCATTCGGATACATTTTATTTATTTATTTATTTTTATTTGATATTGCTTCTCGGGCAACTAACAGGTAAGTACTATGTCAAATATTAATTTAACACACACCCAATAACAAGTTGCCACATTCTTAAGACTTACGGTATTAATCGTCTCACAGATCCAGACTGAAAACACAATTAAAAACTGCGTCTCCACCGGGAATCGAACCCGGGACCTTTCACTCAGCAGTCAGATATCTAACCAACTGAGCCACGAAGGACGACAACATATACCTATATATAACTTAAGAGGCTAAATAATAAATTTATATACTAAATAATAGGTTTGAATCTCTTACCCAGTACCCTCAAAAGATACCTAAGTCTTTAAAATAAAGAAACATTTTATATTTACATCTTTATGATATTGCGTGTTTTTTGAAAATTGAATTTGAGAATACTTTTCTTGTGAAATTAATTTAAGTAAAACACTTTTTTTAATTTTTTATTTTATCTAACTTTAAAACTACAAGGCTTTTGAAGTATATTTTGAAGAAGGTATATGAAAATCTACCGACTGAATTTTTTAGTAGGTGTTTTAATATTTAAATTACGATTCTTGCTATTAAAAAACTCTAAATTTTACCTTTTCTTCACGAAATAATAAAAAAAATATATATTTTATATCGCTGAGTTGGTGATATATAATACTTTTTCGTGTTTCATATATTAGAATGTAATTAAGTGTGCATATTTGTGTACATCCATACCTACATATGTCCAAGGTCTACGTTTATACAAAAAAAAATAATTTAAAAAAATATGTTTTCATTTTACATTTTTGCTAAATTTTTAAATCTTATTCGACCTACGAGGACTTTATCACAATAACTATGATGTAATTCTACCAAAAACATATAGTTACGCAATAATGAATTGTTACAAATCGACGGTTTCATTGAAATTTTTGATCTTACAAAAACCATTGAAAATTTACGCATTGATGTGCTAATCCTTTTGAGGAAGCGAATAAGTTGGCGAACGCCGAGAAAAATAACAATTATACAATTTATCATTCTTTAAAAATAAAATAGAACTTGTTCACTTTCAGAGGGAAAAATTTCAGTTCCTAAATGCAATACAACTACCATGCAGCATCACTATTCTTATATAGGAATTAAATATTTTAACAGTCTTCTTCTTCTTCTTCTTCAGCCTGTTTTCATCCATTCTTGGACATAGGCCTCCCCCTTGATCCTCCACAACTCCCTGTCTTGGGCACACTGCATCCATCTCCCTCCGGCACATTTCTTGATGTCATCAGACCACCTTGCCTGGGGTCTGCCGACACCTCTTCGGCTTGTTCTCGGTCGCCATTCTAAGATCTTTTTGGTCCATCGTGAATCCTGGCATCTGGCAATATGCCCAGCCCAGCTCCACTTAAGACCAGCGACCCTTTCCGCTACATCGGCTACTTTGGTTCTTTGTCTTATCATAACATTCTGAATTCTATCCCTTATTGAAATACCCACATTTAACATATTTAACAGTCTTAAATATAAGAAATCCGAACCGAACGACAATTTTAATAAAATGTATATTCTATCTTTATTCTCTAACAATGTGTAAATTATAAATAAATTTGGGGTAAAATAAAACCAAAGTTTTCATTTCTACTAATTTAATGACACTAACTAGTTTCGGTCATCCAGTGACCATTTTCATTGTCAAAGTGACCATGACACTTTGAAAATGGTCACTGGATGACCGAAACAAGTCAGTGTCATTAAATTAGTAGAAGTGAAAACTTTGGTTTTATTTTACCATACCAAATTTATTTTTAATTTGAAATGGAGTTCTACCAAGAATTGTCCGTAGAAAAGTTAAAAAAACAATGTGTATAATATGTTTTTTATTTTATTTTTTTATTAAGAAAAATTAAATATGTTTTCACATAATTTTGTGTTACGCTATTCCTCCACTGAACACGAGACACTCTTTCAGTGAAGAAATACGTTTAGTATTACATGATTATTAGTTTTAAGATATATGGTAGGTATATTGAACTGTATTTTGTTATAAATAAATAAATAAATCCTCAAATTGGGTCACACTCATTTAACCAAATAAACAAATATTGATTCCATATCGTTTCGTAAAATTACAGGCTTTGAGTTACCTCAAAAAACTTAGGTAAGTACAAAATCCGAGTATTCTTCGTTTACTAAACTTTTAATTAAACTAAATATATTGACTCTCGTCAAAAGAGAGGACCAACTGAGTTTGTCTCTCTTGACAAATACGTACCAGCAAAGATTATAGAAATATTCGAAGTCTTTGAAACTGTTTCTTAGAAAATTCAATATTTATTCATCTGCTCGGTGATTCAAATTTTAATGAACAGACACTGAATTCATTATTTGTAAAACAAGATTACAAAATTAATAATAAATTTAAAAATAAATCTTTCTGTGATCGTTCGAAATGTAAGACATGATGAAACCGATATTATTAATAATAAGTAATTTAAGTAGGTATTTTGCGGATAAAAGATATTTCATTACAAATAATGAAGGTCAAAGATTTGACAAAATTTCCAATGATGGTAATATATTTGACATCAGGGGGGCAAATCTGGTCAGCAGGCGGAATCAAAACCATCAATGTTTACCCATATGATGGATATAATGATAATATGGAGTTCTATAACATCTTATGATATTATAGAACCCTATAAGATAATTTCACTGAAAAAAAAAGTAATTTCAATTTCACAAAACAATTCGTTTTGTGCTATTAAATATATTGTGCGCATAACCAAATAGTACAGTCATAAATATATTAACTTTTACTACTGATAACAAAGGTTTGGCTTAAAACGCAGGTAGCAAGTTCGGTGGTCACAATTTTTTTTTTCAGTGTATATCCCTGATATGGGCAAACATGGAAACCTTTGATTCCACCGGCGGACCAGACTTGCCCCCCTGTTCTTTTGTAAATTTGTACTCATCACTTGGATTACTATCGATTTTGGAAATTGTAAATCAAAGTGAACTTGTTTGATTTTTTTTATCATAACTATAACAAATTTAGTGTCGCAATCTTTCTCCCGATCTTTTTTCTTCTCTTCGTTTCTTGTCATTAGCAAACTTACAATTGTCAAAATTCTTTTTGCTTTGTCCTACTTTAGGTAGTCAGCTATCGGCAAAAACTGGTAATAATGAATACATGTAGAAGATTTTTTAAACATTTTATGATCGGCAAATCAGTATGGTTGATTCGTAGTATTCAGACCTCCTCAGAGCCAAATCCTTTGATACGTTCAGTATCTGGATGGATGAATTATTCCCAATTGAAAGTTTGTTTTGTGCGTTTGTTGCATTTTATTTTGATCTATTAAATATTTTTCAAATTTACTCATTGATCTACTATGTCTTTTGAGGAAGTGTATAATGGTAATAATAATAATTGATTGTTATTATTTGTACTACTTAATTGTCATTAATATTATCAATAAATCTGTCATCGCCGTGAAAAAATTGTTTCATTTTTATTTACCTAGATAAATAAATACTCACCCCATCTGTAAAGGTTTTCTTCGCCGTTTACTATACGCACTACATACGTACACCTGAATAACAATTATGAGAGTTCGCTAACGACGCTCAAAGAAATGAGTATTTCGTGAAGATTCGGGAATATTCCCGTGAAAATACATCTCAAAGTCAGTTGTGACAAATTACACGAGAAGTCCAAACAAACAGTCGTTTGCTGATCATGACAGTGATTTTTCACAAGATGAGATATGAAGGTAAACAGTGGGGGGGAGATGTATGAATTGATGACCGGCCTTGTAGACTTTCTTATTATGGAATACAAATCTTACCTACATTTTGTTATGATGCGAACAGTGATCGCTTTGTATGTATGTCGGAAATATTGAACAACTGACACAATTGTAAAATATGTCATATTTTTTATAATATACATACATAAAAATACACAAGGTGTTCCACGTCCTTTCTATATAATGATTTTTCAAGGCATGTTAACAATATCAATTTAATTTATTTCATTTCATTTCATTTCATTTCATTTCATTTCATTTCATTTCATTTCATTTCATTTCATTTCATTTCATTTCATTTCATTTAATTTAATTTAATTTAATTTAATTTAATTTAATTTAATTTAATTTAATTTAATTTAATTTAATTTAATTTAATTTTATTTTATTTTATTTTATTTTATTTTATTTTATTTTATTTTATTTTATTTTATTTTATTTTATGTTATTTTATTTTATTTTATTTTATTTTATTTTATTTTATTTTATTTTATTTTATTTTATTTTATTTTATTTTATTTTATTTTATTTTATTTTATTTTATTTTATTTTATTTTATTTTATTTTATTTTATTTTATTTTATTTTATTTTATTTTATTTTATTTTATTTTATTTTATTTTATTTTATTTTATTTTATTTTATTTTATTTTATTTTATTTTATTTTATTTTATTTTATTTTATTTTATTTTATTTTATTTTATTTTATTTTATTTTATTTTATTTTATTTTATTTTATTTTATTTTATAATTTACGTACATATGTACAAAGGCAGGTTTATTGCCATAAGGCAATTTCTTCCAACCAACCCGAGCAACGTGAATTTTTGTTTTTTTTATAATATTTGATTAAAAAAATATATTTTTTTATAGTAGGTATAAGTACATATTGCCAGGATTTTTGTATGGAGTGCAATGTTGGACTCTCAAAATCTCAATAATTAATAAAATTACAGCATTCGAGATGCGGCTATACAGTAGGTTGATGCGCATATCATGGATCGATAGTCACCAATGATGAAGAAAGAGAGATAGTTGCTAACCACTTCTAGAAACACAAAGCCGCATATTTCGGCCACATATTCCGTGGTGATAGATATGCCCTTCTAAAACTTATAGTGGAGGGAAAGATAGAGGGAAGACGGCGTATGTAACGTAAAAGAATATCTTGGTTTAAAAATTTCAGGCAATGATTCGGGATTCCTGATGCGGCGTCACTAATTAGATCGCCAAAGTCCGTTAGAAGCGGCACAAGAAGAAAAAGAAGAAATATTTTACTGTCAGTATAAGGTATTTTTTATTTTTTATATAATTTTAACTTGAAAAATCTTAACAATAACCCTATTTAAAGGAAAGAAATAATAGATTATTAGACAACATACATTATAAACCATCACGCCATGTCCCTTGTGGGGTAGGCAGAGAGAACAGCACATTTTTTTCATGTTTAAACAGATTGAGGTGGCGCAGCGATACTTCATTTTAAGTATAATGTTGTATGAATTTTGGCACAAGTTTTCATTGAATGTATTTTGCCAATTCCGTTCGATATTTCAATGCATTGAGTTTATTCTTTAGAATACCAATACATCTTTTCACCCGGCATAGTTTTGTGAGCTTTTATATAGCGCTTTCTTCAATAGATACTTTCTCCATCTATAAGCATTTTATACGCCCACAATGTAATAGTGTAACAACCCAATATAAAAACATGCTAGCATCGTAAATATTAGTACAAACATTTTGATTTTAATAGCCGTGTAATCCAAAAGGCAAAATAACATCTCACACAGTTCTGCTAAGAGGTTCACCACACATTCTGAATGTTATGTGTTTTCAGGTGTGACGCTTTTTTACATTTATAATTTTTAGTATAGCCTCATTTCTTTTGCTTTCATTATAATATTACTTTTCTGTCTATTTTCTATTGTGTATTTATTTTATAACTACACATTAACTTGTTTGATTTTTGCTGTTTGTTCTTTTAATTACTAGTTGCATGTAACACATGAGATCCAACTGTCGATAGCGATAGAATGTATAGTTGAAGTACCAAACTATAATCCCATAAATACAAATTATTTAATATTTTAAGATATTGTATTATCTATACAACACATGTACCTACATAATATGTATGTATGTCAAGATTGGATAGTATGGAGGTCAGTCCTTTGATCCTACCCAGAATATGAAAACAGAATGATGGTATGTATGTATGTTTGGAGATTAGTATCAAACAATTGAGTCTTCTTAGATATTGTGTGTAGAAGATTGCCATAAAAATTGTATGAAGCACTCAGACCAGTAAAGTCCAATCATAAAGAAGTCGAAATTGCCGTACATAATGCATTGTAGTGCCAACTTTGGCATATGCCAGTGAAACATGAACGTGATATAATATGGTAGAATGAAAAATAAGGAGAGAATCCAAGATAAAGAAGGATATTATAAATAAAACTAGTTGCATGTAACACATGAGATCCAACTGTCGACAGCGATAGTATGTATAGTTGAAGAATAAGTACCAAACCCATAAATACAAATTATTTATTATTTTATTTATTATTTTATGATATTTAGTTTTCTATACAACACATGTACCTAGGTAGTCAAGATAGGATAGTATGGAGGTCAGTCTTTTTTTCCTACCCGGAATATGAAAACAGCATGATGGTATATGTATATTGTATGTTTAGAGATGAAGTATCAAACTATTAAGTCTTCTTTGATATTGTGTATAGGTGACTACCATACAAATTGTATGAAGCGATGTCGTCAATAAATTCAATTTTTATAAAAATTATTAAAAAAAAATTGAGATGTGCTAATACAAAGGTAATATTTTTTTAGAAAATTAATTTATCTAGTTGGGGTGTTTCGGCTTTTCTTGATATTTTTAAAAAAATTAGAAATATAGGCAGTTAAACTCATAAATTTATCATAAAAAAAATATTTTTCTTAATAAAAAATGTTTGAGAAACTCTGGATTTTTTTTTAAAAAACTCATTTGAGATTTTGTATTTTCCTATGTTTATACCAAATTTCAGCGATCTAGCTTTTATGGTTTCTGAGATATATGGAAAAATAAACCAAAATTTCAAAAGTTGATAACCCCTGACTGATACAAAAATTCACATTTCTGAGTATAAAAGTTTTGTAGGCCTATAATTGTTTGTATATTCTGAAAATTTGGGCTCTGTAAATTGAGCGGATCAAAAGTTATAAGGAGGGGACGGACACACACACAGACACACACACACACACACAGACACACAGACACATAGACACACGAAATGTTCTACTCTGAATTCTGAGTAAATCCGTGTATGGAACATATATGCTGCGAAGCCTCTAAGTTGGTGTTTTTTGACTTCAAAGTTGGAAAAGCCGTGAAAAAAGTAGACCTCTCCATACAATTCTCGCGTATTCTGGCTTGATACATTGTCGATATGTTAAGAGAACAAAGTTCTCCTGAACAAATCGACAGTTGGATAAAATTATGTCTTCTTATATATTTTTTGATATTTTAAAAAAAAATGGAAATATAAGCAGTTAAACTCATAAATTTATCATGAACAAAATATTTTTCTTAATAAAAAATGTTTGAGAAACCCTGGATTTTTTTTAAAAAAACTAATTTGAGATTTTGTATTTGTCTATGTTTATACCAAATTTCAGGGTTCTATCTTTTATGATTTCTGAGATATATGGAAAAATAAACCAAAATTTCAAAAGTTGATAACCCCTGACTGAAACAAAAATTCAAAATTCCGAGTATAAAAGTTTTGTAAGCCTATAACTGTTTATATATTTTGAAATTTTGGGCTCTGTAAATTGAGCGGATCAAAAGTTATAAGGGGGGGACGGACACACACACACACAGACACACACACACACAGACACACACACACACACACACACACACACACACACACACACACACACACACAGACACACAGACACACGAAATGTTCTACTCCGAATTCTGAGTAAATCCGTGTATGGAACATATATGCTGCGAAGCCTCTAAGTTATTAAGGTTCCAAAACTTTTACAACTAGTTGCATGTAACACATGAGATCCAACTGTCGATAGCGATAGTATGTATAGTTGAAGAATATGTACCAAACTATAAACCCATAGATACAAATTATTGAATATTTTCAGATATTTTGTTTTCTATACAACATATGTAGGTATGTATGTCAAGATAGGATAGTATGAAAGAAGATCCTTTTTCCAACCCAGAATAAGTGAATTGCATGATGGTATGTATGTATGTTTGGAGATGAAGTAACAAACTATTAAGTCTTCTTACATATTGTGTATAGGCGACTGCCATACAAAATGTATGAAGCGATGTCGTCACTAAATTCAATTTTTAAAAAAATTGTTAAAAAAAAATTGAGATCTTCTACTACAATGTTAATATTTTTTATAGAAAATTAAATTATCTAGTTGGGGTGTTTCGGCTTTTTTCGATAATTGTAAAAGTTTTGGAAATATAGGCAGTTAAACTCATAAATTTATCATAAAAAAAATATTTTTCTTAATAAAAAATGTTTGAGAAACCCTGGAATTTTTTTGAAAAAACTAATTTGAGATTTTGTATTTGTCTATGTTTGTACCAATTTTCAGCGTTCTACCGTTTATGGTTTCTGAGATATATGGAAAAATAAAATAAAAATTCAAAAGTTGATAACCCCTGACTGAAACAAAAATTCAAAATTCCGAGTATAAAAGTTTTGTAGGCCTGTAACTGTTTATATATTCTGAAATTTTAGGCTCTGTAAATTGAGCGGATCAAAAGTTATAAGGGGGGAACGGACACACAGACACACAGACACACACACACACAGACACACACACACACAGACACACACACACACAGACACACGAAATGTTCTACTCCGAATTCTGAGTAAATCCGTGTATGGAACATATATGCTGCGAAGCCTCTAAGTTGGTGTTTTTTGACTTCAAAGTTGGAAAATCCATGAAAAAAGTAGACCTCTCCATATAATTCTCGCGTATTCTGGCTTGATACATTGTCGATATGTTAAGAGAACAAAGTTCTCCTGAACAAATCGACAGTTGGATTATCGAAAAAAGCCGAAACACCCCAACTAGATAATTTAATTTTCTATAAAAAATATTAACATTGTAGTAGAAGATCTCAATTTTTTTTTAACAATTTTTTTAAAAATTTAATTTAGTGACGACATCGCTTCATACATTTTGTATGGCAGTCGCCTATACACAATATGTAAGAAGACTTAATAGTTTGATACTTCATCTCCAAACATACATACATACCATCATGCTATTTGCATATTCTGGGTAGGAAAAAGGATCTTCCTCCATACTATCCTATCTTGACATACATACCTACATATGTTGTATAGAAAACAAAATATCTGAAAATATTCAATAATTTGTATCTATGGGTTTATAGTTTGGTACATATTCTTCAACTATACATACTATCGCTATCGACAGTTGGATCTCATGTGTTACATGCAACTAGTTGTATTATTATTATGTTATCGTTTTCTTTTATTTTTTGATATGATTTTAAAACACGTGTTTGTTTTTTTTTCTTGTAAAAATCATTTTTGTAAATGATCACATGAGCGTTGATCTTAGAAATAAATAAATATTTTCAAATTCTTGGAAAAAAATATTTCAAAAAAGTGGAAAAGCACATAATCGTACGTAAAACACAACAAAGTTTCTCAGAGCAAAAGAAATTTAAGCATCGCACATAGTGGAAAATAAGACATATTAACATTCATTTTGCGAAGATACATTATATTCCATAGAAGTGCTTTATATGGCGCATTGCTGGTCAGATAAATAAATGTTATCTAACTCGTACAAAAATAAAGGTATATTATTATGTAAGTAAGTATATGTACGTTAGAAGTAGAGAAACATCAGTGATCTGACTTCCTGAAAGGTACTACATTTCTTGGCCGACCCTCATCCCATCTTCCTCCCCTTAATGGATGTAGTTTCATGTACAAATGGGACTCATTCATTCTGTGCACATGTCCAAACCAATCTAACATTTTATTATCCACTTTTATATTGAGTGGAAATTCACAAGACCAAACACGGTCATCGCAATCGTCCTTGCAGACCGCACACTCGCGTGGGTTAGCCGGCTAAACTGGACTCGTACGCATTTATGTCGTAATAATGCGGATTTAAAGACTGAATTATTATGAGAGACACGTCATGCGTGTAATATTGAGATATATGAAAAAGGGATTATTTCAATGACTTACAAGTCATGAAAATCACATGTGCGTTGTTAAGGTTTAGATACACATTGGAGACTTAAAACTCCAAAGAGCGTTTTTTTTTTCGTGATGCTTCTTCAAGTCTCAAAAAACTCTTCGTATTTCTTCAAGTCTCAAGAAACTCTTCGTATGTCTTGAAGTCTCAAGTATCTTTATGTATTTCAACATAATCTCTATCATATTGTGTAAACATATAAATTTATTGATTTGTTTCATAATTTTTTGTTAAGTATGTATGTAGGTAACTTATTTTATGATGTAATGAGCCCATTTCCCACAATATTAAATAATGTACTTTTTTATTCAAACAAATTAAACAAAACATATATCAAACAAAGATCATATATTTATTTATTTCAAACATTTTGAGCACATGTGCGAGCTTATTGCCAAATAGCAGTATCTTCCAAGCAACAATATTCATTTGATGAAGCAAAATGTTTTTATGATACGTACCAATTTATATGAATAAAATATAAATACATATAAAACAAAAACAATAAAAAACGTAGGGTACAGGATAGGGGGGGGGACGAGGATAGCATAAGGAGATAAATTTAAGTGTTGTGTGTAAGAAAATTATTCGGATACTGATTAGTAAACTTCAAAATCTATTCCTAATAAATTCGTAACCTATTCCAAAATTTGTTCGTAACCTATTCCCAAATCAATTCGTTACCTATCCCAAAATCAATCCGTAACATATTCCCAAATGAATTTGTAACCTATTCCCAAATGAATTCGTAACCTATTCCCAAATGAATTCGTAACCTATTCCCAAATGAATTCGAAACCTATTCCCAAATGAATTCGTAACCTATTCCCAAATGAATTCGTAACCTATTCCCAAATGATTTCGTAACCTATTCCCAAAAAAAACCGTAACCTATCCCAAAATCAACTCGTAACATATTCCCAAATGAATTCGTAACCTATTCCCAAATGAATTCGTAACCTATTCTAAAATGAATTCGAAACCTATTCCCAAATGAATTCGTAACCTATTCCCAAATGAATTCGTAACCCATTCCCAAAAAAATCGTAACCTATTCCCAAATAATCAGTGATTCAGTAATATTTTTTTTTATTTGTACAATCAACAAGTGAATCTGGTGTTGCATTGCAGCATTAATCTTTTTCAAAATTAAGAAAAATCTAAAACTTCAATAAATAAATCACAGCAAAGAAGAAAGAAAGGATGGAACAGAAGGACGTAGTGGGAAAAACGTTTATAAGTTATCTGATAGATAATGATGCATATGAATGTTGATAGGGCGATGAATGCGTGGATAAGTATGACGTTTAATCTGCTTACCCCATGAGATACATGACGTAATGGTATGTACAGATCAAAGCAATATAGAATCATTACTTCGATTATTACATACTCGTACTACAGTCTAGCGGATTGTATGAAAAAAAACTGAAAGGTAAATATTAAAACGTAAATGAAACTTATTTATTTTCAATAGAATATTTTCTATTCATTTTGCGCGGAAAGCAAAAAATACTCAAGGTCCCTTAAATACTATTTATGAAAGTAAATATCTGTTGTATTTCAAAATGGAGATTTTAATGGAAAAAAAATCAGACAAAAAGAAGAATACGGAAATGAGGGTTATTTGTTTTCAATTGAACATTTTATATACTTTTTACGCACAACGCAGAAAATATTTCATGGTCCGATAAAAAATATTTCTATTTATAAAAGTAAAAATCTGCCGTAATTCAAAATGAACATTTAATACTATCGAACGTAGGTTTCCCGGCACAGTTATAAACCATGGTTGAGTATATGTGTACCTATGTACCTTAATCAAGAAAGAGAAAAAATCTGAGCGATTTTCGTAAGCCTCCATCCAGAATATTGTATTAAATTTCCAAGAATGACAATGTATGTATTATTTTTTTTTTTATTCCAGACGACAAAATAAAACACACGTGATTTCAAGATGAAATTCCACGTATGAAAAACACACAAAATAATCAGCCGAATTCAAAAATGTTTCCAGAAATATTTTATACGTATTACATTTTTAACAAATCATTTATTTGTAGGAACACACAGTGCAAAAAAATATTTCTTTCTAGGAACACACAGTGTAAAAACTAAAACAATATTAAGATGAAGTAAAATATCATTTTTCTTAGTTTCAGTAACAGTTTTTTCGACTCTTAACTTATATCTATTTCATTTAAAGCTACCCTAAATACCTTTTTCAGATATATTTTTTTTCAATCCTTACAATAATAGTAACACAATATATTATGCGACAAAAAATATTTAAGGATCCCACATAGGCATACATAGCTTGTGTGTGGGAAACGTAACTAGATTCAAAATTTTTAAAAAATTATGACAACATCTTTTACAAAGTTTCCATCATTAAAAAGAAACACAAAAAGATTCCCAAAGCATCAAATGAATGAAGCTGGATAGTTCTACTATGCATTGTTATTGGGAATAAACAAATTCTGAAAGTTTCTGAAGTCTTACTGGTCGGGAAATTAAAAATTGAACGGCACTATATAAACCCACTCTTATTATTATAACATTATTATATGTAAAATCACAGCAAAAAAAAAAAAAGAAAAGAGAGAGTGGTTCTAGGTGAGAGAGAGAGGATGGAGAAGGAGAGTCAATTGAGGAGTTATTAGAGAGTTATTAGAGGTATAGGAGTTATTAGCTATAGTCTTTTTTTAAAGTTGATTCTATTAAAACGTCGTAAATCATCATCATACAAACTAAATTTATAAAGAACATCAAGCAAATGGATAATATACCACCGAAAAAAAATATTTGTTAAAAACAATAAACTTATAATTATGTAATATACGAATCGCTCCTTTTTGTATTAAATTTCTTCCTGGGATCCGTCACGATGTATTTTAATTAAAGCTTCTATAAACATTTTAAAATTGAGTAGAATATTTCGTATTTTCCATTTTTAAATTGAAACAAAGAACAAGTAAATATCTTTATTACTGTACAAAATAAGATTTTCCTCAGTTTGAAATGAAAATTAATTAAATGTTAAAAAAACATAATAGTTTCTTTGTTTAAAATCTTTCTTTTAAATAGTTATATATTTTTTTTAATCCTGTACGTAGGTAGCAATTGCTTTTTATCAAGTTTCCACCATTCAAAATGTAATCTATATCGTTTATATTTATGTTTTGTGTAAGAGACGATATTTTTAAGTAACGGCATACCACAAGAGAAACGTATTTTAAACTATAAATATATACATAAGTTGTATATTTGACACATAAATATCATTACAAAGGCAGATCACAAAGTTAACATGGAAAAATAATAACCTGTATAAATGCAATGCATCACAAAGTAAAAAAATACATGTAAGAGAACATTTAATAAACCAATAAAGATATGGAACTTCAAGTTTGAAAAAGTTATTTTGAGTTTAAAATTGGTTTTGGTTTATTGTGTATTATTCAGTCTTATGAAAATTGTATAGTAATGTTACAGTGCTTACTGAATGGTCCAGTAATAATCATAATATTGTATATCTAAGTCTAAATATGAGAATTAATCAGAGTAAAATAATCTTTGACTCCACAAACACAAGAAAACCAATGAAACCTTCATACAGACATAAAAGTTTTAGATCGATACTCAAATACAGCGCCATTTTTTTTAATTCGTTCCCATTAGAATGTGATAAGACCCACCTAATATTTATTGAGTATTGGATTGCAGCTGACTTTAGAGATATCCTGATAACACCAATGACTCTGGCTTCAGTCCAAATAGGGCATTTGAAGAGGCGTGTACAGAAAACCAAAATACCTAATTACTGCGGGTCCAATAAAATGGAAATATAAAGGAAATTCACATAGATAATTCTCTACATTATTGACTTCTTCCAAACTTTCCTGTACAGAGTTGTTTCCAAACTCTCTGAGGACACTTGTATAAATTTATAGAAAAGTCTGGGTTATCATGGTTCCTTGAAAGAGGTTGCAACCAGCGGCGACTCTATACCTATAAAGTGCGTTGAATCAATTGCACTTCCAATTTTTTATGGTATATTATAAAAATTAATATAAAAATATGTTTAAAAATTGTATTATGGTTTCATTTATTAATGTTTATTTTTTTACAAAAAATCATTATATTATACTGTGGCAGCCCACATCTAGAAATTTCATAATCATCCCAAATCACTTTGATTTGATAGTAAACTGTAAACCACTCGGTTAGCTATCCCACTTTATTGGGATAAAGCAAACTCTCTTTATTGGTAACCCCTCTGGTTACCACCTATATTTATTAGTAACCCCTCTGGTTACTAAACACGCTTGATTGGTACTTATGTATGGCATGCAATATTGAAAACACACCAAGATGAATTTGTACCAGTATACCAAACTACATATGTATATAAACACTTAAAAACAAATTTATAAAAATTTTAAGATATTTTGTTTTATATATAAAACATCTAGGTATGTATGTCAGGATAGTATAGAATGGAGGTCAGACTTTTTTCCTACCAAGAATAATTTGAAAACAGGATGATGGTATGATAATATGTATGTTTGAAGATAAATTATATCAAACTATTGAGTACCCGTAGATATTATATAGAAGGTATATACTGCCTTACAAATTGTATGAAACAATGTCACAAAATTCTATTATATACCTATTTGCGTGTAACACATGAGATCCAACTGTCGATAGCGATAGTATGTAAAGTTGAAGAATAAGTACCAAACTATAAACCCATAAATTCAAATTATTTAATATTTTAAGATATTTGGTTTTCTATACAACACATGTAGATATGTATGTCAAGATAGGATATTAAAGAGATCAGTCCTTTTTTCCTACCCAGAATATAAAAACAGAATGATGGTATGTGTGTATGTTTGGAGATTAAGTATCAAACTATTAAGTCTTCTTAGATATTGCGAGTGCCATATAAATTGTATGAAGTGATGTCATCACTAAATTCAATTTCATGAGATGTACTACAACAATGTTAAGATTTTTAAAATTAAAATTAAATTATCTAGTTGGGGAGCTTCGGCTTTTTTCGATATTATTAATAACTTTGGAAATATGGGCAGTTAAACACATAGATTTATGGTAAAAAAATGTTTTTCTCAATAAAAAATGTTCGAGGAACTGGAATTTTTTTTAAAATAAATTTGTGATTTTGTATTTGTCTATATTTATACCAATTTTCAGGGTTCTAGCTTGTATGGTTATTGAGGTTTTTGAGATATATGGAAAAATAAAGTAAAAATTCAAATGTTGATAACCCTTGACTGAAACAAAAATTCAAAATTCTGAGTATAAAAGTTTTGTAGGCCTATGACGATTTATTTTATGTGTCTAGTCCTTCAAGAACCCTATTATAGGTACAAATTAAACAAATGAAACGTGTGGGATGAAAATTTTCAACATTTTTATGTAAATAGTTTTTATTTTATTCTTTTATTAGGAAAACTTGATCATTTTTCAATGCCATTTTATAAATTTGAAAGTGATGTGCCTTTTTATAAATATCAAAATTCAAGTTTTCTTAACTTGGGGGTCACTTTGAAATATTTGACAATTTAAAAAATTAATAAGCACTATTCAGATATCCTTCAAAATCTAAGCGAGTATTATTTAATACAAATTTGTAAAATTAGAAAAGAATCGAATGAGTACTTAGTCTGTAACCGATAAAGTAAAAAATAAAACACGCCGTACAAAAATATTGGGTTGAAACTTTTAGAATACAATCTAGGATTGAAACAAGTTCGCAATCTGCAATAAAAAAATAATTTCATAAATACAAAAACAAAAACAATTGTTTATGACCACATGTTTAATTTTCAACTAAGCTAATAAATATAAAACATGAGAGGTACTTATTATATGAAAGATAAATTATAATTGCTTGTAAGTTCAGTTTAAGACTATGGTAGGTACATAATTTACAAGCTCCGAAACTTCTATGATATATTATTCAAAATATTTCCAACCCCCACATATTATGTACTAGTTGTACATTGGACTCGATCTTTTGTCTACTTAACTCATATGTTATTTACATAATCACATATGGAAGATAACAAGCAGAGTAAGAGGTATATAACACATGGCCATTATGACATCCTGAAAGAAGGAACTGAAAGAATTCTTAATAATAGACGAGCATGTGTGAGAGGATGGATACGTTTTAAGATAGAAAAATATGCTGTTCGGTTCTCTCTGCCTAATTCTCTCTTGAAGGACAAATTAATCATGATGGTATGTCATTATTATTTATTTCAAACGTTTTTTCTCATTGCATAATAAGTGCACCTGTTCCAACCAACGTTTTGGTAAGAATAGGTTGGTTTGGTTTGTATATTTATATAAAAATAATTATAAAAAAAGTATTTTTCCACATTTTTTTTGTACAATATTGACAGAACGTTTTCGCCAAGGTGACTTGGCATTGTCAAGGTCTAAAAGAAACTAAACGAAATTAACAAAATTTATAGTTTATTCAGCATTTACAACATTCGGTCAGTATTATAAAAAATACATACATCCATACCATCTCGCCACGTCCCTCTCGGGGTAGGCAGAGAAAACCGAACGCCACTTAATTCTATCTTGACATACATTCATCGCCTCGTCAACATTTATACATCGTCTTATACATGTTAGTCTGTTGTTCACGCTTCTAACATTTCCGTCCACCAAAATACCGTTCACATGGATGTGTCATTCCTTCCTTGGGCGGCCCCGAACTCTCAAAAAATATTGTGGAAAAATACTAATTTATTTATTTATTAATTTAAAAAAATGGATTTCCACTCTGTTAACACATAAACTCTAGAATCATTAAAAATAATTATATTTTATGATTGTTGAATAAAATATATTTTCAATTGATAAACTTGTTTTTACTTTTAAATTGATATCACTTTACATTTTAAATTTCTGTTTATCTTAATACTTGAATATCAACTACATACATACATATAAAGAACTTTACAAAAATCAATACGAAACACCTGATTCCTAAGCAGAAAAAAATATTTTTGAATAGAATAAGTCGCGACCAAGTGTCCCGCACCCGAGTATCCTTTTCGATAAGACAGGACATAGCAATAAAACACGTAGGTATGGTACATAAGAATATCACGTAAAACGTATGCCTTCCTACACAACTGCACCAGAGGAGTATGGTTGTCATTAGATGAAATTGACCTCCAATCATCTAGAATGCAGTCCTTATTATTTACATATATTATCCGTAGATCCTTGTGGACACATTGACTCGTCCTGCACACAAGTTTTTGCCAGAAAGGAAAAAGTAATGATATATTTAGAGCAGAAATATTTAATTTTAAGTCGAGTAGACTGTGATAGTATATCAAATTCATATTCAACTCTCCGCTATGGAATTGTGGAACTTCATGATTTCACGATTTTTATGCGTATTTTCTTACATCAATTCGTCGTGATGTGTTTGTATTTATGGCGTACTGTCACACCCTAATTTTTAAGCTAAGATAAATCTTGCTTTGTTTTAAATTTGCCCGGGGCGGATGTCACAAGTTAAAGGTTTTAAAAATAAAGTAAAAAAAAAAATTTAATTAAATAATAAAGTATATTAAATTTGATGACTGATGAGAACTCTCCCCTGCGTAGATGTCCAAACTTACCATACGCCGTCTCTCATTTACAGTCCAGGATTCGGATGAATGAGCCTTACATACGTAAGGTGACTGTGTAGTTATTTGTCAAAATAATTACTATATGTATATATTTCAAAAAAAACTTATTACCCTTTGAATAGGTCCATATTAGAAAAAGGAGTAAAAATCATTTGTGAATTAATTATTTAAAAAAAATATATATAAAAGAAACTCAAATGCTTGTATAGATCTCTGCATTTATTCAGACAATAATACAAGAAAAGAAAAACAAGAAACAACAAGGGAACAACAACAAGATAAAAAAAATCAAGGAAAATTATTCAAAATAGAATTCTAATTATAATTTAAAAGCTAGACACATATATGTATTTTTTACTTCAAAGAAAGGTACAGCAGATCAAGATGACCGAGATCCTGATGATATATAGATAAAAGAATTTTTGAATTAAAAACAAAAAAAAAAAAACAACAATCAAATTTACTCTAAGATTTAAAATATGAAATTTATATTTAATTAAAAGAAGAAGAGGTTGCAAGAAAAAAAAAAAAAGGAAATTTGAACAAATTAAAATTAAAAGAAAACCAAGATAGACGTATCTTATTCAAATAAAAACCCCTCCTTTGAAATAAAAAGAAAACAACAATCAAAATTTACTTTGTGAGTTAGGTATAAAATTATCTTTAATTATAATAAGAAAAAGGTTGCAAGAAGGTAAAATCGATTAATTTTAAAATTTAAGGCCAAGATAGAGTTATCTTATTCAAAATAAACCCCTTCCCTTCGGTAAATGGTTCAACAACAATTAGCAAATCATCAGTATGGTAAAAAAAAATTAAGTTCTAAAATAAAAAAAAACTATATGTATTTATTTGAAGAAAAGGTACCAATATGTATGAGAAGGAAAAGAACAGAACGGAATTGATTTAACAAAAATAAAACCAATCATTAACTATAAAATAATTATATATTGATTCCCCAAAGTTTAACAACTATAGGTCTCAATTGAATAAAAGAATTTAATTTACCCAGTAAAGGTATAAACCTTCCCACAATTTAGATAATTTGCTGTATGAAACAATTCAAATCATATCAACTTGAATGACCCTGTTACTTAAGGTATGGAGGTAACAATTCACTTCTGGTTTATAATATTTGAAAAAAAAATTACTTATGTACAAGGCGGTTTAAGGTACCTATACACATATATGTATAGACATATTCATATAAGAAAATTGAATTTGCCTTTCTATTTTTTTTAATGCCTGTGGAGCAATTACATACTCTCTCGACAGGTAAACAAAAATATATTATAATTGTAATCATCTATACATATATACAAACTCCATATACATGCATATACATCATGAAATCAAAATATTGAACAAGGTACACAAATACTATCAGAAGGAACAATAAATAGATTCTCAAATTTGGAATTTTAAGGTGTTTTGGCTTGGCTTCATTTCAACCTTAAGGAACAACAAAAAGATTGATTTATATCTGTGGTTCGTTCAGAAACAAAATATATATAAGTGAGACGAAGTAGTCTTTGAAAAATACAAAAAAAATAAAATCAATTTAAATCTCAAAAAGGGGCAATTAACCGACAAAAGTTTCACTCATGGCTGCAAAATCATCTAGCTTCTTCAAGAACGGGACTCTCCTCACGAAAAAGTAAAACGTCGTTATATGTAAACAATTTAGATTCTGTCTTTTTACCTTAGCAATTTGTCAGACTGGACCTGTCATGTGAATTAATCAGAGAAACGGTGCTTACGACCTATCTCTGACTATCACACAATTTGAAGATAATCCTTTAATGCGATTACACCAATTCACAGCTTTTATTTTAGACCACTTATCACAATTAACTTTTACACTCGACCTACGTGGGATCTTTCTAAAACGTCCAGATTCAC
This sequence comes from Molanna angustata, assembly GCA_963576475.1. Lineage (NCBI taxonomy): Eukaryota > Metazoa > Arthropoda > Insecta > Trichoptera > Molannidae > Molanna > Molanna angustata. Next base: position 17,330,094 of record OY754981.1, read on the forward strand.
AAGGCTCGAAATTACTATTAAATTGTATGTATTTATTTAAATCTTTTCTTAAAGGCCATAAAAATCTCACAACCCAGTATTTTCGAATAAATGTCTTCCTATCAGTAATAGCATCAATTCCTTACTCCGATTTATTTTTGATTATACAACGAAATCATTGATAATCACAGTCTTTAGTCTTTAAACGTTGCTGATCAATCAAAGGATGCGGTCTTAGTTAGCTTTAAATCCACTGGGCGGCAAAATATATATATATATATATATACCTTAATCTATAAGGTGATAGTTCAACATTTTACGCGGGAAAATATTATGAAATGTTTCCATGAGTACTTTATTTGGTTTGGAAATCAAGCTCGCACATATACATCGCCGAACAGCCGGTCTTTCTTTCTCAAGCAGCTTCAGCTCACCTGCCTCTCGGCGCGAAGGTTATATTTATATATTTCTTTTGACGATGTTAGCTTGTCTAGAACTCAAACCAGAGTATATAACTTGAATAATTAGCTCTTTCAAGCGGCTTCCGCTTACTTGTTCTTTTTGGCGCGAAATCCCATTTATATTTCCTTGACGATGCTTAAAACTGTCTGGAACTCAAATCAGTGTATATAATTGAATAATTTGCTTTTTTAAGCGGCTCCCGCATACTTGTTCTTTTTGGCGCGAAGTTTAATAAATATTTTTTGACGATGCTTAAAACTGTCTGGAACTCAAGCCAGTGTATATAATTGAATAATTTGCTCTTTCAAGCGGCTTCCGCTTACTTGTTCTTTTTGGCGCGAAGTTTAATAAATATTTCTTGACGATGCTTAAAACTGTCTGGAACTCAAGCCAGTGTATATAATTGAATAATTTGCTCTTTCAAGCGGCTTCCGCTTACTTGTTCTTTTTGGCGCGAAATTTAATATTTATATCTTGACGATGCTTAAACTGTCTGGGACTCAAGCCAGTGTAGATAATTGAATAATTAGCTCTTTTAAGCGACTTCCGCTTACTTGTTCTTTTTGGCGCGAAGTTTAATAAATATTTCTTGACGATGCTTAAAACTGCCTGGAACTCAAGCCAGTGTATATAATTGAATAATTAGCTCTTTCAAGCGGCTTCCGCTTACTTGTCTTTTTGGCGCGAAATCCAATTTATATTTCTTGACGATGCTTAAAACTGTCTGGAACTCAAGCCAGCGTATATAATTGAATAATTAGCTCTTTTAAGCGGCTTCCGCTTACTTGTTCTTTTTGGCGCGAAATCCAATTTATATTTCCTTGACGATGCTTAGACTGTCTGGAACTCAAGCCAGAGTATATAATTGAATAATTAGCTCTTTCAAGCGGCTTCCGCTTACTTGTTCTTTTCTGTTTTATACTTCGCAACGTTAAAGACTTAATTCCTTCCATTCCTTTTCTTTTAGCCAAAATCAACGCTTCTAAATACCGAAATGATAGTTCGACAATTTTAATGAAAACGAATTTTCAATGTTTCTTCCGAGATTTAAATTTATGAAGACGAATTTTAATTTTTTAAAAAAAATAATAAAAGAATATTATTAAATACAATGCAGAGATCTGATACATCCTTATTTAAATTTGCACATTTTTCTTCTTAAAAAAAAATATCTAATCGCCTTGTTAAAAAAAAACTCTATTATTTTTTCTTATAAAAAAAAATAAATAAAATCCGGCGTCCGAAGCCGGGGAAAATGTTTTATATGCGAGACTCACGTGATAATTCGTTTGCAAAGACAAGTTTTTTTTAAAGAATTTACTTTGAGAATGAAAATAAAACTGACTTACTGCTTCGTGAGTAGTCATATTTATAAGTTCGGTATTAGCAATCTGTGAGTGTGTGCGTAAGTCAGAGAGGCTTTCAGTCCCTCTGAATACGCTCCTAGAGAAGGTTATTTCGCGGATTTTCGGAGCGCTAAATCAATGGAATTGTATGAAAAAAAAAATATTATTTTTTTCCTTCAATCACAAAACATCCACAATCCCTACACGATTCTGAGATTGAAAACGAAACTGTTCTAACGCCTAAATTAGAGACGCTACGAATTTTCAAAGATAGATGTTATAAGTTTAGGCGGCACAATTACTGCCAACCCGCCTGAATTTTTCAACTTGGAGTTCGCTCGCTAATTGTAGGTACATAAGCCGCGTTGACTGCGTTATGTACTAGTACATAACGAGGGTGTAGCCAGATCATCTTTTTAGGATTTTTAATAATTATTTTTACGAAAGTAAATTTTGGTGACCATTATTTAACAAAAATGAAAAACCCAAGATTGTTCAATGATGAATTCGTTGCCTATACGCATGAAAATAGAAAGGAATAAAAACATTTCCTAACTCTCCTAACTTACTAAGATTTCGGAAAACTTCATACTCAACTCACAAGTCTTTCAATGCTATTATTATAACTTTTCATTAGGATAGGGAAGTTTATTAAAAAGTTATATAAAAACGTGAGTCAATAAAATGAACTTGTCCTCAATTCTACCTTTTCTTTATACTTAACCAACTAATTCTTTACCCAAAATCAATGATGCTAGGAAAACCAGTAATTAATAATAGTGTATTTCAATATCAACCATAATTCTTTCCTCATACAAGATCTTCTTCCAAATACTATATTTAATTTTATTTTTACTTCTGCTATGTATCTCCTCACACTTCAACAAAAACTTAACAATGTGAATCCAACCATTTGGAAATATATAACACTGAAATAATATTCTATACTTACAAAACTTTTTCTTTAAAAAGGAATTTTTCAACTATACGTTCCACTAGGCGAAGATTGAGTAATAGTGTGGACACCCTAAAAAGACGTCATACATAATAGATAATTGTCTTATGTAGTTGACACGTATTCGGCTATATGTAAACAGAGAAGGATGACAACATACGCGATTATACTGAGGGAAAGAGATAGCAACACTGGTTATTTACTAGAGGGAGTATCAAGTATAAACTTTTAGAGAAGTGAAAAAAAAGTATAGCATATCCCCACTCGACTTCGATCGTGACGTCACAAACTAATCATCATCATCATGCCAATTTGTATGAAAACTTACCTAGTTCTTAGTAGAAATACGCGGATTTGTTCAAAACAAATTGTGGTGTTCTTTTTGACATGAGACATGTACTAAACACATTCAATCCTTAGCAAAAATACCTGGCTTCGCTCAGAACCTTTGTCGTGTGATTTTCGACACGCGACATTCCCCGACAAGCCGATTAAAAAAAAAAAAAAATATTCCCAATAATTTATTTATTTTTTTTTTTTTTCTTTTCTTAATTATGGCCTATCAAAAAAATTTTTTCCACCAATATCCGAAACAACCAACCATCATAATAAATATGCAATCAATCCACAAGAAAAACAAAACAAAACAAAACAAAACATGTCTAGATCCGGGTCTCGATGTCACGAATTCTCAAGTAAAATAAGCATACTTCATCGGAAACATGAGTTAAATAACAGACAACTCGATAAATCGAGATAATAGAAAGGTAATAGTTTGAGAATAACAATAAAATATAAATAATATAACATGGAATAACAATAACATATAAATAATAATAAGACATATAAATTATACATACACAAAAACATATAACAATTTGTATCATAATTTGACGGACGGACGGACAATTTAAACAACAACGTCGGAAATTTAGTTCTCCAGCAATAGAAGATCAAAGGCCAAAACAACAAAAATTGCACATAAAACATAGAAGACAATAAACATTCTGAAGGAATATTATACCATCGACTATCTGTGTCCACAATCGCTTCAAATGAAGATCAGATACAAAAAACTGCGGAACACAGAAACACGACTTTACAAGGACAGGACAATAAGTGACCATGACCAAAAGAAACCCTTTGCTAGATCAGACAGAAAAAGCCTCCAGGAAAATCCTTTTCACGGTTCACTTACAAGATACACAATAAAACGGGATCAATTCAAATTTGTTTCCCTTTAACAAAAAGTGTCCAATTCCGCTGACACAGACGGAATGAACTAACCATTATAAGCTGGCTACAGTCACTATCGTGGGAGACCTAGGACCTTTATAAGCCGTCCCAGGCTATCACGCAAAACCCGGGAATATTTTTCATCATGTCATTCGACTATGAATCGGAAAAATCATTCCCGTGCAATCTCAGCGGTACCACTGACGATTGCCCAATGTCTCTATACCAAGAACATTGCCATGAGTTTCCTCATGCCATGGTAAAACCATGAATATATACATAAACATACAACAATATCTACACGGAAGAACCGCCACATCATATAAATAACAATTATAAAACACGAATCGGGCGATAAGATCAACATGTACATATGTACCAGTGATTTTTATACGCCATCGCATAAGAATACATACAATAAGCAATTATAAAAACACACGGATCGGGCGACAGTATCAACATGTATATATATACCAGAGATACCATCCACCACCGTAAATATATATACAAATAATATATAACACGGGGACCGGTGCGACTAAGGACATTTACATAAGTAACAGTCAAAATCAACACTCCCGTAACAATAATACATAAAATTTATGTGGATGGGAAAAAAAATTTTCGGAAACAGACCCACGGAACCAGCGATGTCTCCTCATGTATATAAATACCAGCGAAACATACGCCTCCGTGTAACAAATACAGAAACATGAAATAGAAAAAAAAAATTTCTAGCTTTATCCTGAAAAGATAACAGAGGAAAGATGACATCGAGTTTACAAATCAGACATGCTTATAGAAAAATCGACAAAACAAAACACATACTTATAACTGAAACAACACTTGGTATATTACATCCGACAATCCAGGCGATCTCCCAACCAAATCCAAAACTAGTATACCCTACATACAAAATCATTCTATCACGTGCACAAGAACATACAGTCATTCTATTGTAATCTCACAGTCTTACTATCACTACAACAATATTCAAAATTCAATTAGATTCGACGAGGAAAACACCTTAGACCATCATCTGCAATTACACCACTAAATATCTAATCACTTTTAAGGATATCTTGAACATGGTATCTTGCCAAATAACCAGAATCGACATCACGGAGTAAATAAACATTATTGGAGATCCTCTCCAATACACAAGATTTTAAGAAACAAGGAAATAGTTTGGAAGAAAATATGCTCCAGCATTCTAATTGGCGAAATCTCAACTTTACAAATGTCAACCAACATGACCAATATGATTTCAATTCAAAACTGCTGACGATCGCTGAAAATAACACTTTCTTAGTATTTCCACTCAAGGATGGGGTAATTCTGACAATTTAACAACATAGGATTCAAACAGTTATGTTGACGATGACTTGCCGAAAAATAATACTCTCTGACAATTATCAGTAACATGGTACATTCTCCTTTGTAACGACCTGACTTGCTATACCTATACGTTGCATACAAATAAATAAATAAATAATTTTATAGAAGTGAATTTATCTTATTAAACAGATTCCTACAACAACTAAATTGTCAAAACAATCGTATGAAACTGCTTTGTCTATGTACCCTAGCAAGTACTCACTACAAATAAATAAATAAATTCATTTGTTAAATCAGATACTGGTACCTAACACAATAATTAAAAGACAATATTCAATATGCTATTATTAATTCAACGTTCGATGTTACGCACTACTAATTAAAATAGAGCAACTCAAATAATTCACCTTATTAAAACGATGGATGTATATTGAACTACAATTTACGTCACCCAGACATCCAAGGTTACTGATACATTAACACGGCTCACTAGCGGTCACATGACCAAATCCAACAGGCGGAAATAAACGGAACTAAATACGGAAACGGTTGCTACTAAACTGGGACAGTTCGCCTACAATTTCTGTGATAATTCGATTCTCCGACGCCTCCTTTGCATAACGACATTTTCCCTTTTTAATATCAATAATTATCTCTTTTGAAGATACAATATTATCATTTTAACTATAAATGTTTTCCCGCTTGCACGCGTAACGGATTTTAAACTCTTTTTGTAACAATTTGACAAAAACGCAATGAATTACGAAAGTTACTGCATTTATTTGCTTCTATACCTTCGACGGGAGTATGCAATAAAGAATCCATATTAAATTCCAATAAAATTTTTCACACACAAAAATAAAAAAATTAAGTTAACTGTAAAAATTGCCAAAATATTCTTTCAGTGGTATTACTCACTGTCAAAACACAAAGAAACCAAGCCAAAACTGAAAAAGATACAAGACAATTGCATAACAAAAATACAGTACATAAAAATAATAATAATAATAATAAACACAGTGTAATTTTGAAGGAACCACAGACTTAAGCCAAACACCCTCCAAATTGAGTATCGAAAGGTAGTAATGTATTTAAAGGTAATTAAATCAGTAAATAACAGAGATCAACACCAAGCAATCGATGATAAAAATTTTCTTCCCTTAACAAGAAAAAGGTTAGAATTTATATAGAAATGAACTCAAATAAATATTTGAGCCAAATTCGACAGTCAACTCAGTCCAAAACCAACTTTTTGGTCAGCTATTTAATGCTCGAGTAAATTACAACAGTCAATTCATTCAGGGGCCCCACGTTGGGCGCCATTTTAACTGTCACACCCTAATTTTTAAGCTAAGATAAATCTTGCTTTGTTTTAAATTTGCCCGGGGCGGATGTCACAAGTTAAAGGTTTTAAAAATAAAGTAAAAAAAAAAATTTAATTAAATAATAAAGTATATTAAATTTGATGACTGATGAGAACTCTCCCCTGCGTAGATGTCCAAACTTACCATACGCCGTCTCTCATTTACAGTCCAGGATTCGGATGAATGAGCCTTACATACGTAAGGTGACTGTGTAGTTATTTGTCAAAATAATTACTATATGTATATATTTCAAAAAAAACTTATTACCCTTTGAATAGGTCCATATTAGAAAAAGGAGTAAAAATCATTTGTGAATTAATTATTTAAAAAAAATATATATAAAAGAAACTCAAATGCTTGTATAGATCTCTGCATTTATTCAGACAATAATACAAGAAAAGAAAAACAAGAAACAACAAGGGAACAACAACAAGATAAAAAAAATCAAGGAAAATTATTCAAAATAGAATTCTAATTATAATTTAAAAGCTAGACACATATATGTATTTTTTACTTCAAAGAAAGGTACAGCAGATCAAGATGACCGAGATCCTGATGATATATAGATAAAAGAATTTTTGAATTAAAAACAAAAAAAAAAAAACAACAATCAAATTTACTCTAAGATTTAAAATATGAAATTTATATTTAATTAAAAGAAGAAGAGGTTGCAAGAAAAAAAAAAAAAAGGAAATTTGAACAAATTAAAATTAAAAGAAAACCAAGATAGACGTATCTTATTCAAATAAAAACCCCTCCTTTGAAATAAAAAGAAAACAACAATCAAAATTTACTTTGTGAGTTAGGTATAAAATTATCTTTAATTATAATAAGAAAAAGGTTGCAAGAAGGTAAAATCGATTAATTTTAAAATTTAAGGCCAAGATAGAGTTATCTTATTCAAAATAAACCCCTTCCCTTCGGTAAATGGTTCAACAACAATTAGCAAATCATCAGTATGGTAAAAAAAAATTAAGTTCTAAAATAAAAAAAAACTATATGTATTTATTTGAAGAAAAGGTACCAATATGTATGAGAAGGAAAAGAACAGAACGGAATTGATTTAACAAAAATAAAACCAATCATTAACTATAAAATAATTATATATTGATTCCCCAAAGTTTAACAACTATAGGTCTCAATTGAATAAAAGAATTTAATTTACCCAGTAAAGGTATAAACCTTCCCACAATTTAGATAATTTGCTGTATGAAACAATTCAAATCATATCAACTTGAATGACCCTGTTACTTAAGGTATGGAGGTAACAATTCACTTCTGGTTTATAATATTTGAAAAAAAAATTACTTATGTACAAGGCGGTTTAAGGAACCTATACACATATATGTATAGACATATTCATATAAGAAAATTGAATTTGCCTTTCTATTTTTTTTAATGCCTGTGGAGCAATTACATACTCTCTCGACAGGTAAACAAAAATATATTATAATTGTAATCATCTATACATATATACAAACTCCATATACATGCATATACATCATGAAATCAAAATATTGAACAAGGTACACAAATACTATCAGAAGGAACAATAAATAGATTCTCAAATTTGGAATTTTAAGGTGTTTTGGCTTGGCTTCATTTCAACCTTAAGGAACAACAAAAAGATTGATTTATATCTGTGGTTCGTTCAGAAACAAAATATATATAAGTGAGACGAAGTAGTCTTTGAAAAATACAAAAAAAATAAAATCAATTTAAATCTCAAAAAGGGGCAATTAACCGACAAAAGTTTCACTCATGGCTGCAAAATCATCTAGCTTCTTCAAGAACGGGACTCTCCTCACGAAAAAGTAAAACGTCGTTATATGTAAACAATTTAGATTCTGTCTTTTTACCTTAGCAATTTGTCAGACTGGACCTGTCATGTGAATTAATCAGAGAAACGGTGCTTACGACCTATCTCTGACTATCACACAATTTGAAGATAATCCTTTAATGCGATTACACCAATTCACAGCTTTTATTTTAGACCACTTATCACAATTAACTTTTACACTCGACCTACGTGGGATCTTTCTAAAACGTCCAGATTCACAAGGCTCGAAATTACTATTAAATTGTATGTATTTATTTAAATCTTTTCTTAAAGGCCATAAAAATCTCACAACCCAGTATTTTCGAATAAATGTCTTCCTATCAGTAATAGCATCAATTCCTTACTCCGATTTATTTTTGATTATACAACGAAATCATTGATAATCACAGTCTTTAGTCTTTAAACGTTCCTGATCAATCAAAGGATGCGGTCTTAGTTAGCTTTAAATCCACTGGGCGGCAAAATATATATATATATATATATATATATACCTTAATCTATAAGGTGATAGTTCAACATTTTACGCGGGAAAATATTATGAAATGTTTCCATGAGTACTTTATTTGGTTTGGAAATCAAGCTCGCACATATACATCGCCGAACAGCCGGTCTTTCTTTCTCAAGCAGCTTCAGCTCACCTGCCTCTCGGCGCGAAGGTTATATTTATATATTTCTTTTGACGATGTTAGCTTGTCTAGAACTCAAACCAGAGTATATAACTTGAATAATCAGCTCTTTCAAGCGGCTTCCGCTTACTTGTTCTTTTTGGCGCGAAATCCCATTTATATTTCCTTGACGATGCTTAAAACTGTCTGGAACTCAAATCAGTGTATATAATTGAATAATTTGCTTTTTTAAGCGGCTCCCGCATACTTGTTCTTTTTGGCGCGAAGTTTAATAAATATTTTTTGACGATGCTTAAAACTGTCTGGAACTCAAGCCAGTGTATATAATTGAATAATTTGCTCTTTCAAGCGGCTTCCGCTTACTTGTTCTTTTTGGCGCGAAGTTTAATAAATATTTCTTGACGATGCTTAAAACTGTCTGGAACTCAAGCCAGTGTATATAATTGAATAATTTGCTCTTTCAAGCGGCTTCCGCTTACTTGTTCTTTTTGGCGCGAAATTTAATATATATATCTTGACGATGCTTAAACTGTCTGGGACTCAAGCCAGTGTAGATAATTGAATAATTAGCTCTTTTAAGCGACTTCCGCTTACTTGTTCTTTTTGGCGCGAAGTTTAATAAATATTTCTTGACGATGCTTAAAACTGCCTGGAACTCAAGCCAGTGTATATAATTGAATAATTAGCTCTTTCAAGCGGCTTCCGCTTACTTGTCTTTTTGGCGCGAAATCCAATTTATATTTCTTGACGATGCTTAAAACTGTCTGGAACTCAAGCCAGCGTATATAATTGAATAATTAGCTCTTTTAAGCGGCTTCCGCTTACTTGTTCTTTTTGGCGCGAAATCCAATTTATATTTCCTTGACGATGCTTAGACTGTCTGGAACTCAAGCCAGAGTATATAATTGAATAATTAGCTCTTTCAAGCGGCTTCCGCTTACTTGTTCTTTTCTGTTTTATACTTCGCAACGTTAAAGACTTAATTCCTTCCATTCCTTTTCTTTTAGCCAAAATCAACGCTTCTAAATACCGAAATGATAGTTCGACAATTTTAATGAAAACGAATTTTCAATGTTTCTTCCGAGATTTAAATTTATGAAGACGAATTTTAATTTTTTAAAAAAAATAATAAAAGAATATTATTAAATACAATGCAGAGATCTGATACATCCTTATTCAAATTTGCACATTTTTCTTCTTAAAAAAAAATATCTAATCGCCTTGTTAAAAAAAAACTCTATTATTTTTTCTTATAAAAAAAAATAAATAAAATCCGGCGTCCGAAGCCGGGGAAAATGTTTTATATGCGAGACTCACGTGATAATTCGTTTGCAAAGACAAGTTTTTTTTAAAGAATTTACTTTGAGAATGAAAATAAAACTGACTTACTGCTTCGTGAGTAGTCATATTTATAAGTTCGGTATTAGCAATCTGTGAGTGTGTGCGTAAGTCAGAGAGGCTTTCAGTCCCTCTGAATACGCTCCTAGAGAAGGTTATTTCGCGGATTTTCGGAGCGCTAAATCAATGGAATTGTATGAAAAAAAAAATATTATTTTTTTCCTTCAATCACAAAACATCCACAATCCCTACACGATTCTGAGATTGAAAACGAAACTGTTCTAACGCCTAAATTAGAGACGCTACGAATTTTCAAAGATAGATGTTATAAGTTTAGGCGGCACAATTACTGCCAACCCGCCTGAATTTTTCAACTTGGAGTTCGCTCGCTAATTGTAGGTACATAAGCCGCGTTGACTGCGTTATGTACTAGTACATAACGAGGGTGTAGCCAGATCATCTTTTTAGGATTTTTAATAATTATTTTTACGAAAGTAAATTTTGGTGACCATTATTTAACAAAAATGAAAAACCCAAGATTGTTCAATGATGAATTCGTTGCCTATACGCATGAAAATAGAAAGGAATAAAAACATTTCCTAACTCTCCTAACTTACTAAGATTTCGGAAAACTTCATACTCAACTCACAAGTCTTTCAATGCTATTATTATAACTTTTCATTAGGATAGGGAAGTTTATTAAAAAGTTATATAAAAACGTGAGTCAATAAAATGAACTTGTCCTCAATTCTACCTTTTCTTTATACTTAACCAACTAATTCTTTACCCAAAATCAATGATGCTAGGAAAACCAGTAATTAATAATAGTGTATTTCAATATCAACCATAATTCTTTCCTCATACAAGATCTTCTTCCAAATACTATATTTAATTTTATTTTTACTTCTGCTATGTATCTCCTCACACTTCAACAAAAACTTAACAATGTGAATCCAACCATTTGGAAATATATAACACTGAAATAATATTCTATACTTACAAAACTTTTTCTTTAAAAAGGAATTTTTCAACTATACGTTCCACTAGGCGAAGATTGAGTAATAGTGTGGACACCCTAAAAAGACGTCATACATAATAGATAATTGTCTTATGTAGTTGACACGTATTCGGCTATATGTAAACAGAGAAGGATGACAACATACGCGATTATACTGAGGGAAAGAGATAGCAACACTGGTTATTTACTAGAGGGAGTATCAAGTATAAACTTTTAGAGAAGTGAAAAAAAAGTATAGCATATCCCCACTCGACTTCGATCGTGACGTCACAAACTAATCATCATCATCATGCCAATTTGTATGAAAACTTACCTAGTTCTTAGTAGAAATACGCGGATTTGTTCAAAACAAATTGTGGTGTTCTTTTTGACATGAGACATGTACTAAACACATTCAATCCTTAGCAAAAATACCTGGCTTCGCTCAGAACCTTTGTCGTGTGATTTTCGACACGCGACAGTACGCCGTATCCTTTTTGTGTCCTCTCTACAGCCCAAACTATAATTCCGTTTGGCTTCATATTCATATCATATAATGTAGGTATAATCCATAAACTTAGAGCTGATCAGTTTTCCACAGATATCCGTTATTTTTTTCTGTATGATTTCTGTATGATCTGTCAAAATTCACAAAATGTTCTCACGTTCTGGAAAATCGAGATTTTTTTATATTGTTTGAAATTTTTGTGTACGGTGTAATGTAAAAAATTTTGTCCTTTGGAATTTGTTTCATAATCTACTAGAAATGTTCTTCATAAATATGCATTTGGGGATTGTGAATCTTTCAAGGTGAAAAAATATACACCTAGTGGAGAGTTTAGTGTTGGCCACAACCCTCTCGTTTTATTTTTAGTCTATTCATTCAGTGAAAGTCAACTGAAAGTATAACTGCATGTATGATAAAAGTAGAGAACGAATGGCTAGAACAAGTTGAGGAATATTGATACTTGGGAGTATATTTGAACGGAATGGAAGACCCGATAAAGATATTGAAAAAAGAGTTGTAACATGTAAGAATAAACGGAGCACTCAGACCAGTAAAGTCCAATCATAAAGAAGTCGAAATTGCCGTACATAATGCATTGTAGTGCCAACTTTGGCAATGCCAGTAGAACATGAACGTGATATAATATGGTAGAATGAGGACATAAGGAGAGAATCCAAGATAAAGAAGGATATTATAAATAAAACTAGTTGCATTTAACACATGAGATCCAACTGTCGACAGCGATAGTATGTATAGTTGAAGAATAAGTACCAAACCCATAAATACAAATTATTTATTATTTTATTTATTATTTTATGATATTTAGTTTTCTATACAACACATGTACCTAGGTAGTCAAGATAGGATAGTATGGAGGTCAGTCTTTTTTTCCTACCCGGAATATGAAAACAGCATGATGGTATATGTATATTGTATGTTTAGAGATGAAGTATCAAACTATTAAGTCTTCTTTGATATTGTGTATAGGTGACTACCATACAAATTGTATGAAGCGATGTCGTCACTAAATTCAATTTTTATAAAAATTGTTAAAAAAAATTTGAGATGTACTGCTACAATGTTAATATTTTTTATATACTAGATGCATGTAACACATGAGATCCAACTGTCGACAGCGATAGTATGTATAGTTGAAGAATAAGTACCAAACCCATAAATACAAATTATTTATTATTTTATGATATTTAGTTTTCTATACAACACATGTACCTAGGTAGTCAAGATAGGATAGTATGGAGGTCAGTCTTTTTTTCCTACCCGGAATATGAAAACAGCATGATGGTATATGTATATTGTATGTTTAGAGATGAAGTATCAAACTAGTCTTCTTTGATATTGTGTATAGGTGACTACCATACAAATTGTATGAAGCGATGTCGTCACTAAATTCAATTTTTATAAAAATTGTTAAAAAAAATTTGAGATGTACTGCTACAATGTTAATATTTTTTATATAAATTAAATTATCTAGTTGGGGTGTTTCGGCTTTTTTCGATATTTTTAAAAAAAATGGAAATATAGGCAGTTAAACTCATAAATTTATCATAAAAAAAAATACTTTTCTTAATAAAAAATGTTTGAGAAACCCTGGAATTTTTTTGAAAAAACTAATTTGAGATTTAGTATTTGTCTATGTTTATACCAATTTTCAGCGTTCTAGCTTTTATGGTTTCTGAGATATAGGGAAAAATAAAATAAAAATTCAAAAGTTGATAACTCCTGACTGAAACAAAAATTCAAAATTCCGAGTATAAAAGTTTTGTAGGCCTGTAACTGTTTATATATTCTGAAATTTTAGGCTCTGTAAATTGAGCGGATCAAAAGTTATAAGGGGGGACGGACACACACACACACAGACATACACACACACACACACACACACACAGACACACACACACACAGACACACACACACACAGACACACGAAATGTTCTACTCCGAATTCTGAGTAAATCCGTGTATGGAACATATATGCTGCGAAGCCTCTAAGTTGGTGTTTTTTGACTTCAAAGTTGGAAAAGCCGTGAAAAAAGTAGACCTCTCCATACAATTCTCGCGTATTCTGGCTTGATACATTGTCGATATGTTAAGAGAACAAAGTTCTCCTGAACAAATCGACAGTTGGAAAATTAAATTATCTAGTTGGGGTGTTTCGGCTTTTTTCGATATTTTAAAAAAAATGGAAATATAGGCAGTTAAACTCATAAATTTATCATAAAAAAAAATACTTTTCTTAATAAAAAATGTTTGAGAAACCCTGGAGTTTTTTCGAAAAACCTAATTTGAGATTTTGTATTTGTCTATGTTTATACCAATTTTCAGCGTTCCAGCTTTTATGGTTTCTGAGATATAGGGAAAAATAAAATAAAAATTCAAAAGTTGATAACCCCTGACTGAAACAAAAATTCAAAATTCCGAGTATAAAAGTTTTGTAGGCCTGTAACTGTTTATATATTCTGAAATTTTAGGCTCTGTAAATTGAGCGGATCAAAAGTTATAAGGGGGGGACGGACACACACACAGACATACACACACACACACACAGACACACACACACACACACACACACACAGACACACGAAATGTTCTACTCCGAATTCTGAGTAAATCCGTGTATGGAACATATATGCTGCGAAGCCTCTATGTTGGTGTTTTTTGACTTCAAAGTTGGAAAAGCCGTGAAAAAAGTAGACCTCCATACAATTCTCGCGTATTCTGGCTTGATACATTGTCGATATGTTAAGAGAACAAAGTTCTCCTGAACAAATCAACAGTTGGATGAAAGTGAATGCCTTGAGGTGGTTTAGACATAGCGAGGTGAACTGTCTCTGTTTGATGGGGACATATGAATATAAAGGCAAGCCAGAGGGGCTAACTCCTCAATCCCAACTATTGAATTTTGAATATTGCGTAATTTAGTGGAAATAATATAATTTCTAAAAAAACCTCAAGATTCAAATATTGTTAAAGATTTTCTTGTAATGCATAAATTAAAATGATATAAAACTGCTTATGAAAATATGGATAGCAAATAATGTATAAAAATATTGCCGAGCGAGCTCGTAAAGGTAATAAACGGTCACATTAGATGACATATGACCAAGTTAAATTTTAATGTTATTGTTGCCTATTGTTAAACGAGCACCCAGCGAATAAATAATGTTTTTAAGAATGTTATCTGACCTGGTGGGGTATGTAGAAAGCATTGCCAACAGTCGGATTATTGTGTAAGAGGTGTTCGTCGAAGAACGTTGGTAGTCCTGCCCGTAGATAGGTGGCTTTCTGTGGTTAAAATGCAGTGTAAGGGATTCTTTAGATATATCTCTTTCGTTTCTAAATGGCCGTTTGGCAAAATATAATAATCGGCACTTTTTTCCTGTGTTACGAAGCTGAGTCCTTATATAATATAACGCACACTGGTGGGCTTATTGTCATTATGCAATTTCTTCCAACCAACCAGGTAACAAAATATGATATGAAAGCGAAAAAAAAACAAAGATAATATACATTACACTAAGATAAATATTAAAAACAAAAAAAACATGATAAGTAGAACAAGGAAAGGAAATCGGGATTAGGTGTTAAGGGATAAATACTCCTTGTTTAGTTTTTTTCTTGAAAATGCAAAGTGAGTTAGACGACGCAATATCCGGATTTAGACTATTCCATAGTCTTGCTGATTGTACTTCAAACGAGCTGAAATTTCTGTGTTGTGCACGGAGATGGATAGTGTTGTGCACGGAGATGGATAGTGCCGTGCGTTCGGCAGATCGGAGTGGAAGTCCATAATTGGATAAATAAGTGAATTTGTTTTGAAGGTACTGTGGCAGGTTTATATTAGAGAGTATATCGTACAATAGTGACAGAATGTTTATATTGCGCCGCGGGCGTATCTTGGGCCAACAAAGAAGGTTTTTAAGTTTATTAAGTGAATGTAGGGCAATAAAAATAAATTTGCTGACATGCGATCCTGATTATGCCACGAAAGGACGTCATCAATGATGATTCCAAGATCTTATACAACCCTGGTATAAGGAATTCATTGGTTATTGACATCCAGCAGTGGGAGCTAATTTTTAATTGATACATATTTTTTTCTCTGCTCCTCGTGCTTTTTCTTCAAGATATTTATTTGTTTAAACAGACGCTTATCGTTAAATCTATTTAAGAAAATTCATGTCTTGTATTGATACAATTTGTTTGACTAAATATTAACTTATTTCACGGCATTGAAAGCTATTTCAACCAACGAGAACATTTTCAAGATAATTTATAGGTATTTAGGTGTTAGGTACATGCTAATGTCCTCGAAGAATGAAATAGCAATCTACATTGTAAAATAAATACGTTAAAAAAAACAGAAGTTTTCAGCTCCTCTTTTCAAGTACAATCAGCTAGACTATGGAATGGCCTAAGTGATGAAGAAACGTCATCTCAATCCATTCAAATATTTAAAGGTAAACTAAAAAAACTTTATTTGTCAAATAGTTCCTAAATTCCTTCTATATCCTACCGTAACCTCCTTTTCCTCATTGCTATGATCAGTGTTTTTTTTATTATTATTCTTTTATTTTTAAACTCTCTTTTCATTTTTTTTTCTCTTTGTAATTTTTTTTTATATTTCTTACTATTTTATGTTATTTTTTATCAATTTATTTCTCACTTAATTAGTACTGTACCAATTTAACTAAGAGACTTCAAGTTGCTCAGGTTGGTTGGAAGAAATTGCCTTATGGCTATAAACCTGTCTTTGTACACATGTACATAAATTATATATATAAATAAATAAATAAATAAATAAATACGTAATTTATGCATAATGGCATTCTAAAATATAAAATATCCCAATGATTAAAATGTACATTGGATTACACAGTGCGATAGTCAAGTTCCATTTTGCTGTGTAAAAAATCAGGAATCGCTACAATCCTATAAATCCTTACGTCATATCGCAAGCAATGAAAAGCGAAATACTTTTTAACTGTGAGAATGTATCCAACGCTGTTTGACATTAAACTTATTTTACGAGAGAAAAAAAAATACCGTTAGAGGTTTTCGCTGAGATGTGTACATCGCCCCACGACAGCGGGTTTATGAAACGCGAAGACATTGTTTGTGAGTAAAGCTGACTAGGATCTTTGTTGGGAAGGCAGAGACTGTGTTGGACAAGCACGCCGACAGAACTGACATTGTTTTAATGATCTTAAATCTCCTCCTAGACAACAATACGCCCTCGCTCGAGAGCCCACAAATAAGAACACGAACCAAAGGGGCACTATCAAAAGAGTGAGAAGCTTTTAAACTGACGCAGAGAGCCTCTTACCTTCCCATTAAATTTCAACACTCGACCTCAAGAATTAAACATGGCGATAACAATTGAACAAGGCAGGACAATGGATGTATACGTTCCTATTTTTGTTAATACGATGACTTGAGGTATTTTCGAGGAAATACACGTAGGCCTAGTCAGGAAACAATGTACGTATCTTTATGGTACAACGTATTTTAGACCCTTGGGCCTTGAAGAAGGAAAACGAGATCATTCTCGTAAGAAGAGAACATCGTGGAGTTTGAAAATTGTTTTTCTGGGAGATTTCTCTCTCCCGTTTCAGTAGGAGTAGTTGTATAGAAACAATTATTGTTATCTTGAAAACGTATAAATTCAATTGTTTATATTCTCCGGAATAAACACTGTTTATTTGTTCATTTTGCTTTCAACTATCGTTCTAATACGATTATAATGAACCCAAATAAATATAAAATCACAAAAGGCGAACAGGGTATTTGTATTAGAATCCTCATTTTATGCCGATCTTCGTGACTGAAGTAGAAGACATAATGGAAAGGAGAAGACATATTTTTTCACAATTTGATCGTAAACATTATCATTTCTGATTTCTCCTTGGCCTCATGCTTCTCTAAGTTATCAGGGTCTCTTCAGAAGATACATATGTCTATCAAACTGAAAAATTCGCTGCAAGCAGATTGATAGGTGTTTTTTTTTTAATAAGTATTTCAAGAAATCATACTTTATCAATTCGTTTACTATGTGTAAGTCCTTGAAACAAGTACATATACATCCTCATACACTCCCTAAATTAAGCATATGCTTGTGCTATAGGTGAACGAAATCGGTCGTGGCAGGATTCAAACTCACAACCACTGGATTACTAATCCGCTCTGCCACCACTCATCTAACAAACAAACACCCATTTCAAACAGAAATATCATCACGAGTGTAAATCAATAAACAGTAAAAAAATCACATGTGAAATATATGTAGTTCAATGCAATCAATAACTACTTTTACTAATATAAAAAATTGAATCGTGGTATATATTATGTACCTACCTAAATATATTTTGAGATGTAAAAATTGTGATAATAATTCAAATAAATCGGTTAGTAGTTTATTCAATTTCACTCTAATACCTTCATGGTCTAAAATAATGTATTTAATTTATAAATTGTAGGAACAACTAAAAAAACACTTATGATTTAATAAATTGCAAAATTACTAACAGCCATTTGATATTTACAAAAAAAAGAAAAAGCCAGATTCATAAAACTCAACCGTGAAGTTAACACTATTTAATTTTGATAATCATCAAAGTAAGCATATAAAAACATTTTTCGAGTTTTTAAAACAATGTAGTTTATATTCTTTAGTTGGCTACAATATCCATGTGAAATAATAATCTATTTAAATTATTTGGAACTAAAGTACAATTTGAACAAAATTTATCACTTAAATATTGTTGTTTTATTCCAGCGTGAATCGAAAAGAAATTTCATCTCTTCGGAAAAAGAATAATAATTCATTAAAACTTTTGTGAAATTCAAAACAATTTTTCGTGGAATCCTTTGAGCACTTTTTAAAACCGCGAGTTTGAAAAAAAATATCAAGCCCAATATCATTTCATCTATAGTTTAATAATATATCTTTTCCCATTATTTTGCTCAAAAAATTTAATAGAGAAAATTTGGATGAAACAACTACTATCATATCATTTCTTTCGAAGGATTGAAAAATAGAATCAATTTCTATATTTTTTTTATTTTAACTGTCTTAATCACGTGTGCTTTAATGAATCAAGAGTGAATCATGAACTTTATTTATTTATTTTTTATTTACCTTTAAACACACCATATTATTTATAAAGACAACAATAAGTAGAATACTGCTGCCCAACTAGGAAATCCTGTTCTAGAGCTAGCAGTTTACAATTTCTATTGACAATTATATACAATTATAAACCAGGTGATTGTTCCCGTTCCACACTAAATATGTACACAATATCAACATTCTGCACTCACAATCATTACCTCAACAAACATATAGGCTCACACAAAACAGATCAACCAAATCCCAATGTCTGCCATAATACCCGTCACAAATTCAATCTCTGACGCGATTTTTATTTCCGAGCCATAGAAAGAGACTAGCTAACTATGTTGGTGTAATTAATATGAATCACATGGTTCCCAAATCAAATAAAATATTTTTATGTGTTACTCTAAAGAGGATCGCAAACACAATACGGCATAGTTACAAATGTTGTTAATAATTTTAATTTTGAATTATTAAAGTAGTTATTGTTGACTACTAAGTATTTTTGTTAGTTCTGTCCTCCCATAATTTATGATGTATTTTTTAATATTCATTTTGAATATTCTTTGTGAAGAGAATAAGGTAAACAGCATTATGTTGACAAAACTCTTTTCAAATGCATTCAGTGACTGTCAAGCTATAAATAAAATCGTTTTACTGTTATATTAAGTGTGAAATGTTAAATGTATATAACAGAAAGTAAAATAGCTTCTGTATGAGATTGAATTTATTGACTTAATATTGATGTTGTATGTGTCTTTATAGATAAGTTTTTTTACTTTTCACTACTATAAATGTAATAGTATTCATCAATTACTACATACTATCACTTCATCTTACACAAAAATAGGCAGAGAGAACTAAACACTACAATATTCTAAAGGGTGGTTAAATTTCAAGGGCCGATGTTGATTTTGAATAAAACACAAATTATTTAGGAAATTATTGACATTTCTTTTTATTATGATAATATTGGTATGGCTCAATTATGTATGGAACAAAATATCGGCCAAATGGTCGCCGCGGCCGCGGCGGCACACCTCCATCCGATGGTCCAAATTTTCGATGACGCTGAGGCATAATAGAGGTTCTATGTCGTTAATGTGCCGAATTATCTCACCCTTTAGCTCTTGAGTTGTTGCTGGCTTATCGACGTACACCTTTTCTTTCAAATAACCCCAAAGAAAGAAGTCCAACGGTTTCAAATTACATGATCTTGGCAGCCAATTGACATCGCCGTGACGTGAGATTATTCGGCCATCAAATTTTTCGCGCAAAAGAGCCATTGTTTCGTTAGCTGTGTGGCAAGTGGCACCGTCCTGTTGAAACCACATATCGTTCACATCCATATCTTCCAATTCGGGCCATAAATAGTTCGTTATCATCTCACGATAGCGAACACCATTCGCAGTAACTGCCTGACCGGTCTCATTTTGGAAAAAATACGGCCCGATGATGCCGCCAGCCCATAAACCGCACCAAACAGTCACTCTTTGTGGATGCATTGGTTTTTCGACAATCACTCTTGGATTATCATTCGCCCAAATGCGGCAATTCTGCTTATTGACGAATCCACTGAGGTGAATATGTGCCTCATCACTGAAGATTATTTTCTTCGAAAATTGATCTTTAATTTAAATTGAACATTAACGCGTTGCTCGATTGTGTATCTTTCCATGGTTCAAATTGAGTTAGTCTGAAATTGAGAAATCTCAAATGAAATGCAGAAAAAAACTTGACGTTTAGGTGTGGTTCACATTGAACATTGGCCCTTGAAATTTAACCACCCGTTATTTTGATACATATCCATCGCCTCAGCAATTTTTTCCATCATTTTCTCAGCGTTAATCATGTAGAGAGTGCATACTATGAGTTACGTGACAGTGTTTTTGTGTGTATGGAGTATTTTTGTCCTCTCGGAATTTCGTATTTGTTTAGTAATTTAAAATAAATTTACTCAAGAATTGTAAACCTTTCAAAAAAAATAAAGGTGCATTTTCTATATAGTGGAGAATAAAGTCTTGACCACAACCCACTCTTTTTACTTTATCCTCCGAATTCTCGTTTTGAATGTTGAAGTTTATTTTTGATTGTTTAAATTGCTGCCACGCTTCCTTTTCTAAGGTAATGCACACCTGTACACTGTACACTTGTCGTAGGTTACTCCACATTGTGGGATATTCCGTAATGGTATGTTATTTCGATACACAGCGGTACAAAAATCGAGATTTATATAGGTACTCTTATTTTCATCCTCGATTATTATTTGTTAATTGACGCAATTACATAATAATTTTAATATAACACAAAACATATAAATATATATAATAAGACAGGCTATCGTTGAACATAATATGCAAAACAAGATTATCCACGTCCACACATACCCAAAAAGAAGTTGTCAGGACCTTAGACTTCTTAAACAAGACTCATTTACACGCGAAATAGTATGTATTTCAAAGGACTGAAATTATTCAACAGTTTACTGAGAGTTCCGAAGAAAACTGCGAGTCAAGGTTTTATGTGGGTTAAATTAATATGAACCAATCACCTTTATATGTACATAATTAATATAGTTTTTTTCTGTATTCTTTTGATTTTTTATGGCAGCCATAGAGTGCCCGCACATGGTCAGTCAATCAAAACCAATGATCGCGATCCAGGTTGATAGTGCACGTCATGTTCGGTTCGCTATTTACTTTTTGTCGTGAATATAAAGTGCCCGTCTTGTTCCTTTCCCACTCCCCTCCATGTAACTGCTATGTTCCCTTCCTACCACCAACACACCAGTACTTGATCGCACACGGCCATGAGCGGATGTCTGCTCGCCATTATCGATCTAGGCTGGATGCCTTCGAAGTCTGCTACGATCGATATAATATGCGCTATCGCGACTGATCTAGGGTGAATTCATTCGTAATTTGCAACGGTCAGCCGACATAATAGTGAATTTACGTTGTGGGAAACATTCAATGTATAGTGCTGTGCCCCTGCATCTACTACGCATCTTTCGTCAGACTGGGTGAGCGATCGAGATGAGGATTTCTTCCGTACTGGTATTTACCTATTATTATTTACCTCATCACCGTGAATAAAGCATCGTGACAAAGTGCAATTATTTACCTTATTCTACAGTTCACTAATCTCTTAACCCGAGTTGCAATCGGCAATTCGCTAATCACAAATTATCTAGATATTTTGAAATCGAGATAGCGATTCGTGATTAAGATTGAACGTGTGAGCGCGGATCGCGTTAGTCACATTGTGCGCTCTTTAAAAATGGACGTCGATGAGACGCACTTCCCGCTGTTTAATCCGGCGTGTACCTTAGCTTTCTCAATTTGAAGAAAATTTCATCATCCTTTTTTATTTATATCATTTTATTTCAGAAAACTACAGCTTTTTAAATTGTGTAGTTACATGTGGCAAAACTTTTAACTTTTTTTAAATTATATTTTATTATGTTATAAACGCATATACAGACTGCGTAATTGATTGATTGACGGGCAGATACTCAATAACAATCTGAATCCATATTGACTGTGTACGTGAGCCCGTAGATAATCAATCTGCATTACAGTCATAATACACAATATCTACGGGGACTTGGCCCAAATTATATAATAATTCTCAAGTGTTCTCCAAATGTGTCATCTCAAGACCATCTAGAGATCATGCCCAAAATCCATATTAAAAGTACAATAGGTATGCCGTCTCATTCAAAACAAAATATGTATGCAGCTCTTTAAACAAGTACAGAAGTTATTTATAGATTTTTCGACATTTCGATGTTTTTATAATCTGTGTAGAAAGTGTAAAGAAATTTGTGTTACATTTAAATATCTATTTAAAAAGTGAAAATGTCGGCTATTTTCTTCGGAAGAGGAAAAAAAATACTTATTCATATAGTTGTCGTAAAGCATAGCACAAACAATACATCTTGGAAGCCAGGCCATTTCAAAATATGATACATGATGATCTGCCGGAAATTTTATAAAATCTTACAAAAATTATTAACATAATTAGTTTATGAATGATTGTATGTAAATTACTACCGAAACAGCGGAATAGCTGTCTCGAAACAATTTCACCTCTTATATTATACATTTCGAGACCAAGTCGATCAAGCATTTTCATCGAGAATATGTGCTCAAGACCAGTCTCAAGCTGGAGAACGAATCTATAATTCGCACCATGTAGTTTGATACTTAAGCTTCATTCATACTTAAATACCATCAAGCTGTATAACTATTTGGAGAAGGAAAAAAGGACTTAACTCCACACTATCCTATCCTGAATATTTTAATATATTCAATAATTTAAGGTTTTATAGTTTGGTACATACGTTTATTTATGTTATTCAAGGATTTTGGCGTATTCTTACACTATACATTTACTATCGCCATCCACAGTTGGATCTCATGTGTTGCATGTAACTAGTTTTATATCAATTTCTCATCTCCGATAATTGATCCGAGGTATGAACAAAGGACACATGTTTCATAATACGTCATAAGCACAAAATGATCAAGATTAAACTAAAATCATATACCTTGACATGAACGATGAACAGTATTGAGAATTTAATATAAACATTGCTTTAAAATGTTATTTTGACGTACCTAGTTGAGAGTAATTAAGCAATGTGTTCTTCTGAAAATTATTCGCGTATTTTTGTGATAAAATATCTTATTTTGTATTATTTGATTTAAACTTTCGTGTTACTCTCACGCACATGCACACATATACATAATATGACGAATGATGACACACAAGATTTAACATGTACCTATAAATTAATATACCTACTACTTATCGTGATATTATCTTCATTTTTTTTGTTCTATGTTTTTTCTTTTTTCTCATCTACCTATTTTATTCTGTTGTTGATTGTATTTTTTAATTTGTGGATAGTAGTTTTGTTTTTTTTTTTACTGTTTTGTATATTTTTCTTTTTTGATCGCTGTTTCTGTCCCAAATAAATAAATAAATAAATTATTGTAAGTTCATAATTGTTGTTATGGAGTGGATTTTTATGTATGTATGTTATTTTATAATATGTATTTAATTTTTATTTCTTTCATCGTTAGCTTCAATTAAAAAAATAAAATACAAATAATGGTATATAAAATCAAATTATATTTCTCAAAAAACTGCTACTTCTATACCTATAGATATTTCTTTAAATTTCAAAGTTCACGATTCCCCATTGATTTCAATCCCATCGTTTGATGAAAGTAAATCCATCTATAATACAAAATGTCCTAAGGTATGAGTTGAAAAGAGTACAGAAAAAAAGTACAGAATGCTAAAAAATTGGCTAGAATTTTCAACAAAGAGATATGGACACGCACAAATCACACATCGAGTATCGTTGAAATCACAATAA
The DNA here is from genome assembly GCA_963576475.1 of Molanna angustata. Classification (NCBI taxonomy): domain Eukaryota; kingdom Metazoa; phylum Arthropoda; class Insecta; order Trichoptera; family Molannidae; genus Molanna; species Molanna angustata. Next base: position 17,354,604 of record OY754981.1, read on the forward strand.
ACATACCTACATAGGTAGGTACTCTGCCAAATTGGTTTCAATACGATCTTGGAATCAATTTCTTGTTATTGTCGACTGATTTGGACATTGTTCAACGGTGCGTATCTTATTTTCAATCTCCACTTTTTAGGGTTTTTAGTAACAATTTAAACCCAAATAAGTCAGAGCAATATTGGTTTAGATATGTTTCAGATTTGATTGTACAATGTACAAGCACCAAGCGCAAACCGTAAAAATTAAATAAGTATAAAGCTAAGAGTATTTTGGCACCAAGACTGTACATATTATAATAGAATAATGGCGGATATTGAACGAAACATATCTAATGACGGGAAAAATTTCAGAGACCTCGTTATTCGTTGAAGCAGATTGGTTGAGAAGGATCTGCCTCGGTACTTTTGGATTTTTTGAGACAGACGTTTTAGAGTTTTTCATCCTGGTTGCCTTTGTCCTGTGTGGATGGAATATGTGAAGAAAAAAATACAAATCTTATGATCGCAGAGTAGCTATATATTAAACTAGTACTGCCTCAAAACAGACCATATCTAGCGAGGCAGTAAAATTTCCAAATGTGTGACAAAAAGATTGTAATTAGGTATAAATTAAATTGTTATTTTTATACTATTGGAAATATATTCATTCACACATTCGTGTATTTCACACTATACTAATGCACTTACACTCCTGTCTCACGTCAACCTACCACTAAACCTTGCTTACTCGATATTATGTTGTTATCTTATAAAAATTAACTTACACTTTGACACTTTTGAATAGAGAAAAAAAATACTGGATAATATGTGAGATCAATAAATAAAAATCGTTATTTTTAAAATATTATTAAACATCGTTATTTTTTGATAATTTGTTAGGGATACTTCTTTATGGTCGTACTATAGGAAGCGTTCCCGAAATGACTTTTCTTGTGCATTATATATTTCTAATTAAATATTCTTTTTAAGCAAACTGTATGATGTATAGATGAAATAAATCAACTGTTGTATTTTATCATATTATTTAGTCAGTAAGGTTATGATTTCATTGCTTAATTTGCTGGCGTAACAAATTTTCCATCTTGGTGATTTTGAGATATGTATATCAGTTATTTCATTGATAATTTTTCTTCATGAACGTAAATATATTCCTTTTTATGTTGTTTAATCACCTTATATTTTTTTAAATTTTCAAAGTGAGGCTTTATAAATGTCATACTGTATTGTGTTTTCCCAAGATAATCCTTATTATATTATTTCTTTAAAAGTTCCCAATTATTTTCCCGGAGTTTTCACTTCTTAACTAACCCTTATAAACTTTTATTGTAGTAATTAAGGTTTCCGTTTTTTTCCTGTCTTCATTTTGAATCGATAAAATATACCTTTTATATTATAAATACATCGCATAATATTAATGAGCCTTCAAAATGAACGATTTTTACTCCTCATTAAGGGATATAGAGGGGAGATATGAATATGCAATTTTTTACTGCAGTGTGTGTGTATGTGTGTGTGTGTGTGTGTGTGTGTGTGTGTGTGTGTGTGTGTGTGTGTGTGTGTTGTGTGCTGTGTACTATGTATGGCGTGTTTATTCTACTTTATCAATAATGGGCTAAAGTACTCATTCGAAACTTTTCAAATTTTGCAAATTCGTATATCTAATACTTGCGCAAGTCTGGTCAACAGGCGGAATAAAATCCATCCATGTTTACCCATGTCATAGAAATAATTATCTTATCATCATCATCATCATTTCCTGCCCCTCTATCCTAGTTCATCCGGGGTTGGGCCTCCTAATCATCAGTCGCCATTTGCGACATGATCTGCGACTCTGGGTCGTCTCTTGTGGGACACCTTGTGTCGCCAGCGTCCTCTCGATACCTTATGGAGTTCTATAATATTTTAAGATGTTATAGAACTCCTTACGATAATTATCTCCAAGATATGGGTTCACATAGATGGATTTTACTCCGCCTGTTGACCAGACTTGCACCCTGATCGGTAGTTTTCATTTTTTTCAACTGTTAAATATTCCAAAGTGACCTCAAGTTCAGGAAACGTAAAATTTGATATTTTTTATCAAATCACTAAAAAAGGCACATAAATTGAATTGAACGATTATCAAGTTTTCATAATAAAATATTCAAAACAGGAATAATTTAACAAACTCATGAAATGTTGAAAATTTTCCATACAAAATTTGAATACTTTATGAAGTGACTTGGTAGTGAACATCGTTGGCCACAATCCACTCGTTTTTATAGCTTACCATTATGAAATTCAATAAACGAATGATGAATGATAGGGAGAACGTAAAAAATATCACAACGCGTTATCGCTTCTTAAACTGAGAAAGAAATTTAAATATTATCTGAACCAGAATTCCATTTTATAATCACAAATCAAGATTTTTTATCTATACCAAAAATATTTCGAATTCTTATTCTACTGACGGATGACAACTTGCTGTATAAATCTTTTAACATATTTATAGCAAGAATATCACGAATTATTCGACTGGTTTAAGAGAGTGACTGCTGCCAACGTACCTATTTTTTCAATTTGAATTTGCATCATTACTACAAAACGAATCATTTTGAAAAAAATATCCTAGTTAGTTTGGATATTAATAAAGAAAAATATATCTTAATTTTTTTATGTTCTGTATATATTCTTGTAGGAAAATAATAAGCATACCCCGATTTTTGACATTTATCTTAAATTTCTAAAAAACTATAAGGTAAGCATTATATTTTTTTTATAATTCAAGAAGATCAAAATATCTGGAAAAATAAGATGTGACGTTGCATTAATGCATCAGGTTAAGTTAATAAACCAAAAAAACTATTATTTTGCAATGGCGCTGAATGGAAAATAAATGTTTTTTAGGTTTATTTACTAAACCTTAAGCATTAATGCAACGTCACATCATATTTTTCTAGATATTTTTGACTTCTTTAATTTAAAAAAAAATATGTTGAACTACGCCTTATACTTTATTAAAAATATAAGAAAAACGTTGAAAATCGGGGTATGCCATTATTTTTCTACAAGAATTTATACAGACTATGATCAAAAAGTAAAGATACACATTTCTTTATTAATACCCAAATTATCTAAATTATTTTTTTCAAAACGATTTGATAAGAAATAATGATGGTATACCAAATTGAAAAATAGGTACTTTGGCAGCAGTCCCCCCCTGAAATACATTCTACACAAGACGGATGACAACTTGTGTGACAACTATATTTGGTACAAATAAATCAATTTATTTATACCAAATATATCACGAATAAAAATAGAGAAGTATGGCGCTCGGTTCTCTCTGCTTACCCCGTAAGTGACATGGCGTGATGGTATGTATGTATGTATGTAAATATATCACGAATTATTCGACAGAGCATTCTACTATAGACGGATGACAACTTCTGACATAAATCAATTTATTTATACCAAGGATACCACGAATTATTCGACAGAAACATTCTAGTATGGACGGATGACAACTTGTGATGTAAATCAATTTATTTATACTAAGCATTCCACTATGGACGGATTACAACTTGTGATATAAATCAATTTATTTATACCAAGAATATCACGAATAATTATGCGACATGTGTTAAAACATTCTACTCAGGACGAATGACAACTTGTGTTTAAAAGTTAATTATAATAATGTTATAAAAATATCACAAAGTTAAAAAAGAAATGAACAAGTTCAAATTAAATATATCAGACATAAAATAAGTTATAAAATGTCGTCGGAAAGAATTTTAATCAAATATTTGTCCTTTTAATTTTGTTTACACTGACAGCGTTTACTATGTAGAATTCCATTTTTAAAATAAATTAAACACTTGTTTTTCTTTCTACATTTATTTTTACTCTCCAGAACGACCGTTTCGCCTGGTGAAGGCCTTTTCAACTGGTCACCAGTTGAAAAGGCCTTCACCAGGCGAAACGGTCGTTCTGGAGAGTAAAAATAAATGTAGAAAGAAAAACAAGTGTTTAATTTATTTTACAAATATTTGTCGTTTACTTTTCGTGCCAAACGTGCGGTGTTTTTCATTTAGCGAGTTATCCTCGGTAACTCCTAAATGTCAAAAGTAGTGAAGTGAGAAGTTGATAGTAGGAGGCAGTAGGAGATAACTTTGTTGTGAACTTAGAGAGAGTTGCAGGTGTGAAAAAGTTATACCCGAGTTGAGGGAAAAGTTAACCTCCGCAAAACCTTATCTAAACTTTTGCTTATGCTGATTCGATGATGATCGCAGACTTGGCAAAACTTTGTACCCACACATGCCTGCCAGCAAGTACAGCCTTTTCGACGGCTTTCCAAGTTCTACTTTTGATAACAAATGATATCAGATGATAAACAAATGATAAAATATGCCACATGACGACTCTCCTAAACGAACTGCACTGGTTGAGGTGTCCAGAACGAATAGATTACAAAGTGTGTTTGATGGTTTTCAAGGCTCTACAGGACTTGGGTACGTGCTATTTTCGAGAACTGTGTCATAGGAATGTACCGTCAGAGAGACGCTTAAGATTGAGATCGTAAGAATCACAGAATACCAATTCGTTAAAAGAATTGGATAGAGCCAATAGAGCGGCTTATTTTAATCGTGGGTTCAGTGCTAACGGACCTATCAAATGGAATAAATTGATTTCTGAAGTGCGTAGTGAGCAAGTTTTGGGGCATCCAATATATTCCTTAAGACTTATTTGTTTCGCAGAGCCAACAAATAAGCAAAAGCGCCCTTGGAATGATCTTTTGCCATAAAACGGCGCAAAATGAATTTAATAATTATTATTAGATATAAATTCAAATGAGGTTAGTGCGGTCGGGTTAAAAATTTAAGAAAATTCTTCAAAACCTTCTTCTTCATTTGTCCTGTCGATTCCCCCCGATGTTGACCATCACTTGGGAGAAACAGGTTTTCCACATGGGCTCATTCCGGTCCATTCCCAAATATTTAGGAGCCAGAATAACTGCTGACCCCTCTACGACCCTCAATCTTCCACTTTATGATCATTTCGAGGATAGAGTGTTTCTCTCCTCTAATTATGTCTCCAAAATACGAAGTCGTGCGGAGCTTGACTGTTGTGAACTTCAACGTTGCTCACGTACGGAGCTTGACTGTTGTGAACTTCAACGTTGCTCACGATGTCGATCCAAGATATCCTTGTCATTCTACGGTGAACCCACATTTCACCGTAAACTTAACACCTTAGAGCAGGACCACGTAGTCAAACTGTAGTCACACGTAGCATTTGTTCTGATTCATAATAGACCCAAAGCCAGCGACTGTCACATACTTCAGAGTAAAGGCAATTTTTTTTTTAAAAGGACACAGAATGGAAAATATGAACCCAGAATTGTAGTGGATTTCGGAGATACCAGTCTTTAAATTGTTGAAAATTGCTATTGTAACACGTATGAATCGTTGATGTATAGCGTTTTTACTACTCACTAACCCAAGGAGATATATAGTGGGGAGTTATGATTTTGCAATTTTTAAGGGTATTTTTTTTATTGCAGATTATCAACTAGTATCATGCTGAGATTATATTCTGAAAGTCTCATCAAAATGTATCTGTTTGCTGTGTTCTATGTTCTATGTGCTGTGTTATGTGTGCTATGTGCTGTGTGCTGTGTGCTATGGGTGTATGCTATGTGCTATGTGTTTATTTTACTTTATCAATAGATTAAATTACTCGTTCGATTCTTTTCAAATTGTGCAAATATGTATACATAATACTCGCTAAAACCCCATTAGATTTTGAAGTATATGTGAATAACTTAGATAGATTTTTTTACTGTCAAATATTTCAAAGTGACCCCAAGCTCTGGAAAATTAAAATTTGAAATCTTTATTTTCAAATTAGTAAAAAGGCACACCACTTTCATAAAATCGCATTGGAAAATAATCAAATTTTCATTATAATATTAAAATGAAAAAATAATTGCAAAAACTCATTTTATGAAAATGCTTAAAATTTTCCATACAAAATTTGAATACTTTATGGAGTGACTTGAAGAGTTTAGCGTTAGCCACGAATAACTTAGATAGATTTTTTTTACTGTCAAATATTTCAAAGTGACCCCAAGCTCTGGAAAATTAAAATTTGAAATCTTTATTTTCAAATTAGTAAAAAGGCACACCACTTTCATAAAATCGCATTGGAAAATAATCAAATTTTCATTATAATATTAAAATGAAAAAATAATTGCAAAAACTCATTTTATGAAAATGCTTAAAATTTTCCATACAAAATTTGAATACTTTATGGAGTGACTTCTTTGTGAAGAGTTTAGCGTTGGCCACAACCCACTAGTTTTTATATACTATAACTGACGTGTTGAAAAAGCAATTTTCAACACTTTGAAGACTGTTTTATCCGAAAGCCACCACTTCTCAGGGTTCATATTATCCAATCGTTGTTACATGCTGTGGTATCCTTTTACAGGAAAAGAGCCTTTATACTATGACGTAAATCTGCCAATCGCTGGCTCTTGCTCTATAACATAATGTACATGTAAAATCACAATTTTGCAGGAGACAAAAATAAACCTAATGAGCCTCCTTAGAGTTTTTTTGTGTTTTTCAGTGTGTTAATAGTGCATATTTTATAAATCATTATTTATAGAATATCAAGAAAAAATAAATTTTCAAGAGAATTCTCGTTTTTGCCTACATGATAAAAAAATGCACAAAAATCATTAAGTATACAATTATATTCAGTTCGAAAAGGCTCGTTTTTTCTTTTGATTGAAATAAAAATCTACTTCTTACACCTTGTAGTTTTTTAGTTGCAATGAAATTTTAAAAAAGAGTTTTACTAAAACTAATTTATCAAAGAAAAGTAATAAACAAAATCAAATTAAAAAAAACTCACGCAATAGAATCAGTAGCGGAATTGCTTATAGAAGCCGAAAATATTGGCTTTCCTATGAATATTATGTAAAGAAATTCATGACGTATTATTTTTTTTACTGTTTTATTGAAACTATAGGTACTACAAAATTAAAAATTGAACAGTATTATGTAGATACGATGCTTGACAGGCCCACAAAAATGTAAATATTATTTTGGTATGTGATTTTAAAATATTTTCATGGCCACTCAAATGAACAACGATGCTAAAATTACATTAAATTTTCGACATTTCCCAATTTTCGTTCAGGGGTTTGCCTAGTCTGAACGTTCTAGGTACGCCCCTCATATAGAATGTAGATGTAAAATAAACTATTCTTCTTTTCAGTGGCATTTCTTTTGAGGGTACCGGGGAAAAGGTTTTCAAAAAATACTATTTAGCCTACTGTAGACTCGTAACTTTCAAGCGTCAATCTTCGTTAACAAGCTTTTAATAAATGGTAAAAGTTGAGCTTAATAGTTTATAGCTTAAAATGAGTCGTAAACACTAATCGATGCTGTGATCTTGATAATAATATAATGAAGGATTCAATTTAAGTCGGTTTTAAGCCATCGACCTAGATTAAGATGTACTTATGATTTGTTTAGGAAGGTGCACCAGTTACTAATACTGTTTATTAACTAACTTCCGTTCCGAGATCAAACCTCATCCGATTTGTAAAGTCAGTGCCTAAAGTAAGGCTTCGAAATATTTCATTGTTGTCAAATGTACATAAATACTACATTTTTTTGTTAAGAAAAAAAAAGGTTATTTATAGTATAGTTTGGTACGTATTCTTAAATTATGCATACTATTGTCATCGACAGTTGGATCTCATGTGTTACATGCAACTAGTATTATAAGACCTTGTATATTCTTACGATGTGAAAAAGCTAAAGGCAAGATTCTATTCATGTCTTTATAAGTTTTCTTTGTCAGTCGTTCTGCATTCATTCTTTCCATGAGGCCAAACCATCGCAGTGTGTTTATTTCTGCTATGTTTTCAGTCCTTATATCGTTGTTCCTTATTCTGTTATAGCTACTCAGTATTATTGCAAAATCTTCAAACTGTGTCATTTATTCTACTTTCATGTTTTTTTTCTGTCATGTTGATGTGATTTTTTTTTATCTATCAAAAAAGCTAAAAATTTTACTTCATTTATGTAAATATCATCTAAAATAAACTATGAAAATATTTTTTAAAGAATCACTTTAAACTATTAACAATACGTGTGCAATATACCTAAAATTAATTCCATTTATATGAATATCAACAATTATATTGCCAATGAAATATATTTATTATAAAAAAAGGATAAAAATATTAAGAAAAAATGTAAAATATATTAAAACACTGAGGTCAAATCACAGTTATTTACATTAAAATAAAATAATAAAAGAAAAATTAACATATTTATTCTGCCAAAAGAGCAGATGAAATGTACATAATTGAATTTAAAAGATTACATACCTAGAATAAGCAGAAATACAGCTATGATTTTTTCATCCACCAAAATAATTTTCGTCTTCATTTTTCCTTGAAAATTTTCTCGCTTCGTCATCAAATCCGAAGGCAACGGTTTAAAAAGACAATTTTCCCTGTTTTCCAAAACATATTTAGACTCACTTTAAAATTCAAATCATACTTTGTTGACACGATCTTCGAAAATTGTCTCAGAAAAATTGTTTAAAAACACATCGTAAAACTTGAAAGAAACTTTCGATCAAACACGTTTAATGATATAAACAACAAAACTTCATCTTTTTCGTAATCAAGTCATTCGAATCACGCCAGTAAACAAACGCGATATAGGTAAATAAATTGTTTGTAAACAAACAATAAAAATGTTTGTTTTTATTTCTTCCGTATCCACATTACAATTTACATCAGTTCGATGGTCGAACGTTCGTCGTTTAAAAACTTTTATTATGTAATGTTTTGTTTTTATTCATGGATGCACTCAACTGCATAATGTTTTTATGGGGTGGGCGTGACGTCAGAGGACACTTCGACGTGTCTTTACTCAACGGGATACCGAGCAATACTGACCGCTACGTATTTCAATTTCAATATGTGACTAGACATTGCATAGAACTGTCTCTCATTTATTCTCCTTACATCGTTTGGGCACTTCTACACAGCTCTTGTGTTAAAAAATAATATTTCGCATAGCGGAAAAATGTAATGAGTAAATACCTATTTACCATTTTATTATTTTATAACACAATCTAATGCAACTCGCTCACGCGAGTCGCAATGATTACATACTAACATAATCTAATTAATTTTAATATGATTTTTCTATGATTTTGCTATTACTTTATGGCACATTTTCACAAATTATAAAAAAGTAAAAAAAAATACTAACTCGTGGTTAATACAATTTTTTGTAGGTATATATTATTGATTATATTTTTTAATTTGTGGATAGTAGTTTTGGCGCATGTCTTTTTTTTACTGTTTTGTATATTTTTCTTTTGTGGTCGCTGTTTCTGTCCCAAATAAATATATAAATATTTTTTATTTCTTTAAAATTATAATTTAATGCACCAATATCTTTACGTCAGTTTTGTTTGTAATTATGTATCTAGACTTCAATATTTTGTATTGTATAGTAGGTACCTAATATTGCTAAAAAATTTAATTGTACTTGTTACTTTAAGTTATTCCAATTAACTTAAAGTAAAAAGTAACATAAGCATTAAATTATGATATTGCTATTTCGAAAATGACACAGCCTCTTTCGTGAAATATTACCGTTGGAAGCCTACTGCTCATGCCCGAACGGCCAAGGAAAGTTAGATGTACAGTGCTAAACAACGTCTAGTAACATGTGCTGTAACCGCGAGTCGTAAATCAACGCAAGCGCGCGAAATTTTCATTTCCCAAATGTCAAACAATCTGGCCCGTACATTTCCGAACGTGCTTGTTAAGTTTCATTCACTCAAAAACCCTAATATCTACTTTATCATCGCTTTTTTGAACATTATGGTCGTGTTATGGAGTTATAATCTAATAAACCTGGACCATTAACGTGTCCTTTTCATTTAAATGTTTGCAGGTACAGAATTTTCGTTTCATATTTTGAAATTTATTCAATTGCCTTTTTTGTACTCTCTCTTTTTTTCATGTTTTATTCGGTACGAGTTTTTCATATACGAAGCACATTTTAAATTGGAATCAGTGTATGCCATGCGAATGATTACTGTAAAATATAATTTCTAACAAAAGGGTTTATGCCAGTTGTTATTTTTTTACGATGTTATCTTTTAAGCTGAATTTTAATATGACGATTTAGTTATTTGAACTGAAATTACTTATATTGCGCATTTTTTCGTACGAAAGCTTTATTTTTTGGAGGATTTCTTTTTCCTGAAATTGGATTTCCATTTATAATGAAGTCTGCTTTACAATATCAAATATTTTTTAATACCTTAAGAAAATTATTTATTTTTGGGGAAAAATCAATTTGACTTGATATTGCTCAATTAACGTGAAAAAATAATGTTTATTTTTAATCTATATATATAAAAATGGATGTACGTATATTTGTTTGTTTGTATGTTCGCGATGGACTCCAAAACCAACACTCCTATTGCGATAAAACTTTGGGAATTTGTTCAGCTCATTCAGGTGAAGGTTTATACATTATTATTTATTTATTTATTCGATATCTCACAAAAAAATTAAAAAAAAAAGTTTTGTATTGAAGTGAAATTTAGTGGGTTTGTTCAGCGCGCACACGAGAATTTTTATAAATTAAATTTATTTATTTATTTATTTAAAATCTAACACAAGAATTTACAAAAATTATCCATTTTTGGGATTGTCATTTAATTTTAGTTATCATAAAAAGGGAACATACCGATCAACCATTTTTATATATTTGGAGGTAAATAATTCAACAGGCAGGACAACGTCTGCCGGGTTTAACTAGTATTTTATATTACTTCTCAGGCAATTTACAGGTACTATGTCAAAGATTTATTTAACTCGCACCCATAAACAAGTTGACACTTTTTGGCGACTCGTGAAAATAATTTAAATTTAATTTAAATCTGTGTCTCCACCGGGAATATATCTAACTGATCCACGTAGAACGATTTTGTACACAAATGAAGACAAATAAGAAAATGAAGACATAAGGAATAATAACGTTTGATAAAAAAGATATACTGGATATAATTGTTTATTGTGAAATGAAAAAAAAACTAATGAATAACGCTGACATTATTATTTTAATCTTTTCATTATTTTTACCCTCTATGTACTTCAATGGAATAGTGGAGAGTCATGATTTCACAATTTTTAAGCGTATTTTTTACATCATTTTCTCAATGGGTATCATGTAGAGTGTGCATACATTGAGTTTCATCTTGATGTTTTTGTGTGTATGCCGTGATCCGTACGCCACACACTAAAGGCAATTAGTGTCCTCTATACAGACCAAACAAAAAGACTGATCAATTTCATATTAATACATACATACATACATACCATCACGCCATGTCCCTTACGGGGTAGGCAGAGAGAACCGAACGCCATATCTTTCTATCCTGGCACACATTCTTCGCTTCGTCAACATTCATGCATCGTCTCATACATGTTCGTCTATTGTACACGCTTCTAACATTTCCGTCTTTCAGAATATCGTTCACATGGTCGTGCCATCCCTTTTTTGGGCGGCCCCGGCCTCTCAATCCAATCCTATCCGCATTGTATTGTTTCTTCGTCAGTTGTTCCTCATTCATTCTTCCCATGTGGCCAAACCATCTCAGTGTGTTCACTTTCATTCTATTAATGATATCTTTCTTCATCCTACATTCTTTCCTTATGTTCTCATTTCTTATTCTGTCATACATCGTTCTATTGCAGATTATTCTTAGCGATCTCATTTCAACAGCATTTATTCTGCTTTCGTGCGACTTCTGCCATGTCCAGGTTTCACTTGCATACGTCAACGTTGGCACTAATATAGCGTTATGAATGGCAACTTTGGCCGCCTTTGATATGTTGCGATCATTCATTCATACCATATGTTTGAAATACATTAAAATAGAGCTGATTTGTTTTCTGTGGACAGCGGTTCTCTTTTTCTTTATGATTTCATATGTTGAAACTGAAAAATGCTTTCAGGGCCTGGAAATTTGAGACAAGCTTTATAACATAAAAATCTTCACATATCTGCATTAAAAGTTTGTCAACTATAAAAGAAAAATATAAAAACATTAAATTTATTGTAAAGAATTTTTTTTACCAATAATATGTATAAGAAGAGAATGTTTGGCAGTGTTTATTTATTTATTTGTTTTAAAGGTTACATACAGTTTTTTAAGATAAACATAAATTTTCAAAATGAATTAATAACTATAAAAACCAAGATTGTAACGCCAATTACTATGATACCGTCATACAATAAAAATATATAACTATATAATATAATACACAATAATATATATAACTATATATAATTATATACCCATAAGATACATATATTTGTAAAAACAAGGAAAATTTCCGTGGGTAGATATATACATACAAAATGACAAAATATAAAAACCTTACAAGGATAAGAAACAAAAAAAATAAAATAAATCAGTATTTAGTAAACATGTCATCATCCTAATTCCGCGATTGAACGAATCAATTTGCCTAGGAATTTAGGAGGTAGGGGTATAATAAAAATAACATCGTTACATAATGATCAAATCGAATCGCTAAAAACTTTCTTTCACAAAAAATCTGATAGTTCTTTAATGCATAAAGTAATCTGTGAGGCGGACAAAAATTTAACAACACTAAATTAAATTACGAGAATGCCTATAATAATATTATAAATATAAATGACGACCTTCTAAATTCGTGGCTAAATAAAATAATTCATTCTATACATCCAAAATTTCTCAACCAACCTTATGTTGACAAAATTTGGTCAAACAAATGGTTGAGTATTGGTGATTTGGACGCGGATTTAGAAGCTTTTTATAATAGCGATTCAGGATAGAGTAATAAAAACTAAAAATTATCAAAAATAGATAGCTGTAGGAAATGTTTGGCTTTTCCGGAAACAATCGAGCATATAATATCGGGCTGTTCTTTTCTCGCGCAATCAGAATATACGTTTAGACATAACCAAGTAGCAAAAATACAAAACAATATTTAGCTATTAAATATAAATTAATTGACGCGATAAACATTAACCATATTATGAATATGATCCGATTTCATTTTTAGAAAATAATATTTCGCTTTATTACGATAAAACAATATTAACTAACCGGTCAATTCAACATAACAGACCCGATTTAATAATACGTGATAAAATTAAAAAAATAACATATATTTGCGATGTGGCTATTCCAAATTCTAGTAATCCAACTGTCGATTTGTTCAGGAGAACTTTGTTCTCTTAACATATCGACAATGTATCAAGCCAGAATACGCGAGAATTGTATGGAGAGGTCTACTTTTTTCACGGCTTTTCCAACTTTGAAGTCAAAAAACACCAACTTAGAGGCTTCGCAGCATATATGTTCCATACACGGATTTACTCAGAATTCGGAGTAGAACATTTCGTGTGTCTGTGTGTGTGTGTGTGTGTGTGTGTGTGTGTGTGTGTGTGTCTGTGTGTCTGTGTGTCTGTGTGTCTGTGTGTGTGTCCGTCCCCCCCTTATAACTTTTGATCCGCTCAATTTACAGAGCCTAAAATTTCAGAATATATAAACAGTTACAGGCCTACAAAACTTTTATACTCAGAATTTTGAATTTTTGTTTCAGTCAGGGGTTATCAACTTTTGAATTTTTATTTTATTTTTCCATATATCTCAGAAACCATAAACGCTAGAACGCTGAAAATTGGTACAAACATAGAAAAATACAAAATCTCAAATTAGTTTTTTCAAAAAAATTCCAGGGTTTCTCAAACATTTTTTATTAAGAAAAATATTTTTTTTATGATAAATTTATGAGTTTAACTGCCTATATTTCCAAAACTTTTACAATTATCGAAAAAAGCCGAAACACACCAACTAGATAATTTAATTTTCTATAAAAAGTATTAACATTGTAGTAGAAGATCTCAATTTTTTTTTAACAATTTTTTTAAAAATTGAATTTAGTGACGACATCGCTTCATACATTTTGTATGGCAGTCGCCTATACACAATATGTAAGAAGACTTAATAGTTTGATACTTCATCTCCAAACATACATACATACCATCATGCTATTTGCATATTATGGGTAGGAAAAAGGATCTTCCTCGATACTATCCTATCTTGACATACATACCTACATATGTTGTATAGAAAACAAAATATCTGAAAATATTCAATAATTTGTATCTATGGGTTTATAGTTTGGTACATATTCTTCAACTATACATACTATCGCTATCGACAGTTGGATCTCATGTGTTACATGCAACTAGTATTATAAAAACTTTTGATGAAAAAATTAGAAAATACACCGCTTTAGGTAACGAGATTAAAAGACTTACAAATTGTATGAAGCGATGTCGTCACTAAATTCAATTTTTATAAAAATTGTTAAAAAAAATTTGAGATGTACTGCTACAATGTTAATATTTTTTATATAAAATTAAATTATCTAGTTGGGGTGTTTCGGCTTTTTTCGATATTTAAAAAAAATGGAAATATAGGCAGTTAAACTCATAAATTTATCATAAAAAAAATATTTTTTTTAATAAAAAATGTTTGAGAAAGCCTGGAATTTTTTTGAAAATATTAATTTGAGATTTTGTATTTTTCTATGTTTATACCAATTTTCAGCGTTCTAGCTTTTATGGTTTCTGAGATATATGGAAAAATAAAGTAAAAATTCAAAAGTTGATAACCCCTGACTGAAACAAAAATTCAAAATTCTGAGTATAAAAGTTTTGTAGGCCTATAACTGTTTATATATTCTGAAATTTTGGGCTCTGTAAATTGAGCGGATCAAAAGTTATAAGGGACGGACGGACACACACACAGACACACAGACACACGAAATGTTCTACTCCGAATTCTGAGTAAATCCGTGTATCGAACATATATGCTGCGAAGCCTCTTAGTTGGTGTTTTTTGACTTCAAAGTTGGAAAAGCCGTGAAAAAAGTAGACCTCTCCATACAATTCTCGCGTATTCTGGCTTGATACATTGTCGATATGTTAAGAGAACAAAGTTCTCCTGAACAAATCGACAGTTGGACTAAGTAATTAGGTCTATAGTTGTGTGTCAATATGTGACACTCGTATTTTAGGCGCGGAATCGGCTGTGTGTCATGTATACGTGATACTCATCTCTTTCAATACGAATGGCTAATGAATTAGAGAGCGAGATAGAGGTATACATACTAATCCAACTGTCGATTTGTTCAGGAGAACTTTGTTCTCTTAACATATCGACAATGTATCAAGCCAGAATACGCGAGAATTGTATGGAGAGGTCTACTTTTTTCACGGCTTTTCCAACTTTGAAGTCAAAAAACACCAACTTAGAGGCTTCGCAGCATATATGTTCGATACACGGATTTACTCAGAATTCGGAGTAGAACATTTCGTGTGTCTGTGTGTCTGTGTGTGTGTCCGTCCCCCCCTTATAACTTTTGATCCGCTCAATTTACAGAGCCCAAAATTTCAGAATATATAAACAGTTATAGGCCTACAAAACTTTTATACTCAGAATTTTGAATTTTTGTTTCAGTCAGGGGTTATCAACTTTTGAATTTTTACTTTATTTTTCCATATATCTCAGAAACCATAAAAGCTAGAACGCTGAAAATTGGTATAAACATAGAAAAATACAAAATCTCAAATTAATTTTTTCAAAAAAATTCCAGGCTTTCTCAAACATTTTTTATTAAAAAAAATATTTTTTTTATGATAAATTTATGAGTTTAACTGCCTATATTTCCATTTTTTTTTTAAATATCGAAAAAAGCCGAAACACCCCAACTAGATAATTTAATTTTATATAAAAAATATTAACATTGTAGCAGTACATCTCAATTTTTTTTTAACAATTTTTATAAAAATTGAATTTAGTGACGACAACGCTTCATACAATTTGTATGGTAGTCACCTATACACAATATCAAAGAAGACTTAATAGTTTGATACTTCATCTCTAAACATACAATATACATATACCATCATGCTGTTTTCATATTCCGGGTAGGAAAAAAAGACTGACCTCCATACTATCCTATCTTGACTACCTAGGTACATGTGTTGTATAGAAAACTAAATATCATAAAATAATAAATAATTTGTATTTATGGGTTTGGTACTTATTCTTCAACTATACATACTATCGCTGTCGACAGTTGGATCCCATGTGTTACATGCAACTAGTAATAATAATTGAGTGTTATTATTTGTAGTGCTTAATTGTTATTAATATCATTAGTTCATCGACCAGCGCCGTATAAAAAAAAAAAAAAGAAAAAAAAAAAAAAAATGCATACAATCTAGGAGGTTTGGGACAGGACAATGGATAGGAATAGAAAGGGAAAATTAGGAATATAAAATCAATCATTGCGAAAGCCTCAAAATACTCTAAAATATGCTCGGTGTGCCAAACATGTCAAGACCTGCGAACTTTGCATCAAACTGTTTACATGCTCTATGTACAAAAGAGCATTACCGGTATAATTAGTTCGAAGAACAGGCACATTGAATAAGTCGTGACCCCTTGTTGTGTTGAGTAATTTGATGTCATAATTTCTTCATATGATTTCACATTTTGATGTTTTTACTACCCTCCACTATTATGAATGTAATCTTTTTCACGGGGTAGGTAAAGAAAACCACACACCACATTCTTCTATCTTGACTCATATCCATTGCCTCCTCAACATTCATGCATCGTCTTATACATGCTCGTCTATTGTTGAAGTATTTTTTCACATCAATTTCCAACAGTTATCATGTAGACAATGCATACTTTAAGTTTCGTGACAATCTTTTTGTGTGATTGGTGTATTATGAAAAATTTTATCCCCTGGGAAACGTAAATTTATTTTTGAATCTAATACAAATGTATTTCATAAAAATGCACTAAGGGATTTTCAACCTTTCAAGAAGAAAAATATACGCTTACTATGTAGTTGAAAGTTTAATGTTGGCCACAACTCACGTGTTTTAAAGTATGAATATGGCCTTGGAACTTGAAGTAGATAAAAATATATCATAATATAATATGTAGGTACTAAAAAATATATTTAGATGGGTCGATGGCAGAGCGGCTTGCTTACTGGATAAGTATTCCAGAAATCTCGAGTTCGAATCTCGAATATATTATTCGTTCTTTTACGGTTAGATTGATAGGTAGTCGAGAGTCCTTTACTGAACCCGTCATACATATTGCAGCAACTAGGTCAGGTATATTTTATTATCAATTTATTTTATGAATTTATTCAACGGCTCTTTAACGGTCGCATGAATTATTATTAGTTTTGCAAATATTTTAACTATGTTGTTGTTTGTTTAACAGTAAGTTGTATGAATTAAACATGGCAGCCGGTGGGCGGTTGAATGTTGGATGTCAGAATAGTTAATTCCCCCCCCCCCCACTCCCCTTTATGAGTGACTAGCGTGACCGAGAAGTAATGCCCATGTCACATGAAGACACTAAAGTCGCCTGGGGACTTGGCGACTAATCGACACATTTCAATAGCGTCACTCGAACGGGAATACTGACGGAGGGGAGACTAGAAGACACGAGCAACAGACTAAACACGCTAGATCATGGATAGTCACCTGTATATTATGCTAGAGTATACTAGAAATATGAGATACTCGTAGTAAATAAAATATTTGGGTAAAATAAAATAATTATAGTTGTAGCCAAATATCATTAGCCATTTCGCCGAGTAGGGGGGCGATTTGTATAATATATATCAACAAAGCAAAAAGACACAAACTTGCGCAATTCTGGCCCAAGTTGTTTAGCGATAATTTAGCATAGTTTAAAGTGCACTATAATTTAATGACACTTCTAAGTCATACGGTCATCCAGTGACCATCTTCAAAGAGTTTTCTACTAATTAACTAATGGGTTCATGGGTACTAATTAACTAAATTATAGTTGTAGCCAAATATCATTAGCCATTTCGCCGAGTAGGGGGGCGATTTGTATAATATATATCAACAAAGCAAAAAGACACAAACTTGCGCAATTCTGGCCCAAGTTGTTTAGCGATAATTTAGCATAGTTTAAAGTGCACTATAATTTAATGACACTTCTAAGTCATACGGTCATCCAGTGACCATCTTCAAAGAGTTTTCTAGTTTATGAAAAATTGTCCTTTGAAGAGAAAATCAAGTCGTCCAGTCCAGTAATATTTGCAGTGAAGCAGTACGGCTTTGAATAGTGCTTCCATTTTTTTATCATCGTTGTTTTCGGGTGACCCGTGGGATCCTAGTTATCGAAAATACATATTATTGCATCTACTCGTATATACGCATACGTTGGATTGCTATCCTTGCTGAGAACTCAAGAAAAAGTATAATTGGTGAACGTTGCGCAATCGCTTAAAGCGATAATGTAAACTAGCCGTTGATTTCCCGGTTCTCCTAAAATATTCCAACTTCGTCTCTATTGAGATATTGAATTGTCAAAAAACATCTCAAATATTTCAGCAATGAGGTTGACCACCCATTTTGAATATTGGCTTTTTATGTGAGACGAGACTAGTGTGTGGGGATACACGCATGTGTCGTATTTAATTTTATAATTTCATGCACACCGCCCACCTGTCGCTGGTAACCCCACATTGTGGGATATGCCGTGATGGTATGAATGAATGAACCGATATAATAATTTCTTCCCATTGTCGTGAGATATAAAATTAAATAAATTTCTCACTTGCTATGAACCGGACACATGACGATAGCACCATTAATGACTTCCAACTTTGCCACGATAGCTTATGTAGGTATACTTATAAGTTCATAATTCATGTGATTTTCTTATTTAATACTTATCATAATTAAAATCACACAAAATATTGTAGATATCGCTCATACATAATAATCCTTTAAGGATCAATCAAAAAAAGATCTTCATGTTTCAAAATATTGATTATTGATATTTTGAAAAATCCGACTATTTGTGTCGTACCTATTTTTATTAGTTCATGCACACCCGCCCATCTGTCAAATGATAACCTCACAGTACCTATATCCTATTCTGATTCATCTAAATTTATCAATATGAATTTTAGTATTTGAGAAATGTCAAAAAGTTGACTGAATTTATACGAGACTCATTACGTCGCACCACGTGGATAAAATCCTTTTATCCAAGGTTGCCTGTTGATTTAGACGTTTTCTGAAACATATCAGAATAGGACTAATTGTGTCATTTACAATTCATCCAGTCTCTGAGCGTCCCCGTATGAGGATGCCCTAAAAAGGAGAGGGAAAGAGAAGGTACAATGGATAGGAAAGTGTTGTCTCGTGTTTTAATGCATAACCAAATATTATTCCCGTTGCGTGTGAATCATATAAATCTCTGACTATGATACAAACAGCATTAGGTAGGTTGGTACTTGGGACTTGAACGATGTGTCAGAAACGGACAGTGAAATGAAAGGGACGTGAGAAGTTCAGAGATACGAAACCCAGAGGTTGGTATCACAAAAAAAATATAAAGAATTGTTCTGCAACACATAGGCATGGAGAGTAAAGTCAAATTAAACAAGACATCAGTCTACTTCTTGTGTTAAGAAAAGTCATGTTGATTATGACCAGCTTTGGTATACCTTAAATATAGAAGATATTAGTAAGTCCAGTAATTTACTAGTGATAAAAAAAAATTTAACATTCTGATTCTTGAATTCAAATATCACCAACTGATTCTTGAATTCAAATATCGTCCACTGATTCTTGAATTGAATATCGTCCACTGATTCTTGAATTCGAATACATCCCACTGATTATTGAATTCGAATATCACCTACTGATTCTTGAATTCAAATATCGACCACTGATTCTTGAATTGAATATCGTCCACTGATTCTTGAATTCGAATATCGTCCACTGATTCTTGGGGCTTTGAATAGCCGAAGTATGATGCAGACGATGGCGTAGAGAAGCCAATGCCAAACAAAAAATAAATAAATGAAAAAATTCTTGATTTGAATATCGTCCACTGATTATTGAATTCGAATATCACCCACTGATTTTTACTCACTTTACTAAGAGATTTCATTGTTTCAGTCGAAATCCAAGTTATTGATATTTGTGACGGTAGGTGATAAATTATTTACGAACATTTAATGATCCTATGCAAGTTGCGAATTTATTGCCAAATTGTTATTTATCCAACTTTCCCATTTTTACTGCCCAGAAAAGCAATAATTGTGCGTAAAATTATTTTTAATTATCGATTTCCCTACTTGGAATCAAATCCAGGACTACAGTACAAAAATCAAACGACTAACCACAGTGGCATGATGGTCGACCGTATAGTAAGTATATGTGATTGTACAAAATTCAAACCATTATCGTAATCGTCCCACCCAAAATGTTCCGAAAGACTGAAGAAGAAGAAGAACGCAAGAAGTGGAGAAACTCATTAAGTTCTCTTTGTTCGGAACCGGAAACTGAAGATCCACAACTCCAGCGGATGTCTTAGCCCAGGCTTTCCGGAGAAAATATATATTATTTCGTAAGAAAACGCCGTTGAATACAAAACAGCCAACCGGAAAACAGGGTTGCCAACCGATTGTTTCCTAAAAAGGTTTTCCGGTTTGTGAAAATTTTCTCCGCTCACAGACGGAGAGTGAAAAAACCGTCTCCAGTGCATACTTCAAACGGTATTATTGTTTGTATTTTTAAACTTCGAACATAAAAAAAAACTTTTTATTTAGTAGCATGTCGACTTTAAATTCAAATAACATCTGCTTTTGCCATTTATTTTCATTTACAGTAATGCGTGTGCAGAATGAAACTACAATTTGAAAATGTTAATTTGAAAATGTTACCTTTGAAATAAACCACAGATTTTAAGCCAGTATATGTTAAAAATATATAAACGTAATTAATACATTTAAAAAAAAAAAAAAACGCAATAATGAGTATGAAGCGGCGAAGCTGAGTCTAATTGAACCAAATATGTATAAATTGAAATAAGGACAACAAGTTACGGAATAGGGAGAGGAGGGTGAAAATATCGGAAAAAGCAATTTTCTTTCAGCCAGTATGCATTTTCTCGTAACTGAAATTTATGAAACTATGGTCTGTGTGTTTTTGCACTTCTGTTTATTTTCCAACGAGTGTTGATTGCATAGCACGTGTTTGTTTGTTTGTTTGTTAAATTTCATGTTGTGCCATGATTATGTGAGAAAAATTTATTCATATTCCACATAAATTGATTTTTTATTTTTCAGTACCCACAAGTATGTTCTTGTACATGCGGGGCATATTTGGAAACACTCGATTACGTGTTCTTTGAATGTCCGATGCACTACGAATATGACATCTATCCCAACTTAAAAGTCCTTCTACCAGTAAACATGTCGCATCTCTTATCAATTAACTATCTTCCTATTTATTCCGCAATATCTAAATTTATCTTAATCAATGGTATTCATCTGTAAGTCGTAATATTCACTAATATATTTTTTTATTTTTTCTTCCATTTGGCACAAATCACTCTTCTTAGGGTGGATTGTCTAGTATTATAAAAAAAGGTCTTCATTACACTTACCATATAAATATATTTTAATTTATTATTACCTACCTACAAGGATATTAAATGGAGTATTTAGGTATATCATTTTTTTCCTAAAATGATTTCATTTTTTTTTAAATCGAATTATGTTATATTTACTTCGAATCTTGCACACATGTATCGTGCTTCCTTTAATGAGGTATCACACACCTGTTGATAGTAACCTTACATTGGAGGATATGCCGTGATGTTATTTATGTATATTTTAAACAAATGCTTCTTTTTTTCTAGATTAGGTCATTTGACCTGTTTGAGAAGCTGTGTCCTACCCTGGGAGGAGAAGGTCCGGCTGTCTTTCATGTTGTCTTCTATTGTTGGGAATATCCATTATTGCATATTATTTCTTATTCTTCTTCTTTTAGTAAACATGTAGGTCTGTTATTCAAAAACTATACCTCCTGAGATGACGAAGTCCAACTATTCTTCCATCTCTTGGGTGGCCTTCCAGGTAGACGGCGACCATAAGGGAATTCATTTGCTGCTATATAAGCAAGCATGTCACTGTCCATTCTGGCTAGTGGTCCCTCCAGTGTCTTCTTCTGGATCTACTCCACAGAACGATGTCCTCTATTCCACATGTTTTTTTCTTATTTCAACATTGCGAACACGATCTCAGAGAGTTTTTCATATTATTGACCTTAGAACCTTCATTTCCGTTATCCTTAGGAGTCCCTTGGTTCGTACAGTGTCTGCTCGCGTTTCCATAGCATATGTCATGATGGTAGGTACATTATATTGCTATCTCAATAATAGTATGTACCAAATTAACTATCTCAAGCAATCTTAGAATTCATTTAATTTTCATTAAAAGTACCTGTTCTTTAATTGTGGATCAGTTAAGAATCTGTCGTTAAGACACATTTGACTTCCAATAAAGGCACATTTTTTTGTGAAATTTATTAACATATAATATTTTTTTATATAAAACGCATTTATTTCTCTACAAGTATAATCGATTATGAAGCCTCATTAGTCCTCCGAATTTTGAACATTTTTAAAAAAATCAATTTCACTTTCATGATCTTTTAGTGTGAATGAAAACACATATAAATTATTTTAATAGATTCATGAGCAATTAACAGTACCCTCCGGGATATCCATGGCTGGTTGACAAAACTGGAACCAAGACTGTATTTTTTTTATATGAAGTATGTTCATTATATTTCTGTTTTGAGGTAATGAGGCACAATAAAGTAAAATGAATATGTCCTTGTTAAACAAGTACATATACATCTTCCTACATTCCCTAAACTAAGCATAAATGCTTGTGCTATAGGTGAACGAAATCGGTCGAGGCAGGATTCGAACTCGCGACCACTGGATTACTAACCCAGCGCGCTAACCGCTCTGCCATCGACCCATCTTCATTGTTATCTTAGCGTACCTAATCTAAATTTTCTTTGTTTTTTTTGCTGACATTCATTTGTTGGATTCACAATTTTGTCATACTTTGTATTCTTTGTAATCTGGTTGGTTGGAAGAAATCACCTAATGGCAATAAGCCCGCCAGTGTGCAATATATATTTTTTATATTATGTACAAAAAGATAAATAAATAAATAAATCAATTTTGGACGCTGCACATACGGTTTGTGTACCGGATCCATACAAAAACTAGTAGTTATAAATATTTTCAATTCATATTAACTGTGAATTATTCGATTAATATGATGATGGCATATGACTTGTTGGAAATAAATTGAATTTTCTTTAGTCACAAAACAATTAAGATTTTTTTTCTAAATTAATAAATTATCATTTAGAATGTATTTGAATAAAAAAATAATAATTTAATATATATGTGGTAACCCTATCGGCAGGCGTCTATATCTTGTAAAGTTGGCCCTTTTAAGGCGTGATGGGATCTTAATTATTTTCCCAATGTGAAAAACTAAGATTATTAGTTAAGTTTCTCGACTTATGTTGGTCTTGTTTTTTGTATTACACACCAAACATTAATTTACCTACAGGTTATTTAACAATCACTATTATCAAACTCACATCACCAGTAAATGCATTTTAAAAATGATAAAAGCAGTTGGTACAATATGATTGATTATTTCGCTTCAAGTGAACTTTTGTGTATATTAAATAATAATAATAAACACTTCCTTGCACCCTGCGCAAGTGGCGAGTTTATTGTCGTATGGCAATTTCTTCCAACTAACCAGTGTTTCCAGCCCAGAGAAACAATATTTGCGTGAGAAATAAATTTAAATAAATTTCTCCTCTGCTGGGAATCTAACCCAGGACGCCCGCACATAAACCGCATGGCTTCCCAACTGTGCCACGGCGATCGGTAAATATATAGTATATTACTAAATTTCATATAAACCATGAAATTTTATTTAAATGAAACATTTTTTTAATTGTATGAACGCAAACATTGGATTTTTTTCTCTTTCGGGAGTCAAATGATATTTTTTACTGACAAACTTTTTAAAAATTACGCGGATAAGGGAACTCAATAAGAAGACATAATTGGTAAACGTTGCGCAAGCGAATAAAGTGATCACGTAAACCAGCCGATGACAGGTCATAAGTCCTGTAGGTGCCTTCAGTTCCTGGTTCTTCTATAATATCCCAACTTCGTCTCTATTGAGATGTTAAAAAGTTTGTCAATATATATATATATATATATATATATATATATATATATATATATATATATATATATATATATATATATATATATATATATATATATATATATATATATATATATATATATATATATATATATATATATATATATATATATATATATATATATATATATATATATATATATATATATATATATATATATATATATATATATATATATATATATATATATATATATATATATATATATATATATATATATATATATATATATATATATATATATATATATATATATATATATATATATATATATATATATATATATATATATATATATATATATATATATATATATATATATATATATATATATATATATATATATATATATATATATATATATATATATATATATATATATATATATATATATATATATATATATATATATATATATATATATATATATATATATATATATATATATATATATATATATATATATATATATATATATATATTATTTCATTTAGTTTGTTTACGGAGAATTCTAAAAACTTGGTTAGACCATGGTGAGACACAAAAAAATCTTTAAATATTAGATTCATTGTTTATGTATTTTTAAAAGGTATCTACAAACTGGTATCAGTCAATCGAATACCATCATCAGAGTGTAAGTGATTAGTGTCTTGGTTAAATAAATGAATAACAGTGAAATTAAAACTAAAATGGTTAATGTCAAACCATGATAAAACCCAAATTGTATTGTAATACGATACTCACCAAATAATAAATATAGTCTTTTCATCAAATAATGTAAATTGTCGAACAGGCAGTTCAAGATTTTGTTTGTAAGCTTCATCCTGGGGGGCAATTCTGGTCAAGCAGTGTAATCAAAACCATCACGATTACCCATAATGGATATAATTATCTTATGTGGATATAATTATATTTATAATTATATTATGGATATAATTATCTTAATATATTATACAACTCCATATGATAATTATATCCATGATATGGGTAATCATGAGGGTTTTGATTCCAATGTTTGAAAATAATAAAAACAAAAAATATAAAACATAGGCAAGTTAAAATTAATAATAAAGAGAGAAAAAAATACTCAAAAACAAAATTTAAAAAAACAACAAATGCCAAAAAATCTCTTTATTTTAATATAATAAATAAAAATCTCAGCAAAAAGCAAGAAGCAGCATACAAAACAGCAAATCATAACAAGTTAAAAATATAGTATTTTAATAAATACACAATGAAAATACACTGACAAAAAATAGAAAAAACAATATAATGAAAGCAAAGAAGACGACAATAATTGAAAGTTACTTGTTATTAAAAGGATTCAATGCATCTCTCTCTTATTTGGAAGGTTTTGATTCCGCCGATTGATCAGGGGGCAAGTCTGCTCAACCGGTGATATCAAAACCCTCATGATTACCCACATCATGGATATACTTATCTTATGGAGTTGTATAATATCTAAATATATTATAGAAAAAAAAATGATAATCTAAATTGACAGTTTTATTTGGCGATATTTCCAAAAATACAATGATTAATAGTATATTTAACTCGCTATTTATACAACCACATAACCACGGATACAAATAATTATCAACCGCCTAATACTGCCACTTAATCCAGTTAGCTTCCCAACAGCCTACATTACTAATTATTTTATTCCGTTGATATGCGAGGGTTTTACGATTATCATTAAATGCGTCCCCGAAACTTGTTTTTGTCCCATCAAATCTGGAATTGAATACCAAACAGCGCCACCAGACTGACTGACGGAACAATTAACAAAACTCTAAGTTTGGTGATATAAAACATAGAGGGTTAATTAAACTATCTCTTTATAACCGCCTCCCCCTCCAAGGCCATAAAGCCACCAATCACTTTTATCGCTGCCCCATAACAATCGGAAGAGGAATAAAATACTTTTTTTTATTATGGCCAAAATGTACCACTTAAATTTGTTGGACCCGCTTTATTGGGTGGAGGGTTTCTAAAATGGGATACAGAGCGACAGACAGAATTGAGACATCTTGAGATTAGAATTTCACGAGATGTAGGCGTTGAATTAACTAGCTTGACAACGAAAATTTCAAATTTCAGATACAAACAATTTATTTATAAACAATTTGTGTAGATGTCTCTTGAGTATTAGGCATGTACAGTTTAAGGCTTTCACGAATTTACTAATTACAGTATTAATATGTATTTTTTTAATTACATGTAAAAAATATACATTCTATAGTATCTTTGTGCTTTAGTTTTTGTTTCACATAAAAAATATAATTTCTTTCCAAATGACCAATGTGTTCAAAGTTAGAACGCTTTCTCTAAAATACTGAAAACAGTCTTGTATCATAAAGCAACACAAGATCAGTGCCCATGTTATCAAATCAAATTATCAAAAGACACTATAAAAATTCTTTGCATCACAACTCTATTTCATTGAAAGAATTGAATTGCACCACAACTATATTTCATTGATAGAATTTAATTGCATCACAACTCTATTTCATTGAAAGAATTTAATTGCATCACAACTCTATTTCATTGAAAAAATTTAATTGAATCCCAACTCCATTTCATGACATTAATCGTACATTTTCATAAAAATATGGTAAGAATAAAATAAAAAGTTTCACATGTTAATAAATCTTATATTCTTATATATATATATTTTAAGATAGAAAAAAGACGATTGAGATGGTTCGGGCACGTTGAACGCAGTCAGATCTCATAATAATCCAAGCAACTCCAAGGATCTTCCTCGACTTCCTCGAAACCAACTGCAAAGACATAGCCTAGGTGACAAAATACAGGACAGAAGGGCCTATATGTAACTTAAGGACGAGGAGAGCTGATCGCAACAATCGGCACAGACAAAAGAGTTGGGATATAGCAGGGAGAAGGATAAAATATGGTTAAAAAAGTAATCAACTCTATTCCAAGCCAATTTCAAATAAACATAATATTTGCTATGTCTAAAAGATTTATAATATAAGAGTTGACCTTTTGACTTACATCATTAGAAAAATTTCTATGAAAAGTTAACGATTAAAATGGAAAAATGTTGAAGACGGTGATTCTTTCTTCTCAAAAAATAGGGCGTGTTGGGTCGATCAAGTTTAGAAGCGGAAAAAAATAGCTGAATTTTCCCACACAGTCGAACCATTGTGAATAAATTATAATAAATGGTTGCGTACATTCGCTGCTTGGGCGTTTAAAAGAAATCATCAATTACATTGTCAAAAACATATTTGTCCTCTGAGGGGAGGGGAGGGGAGAATCAGAAGAATAATATAATTTGTACGGGCGAGCTGCCATACTTATCATAGGCACCGATCTTGTTTGTTCGTCTCCTATTCTGCAAGTGGCCGCTGGAAAATATGCGACGTTTTTAATCAGGGACGATAGAATTAGGAATGGTCCGGTCCAAGACCAAACGACTACCTATGGTCTAGAATAATGTCAGATTAGATCTTGGCCAAAAATCATATATGAAATTTCGCCATGCCCCTCATCAGGTAGACTTTTTTTGTTTTGTTTTTCCACAAAATTAAGAATGTACATTTTAAAATTTTGCAAACAATGAAACGATATTCCATATCATTGCCCCATTGAAAGAATGGACACTTGTGTATGTGTGTGAAGTAATATATACACAGAACCGAAGTCCATATAATTCTACTTTGACACGTAGCCTTATCTACATTCATTCATCGTCTCATACATGTTCGATTTTTGTTCAAGCTTCTTACATTTCTCTCTTCAGAATATCGTTCCCATGGGAGTGCACTCCTTTTTTATGGACGACCATACCTCCTATTCATTCCTGTCAGCTTCATGATTAAAAATTAAATATTAAAAAAAAACAAAGTTCAAAAAAACATCTAATTTGATGGCAATTTAATGATAAATCCTCTTGGTAAAAACTACTAATCACTATTGAAACAGCATTATTGATAAACATAAGCAAAACAAACATTTTATTTTATAATTTTAATTTTGTTAGAATAAATTGCAGTAGGTAGATATATTTTAGCAAACAGTATACAGATGGTAAAAAAAGAACCATATTTTCGAGTTATCCAACATTGATCGAGTTTCAAATTGAAGTGACAACAAAAATACACGATAGCAAAAAAACAACACCTAATAACAAGAAGAAATATAAAACTGACCTGGGATAATAAAAAAACAAGATCAAATGTAAAACTGACTAAGAACAATAAATAACAAGACCAAAATAAAACTAACACACAATGAAACTTCTCTCTTCACTAGTATGAATGATAAAATAAATGGACCGAATAAAACCCAAGCTAAAATAGGCAAGAGTTTATCTGATGACAGTTGTACACAAATAACCCTTTGCAGCAACTTCGATCCTCGAGCACAATTTTCTCTAAATGTTGTAACATTCAAACTATTGTACATACCGACTATAAATTCGATAAACAGATAAACATGGACAACTTTATATAAGACTGTAGGTTCTTTGAACTCTTGATAAAGTGATGCAATGAATCGTATTGAGGTCAATAAAAGACTGCAATATTCCTGATCAATACATACATAACAAGGTATATCAGAACATTATCCATTGTAAGTTAGAAAAATAGAAATTAATGACTGATTGTGACTCTAGGCTGGGTTGTTTCAACAAAAGTATCAGTAATAGTATAGTTAAAATACTTGTATTAAAAAATTTCAAACTCATTTGATGGCAATAGATTTCAATGAAACATCCAAAAGTATTGAACAATTTTATGAAATCAAAGTATTTTAACTATACTATTTGTTCGGTATTGTTTCAGTATTTTAAATTGACGCGCCAAAATAATATATATTGTAAGTTATCATTTATCAGCGAAAATGTACGAACTGCCTTTCCCCTCCATACCTCTTCGTACCA
The DNA here is from genome assembly GCA_963576475.1 of Molanna angustata. Lineage (NCBI taxonomy): Eukaryota > Metazoa > Arthropoda > Insecta > Trichoptera > Molannidae > Molanna > Molanna angustata. The sequence goes on from OY754981.1 coordinate 17,383,820, forward strand.
CTTTACATATCCCATCCAACCTTCAAGGCCAATGAGTCGTTGTCGTTTGCCAGTCGCAAGCACTGTCACATTTCGCTGTCTGTCGTTTGTGTTACGTAAAATTCGTTCGTCACAAAACATCTCGTCGTATCGTTATAAGAAAATTCTCGTAAGGTGAAACATTTATCATTGCAACAGTGAAAGGAGGCGAATCGAATATTTGGTGAGTCTTATCCCAAATCCTTTCGTTTCCTTGTTACCGGCATTTTACACAAGCACAGATTGAAGATTCAATCTAATGCATAGCCTGTGACAATATTATTGAAACCAAAATATTCAATCTTCGATTAATTGTACAGTCCACTTTTTTCTCGTTTTATAGCCCGAATTGCAATTCGGCAATCGGCGCTAACACTATTACTGATATTTTTGTTCAAAAAACACAAACTCACAGTGTTATTTTTATAAACGTGGTTCAAATATTGAACAACGGTTGAAACTAAATTTGAACACTTTTCTTACAAATAAACATGGATTAAGAGTCGGCGACGGGGTTAGTTTAGAAGGCATTTTTTTGACATATAACATAAGAAAACATTTAAAAATCGATTTAATTCAATAGAATTCTTTATTTACGGTTTTCAAACAAAAAATATCAAATTTCAAAAAGTGCAATAGCTGGAGTTTGACAAAACTATCATGTGGCGAGCACGTGTTCCGTTCCGCGCATATTGTTCTGTGGTCGTGACAACCAACTTAACAAAACTAATTTCGGTGCTCTCGTATGAAATAGAGCTCAAAATCGAGTTCAACTGAACTGCGGTTCAAATATATTTATAAATAAGGTTTCAGTTGTATGGGATTTAAAACTTTGAACCAGGTTCAATTGAACCGTGATTCAACTATGATTCAAGGAATTTTCATAAATAACACTGTTAATGTTTATGAAAATTTGGTTTGAATTACTGTGTAGTTTTTGAAGGTCTTTTTCATAACATGCTCTTATTTTTTCCGCAAAATTTTAATATTTTCCCACTTTAAAACACCTTTTAATTCAAATAAAAATATAAATAACATGAAATAATTATTAAGCTCATCAGCAAAAGCAACTGTATAAAAAAAATCGTTGCACTGAGATTCAAATGTGAAATCTTCACAACTGGGTTCTTAACCGAGCAAATCGCTTCAGCCACTAACCGAAATATACAAGGCGTCCCAAAAAATACAGTCAAGCTGAAGGTAAAAGAAGGGCACCCCAGCAGGTAACCGAATACCCCTATACATGTTTGAGTATGACGCCACAGAGATAGCTCAGTGAAATTTGTACGACAGAGTATACTGTTCACCTTTCCATTTTCAAGTAAAGACTAAAGTAGGGGTATCTCTCCGAAAATACCTGATCCATCTCCTTTTCCTTCCATCCATTTGCTACGTAATATTTATTCCTAAACACCAGATCTCGATTTCCTCTTCTTGTTCCTTCCCAATCCTTTTTTTTCTTTTTTTTTATTTATCTTTTATTTACTTGGTGTTATGACAATAAGCCCGCCAGTGTGCATTATATTTATTTATTTTTTTTGAAAAAAAAAATGAATACCTATGTCCTTGTTAAACAAGTACATATACATCTTCCTACTTTCCCTAAAATAAGCAAATAAATACATGTGCTTATATTATGTATAAAAAGCTAAATAAAAAAATATTTTAAAAAAACCTAGCATGTATCCCGATTATTCTTGTCTCTGTGACCAATAATCTCTTGTTAGCCAAGGTTTGACAAAAAAAAATACGAAAAAATCATACCTCGAATTTTACAAAAAAACGACGAACATTATATTGGGGTATTCGGGTACCCCCAGGGGTGCTTTACCTCTAGACTTCCGCTTGACTGTAAATTTTGGGACACCCTGTATATTATGAACCTGATAATTAGCCATATATTCTGATCAACGTAGATAGCTGATAGCGTCGTTTTCAACTAGAAGATCTTTTCGCTTTACTTACATAATTTATTTTAAGAGTAGGTATTATCGACTAATTTACGGTTAAAATTGCGGAAAGCCGCAACGCCCGCGATTTAATTCTGAAATCCAGTGTTTCTATAGCATTTGTTAATGTTTAATAGCCCAGATAAATTCATGTTTAATTTTATTGTTATTAGAAGTTCAATATGTCTTTTATTATTATTTGGGAAATTAATATAAAATACATCTCAAAAATCACATTTCTTTCACGTATTTTCGTGCATCTTCTGTCATACAGATTAAAAAAATGTTTACTGCATACACGGACCTTTAAAAATTCATACACATATCGCTAACTTTAGAAAAATATGTTATGTGGACGGGAAAATAAATTTATATATTTTTTAAAGAATACTTAATGTGAACAGTGTAAATATACTTCATCAAACTACATTCAGGGATTGTCAAATTTTTAAAATAAATTCATATTTTTTTATTTTTTTAATTCTAACTACCCATATTATGAAAAAATATTGTTGTTCGCAACTCTCTAATTTCATTTTATGATATTTTTTGGGGTAGTATTACCAACTAAAAAAATATCAAATTACAATGCCAAAGAAGTTAGAACTAAATCGAATATTTTCATAGATGCATATACGCAAAAATTTGTTTTTTTTTTTTAATTTTTAGTCAATGATTTTTTACTAACACGTCAGCCGCATGTCCGAAGATAGGATCCCAAAGATAGCCCGAGACAACGTACCGGAGGGGTCTCGACCACGAGGACGCCCAACAAAAAGATGCCGAGATAGTTGGCAGTCCACATCACAGGAGGCTGAAAATGCAGCATAAAACAGGCCATGGGCCTAATGAAAGAACAGGACTAAAAATTTTTATGACAATTTTTTAACATCTCAATAGTGAGGAAGAAGGAATATTACCGGGAACCGGGATATTAAGGAAAAAAAACCTACATACAAGACTTACGAACAATCATCGGCTGGATTTTGTCACAAATAGGTATGTCATTGACTCCATTTCCCACAGGGAAAAATAAATCCAATGTTTGCGTATATGCGAGTATTGCGTACTATAAAAAGATTCGATTTACTTAAACATTAAACAAGCCATAAATGTACTAATAATTCTGGCGCGGTTCAAAGTGACATCTATGCGAAACAATTGTAACCTCATGTAGGTATAAGGAATGTTGCTTTCATTGGTTACAAATCAATTTCTAAATCGATGGCGTTGCAAAAAAATAGTTTCTTCGTTACTTCATAGGTGGCGATGATGTCAGCTTATTTCCAAGTTAAATGATTTTGATGATAACGAACTCAATGAGAAGACATAATTGGTGAACATAAAGTGATAAATTTGTGACAGGTCATACAACATAAAGTGACAGGTCATACACCTTGTAGGAGCCTTGAGACACGGTTCTCCTATAATATTCTGACTTCATCTCTATTAAGATGTTAAAAATGTAAGAATTTATTATTTTATTATAATGCACACATGGAGGTATTTACCTAAATAATCACACAACACCGTAGTTAATCTTAAATTTATGTTTATTATAGCATTTTATGCTACAATAAACATAAATATGAGATGTTGGTAATACCTACTGTATAAACATTTTTTAAAGTTCTATTTTATTTTAATCTTAAAAATCTTTTCGCTTGTGAATAACTGAAAAACCATCGGCATCTATGAAGTGACGAAGAAATTTTTTTTAATACGCCATCTATTGAGAAATTGGTATTTATTTATTTATATATTATTTTTCGGGCAACTAACAGGTACTATGTCAAATATTAATTTAACACGCACCCAATAACAAGTTGTCACATTCTGGAGACTTACGATATTAATCGTCTCACAGATCCAGACTGAAAACACAATTAAAAACTGTGTCTCCACCGGGAATCGAACCCGGGACCTTTGGATCAGTAGTCAGATACCCAACCAACTGAGCCACGAAGGCCGACATAAAAATATGTCAACAATAAAAGCAACAGTCCTTATAACAGATGACAATGCGTTCACACAGATGTACCGCGCTGGAATAGTTACATCATTTTTGGCTTGTATATTACCAATGTAAATTATGTAAAGCCAATACTTTGTCTCTATCGAGATGTTGAAAACTTTTCATAAAAATATCATTCAGATCGAAAAAAATCTAATGTTTGCGTATATTACTTATACAACTATAAAAAAATCTATGAAATATTTATTTATTTATCTTTTTATTTGTATTAGGCAATTCACCCTGAAAAGAGTACTTTATGCCAATTTAATTTTTACTGTTTATAAGGAAAGTCATTTTTGATCATATGTTTAAATTATTTAATAATATGAATTTTAAAATGACAGACAATACACTAGAATTTTGGAGAGACAAACTATGTTCGATATTAAGTGGAGATTGATGAGTAATTACATATTTATCTTTTTGTACAAAATATAAAAAAATATACCGCACACTGGCGAGCTTATTGCCATTAGGCAATTTCTTCCAACCAACCTGATTACAAAGCATGACAAAAAGAATGAAAACTAAAAAAAAAGAAATACGAAAATATATATTACACTAAGGTAACAATTAAAACAAATAAAAATGAAAATACTAGCAAAAAAAATATAGGGTAAGGACAATGAGAGGAAATCGGGATCATGTAAATATTAAATATAAATTAAATATTGTCAATTAAAATCTATAAACTTTAGGGAGACCGGTGATAATGGTGAGAAATTATTTTAAACAGACCAGCAATCACAAGGTATTATCTAATATTATCTTTATATATTTTATTTGAAAAACGCTGTTTTGTACAAGACGCGTAAAAATAATATTAGCACCGTGATAAAGGCCATGCATATTTTCTTTTTTTTTAAAATTGCCATGGAAAACTCGTTGTGGCGTTTTGAGGCCTATACTTGTTTGTACTTATATTGTTCAAGGGCCTTGTGTGGCTTTCAACTTAATCTTGTAAGGGCAAAAATGCAAAATTCCTTATTGGAGAATTTCATAACATCACAACGCTTCTACGTTTAGAGGTATAGGATAATATGTAAGGATTCAGGTCTATTTTCATTCCTAAGGGATGTTTAGTAAAAATCATAAAATATAATCTTAATATAGTGTGTACATATATTTCAATTATTTATAAAGAGCATGAAAAGTAAGGAAATCTAGAAAAAATATTCGTTAGTTCTTCGTATTTTAAAATAAATTATCTTAAACAAATCGACTTGAATTACTTGACAAAGTACATGTAGGCGCCCGAGAAACTACATAAAAATAATAATAATTGACTGAAAAATGGAATTCTGATTGAATTCAAAGCGAACATAACAAAGATATGTCTATAAGTGAATATTTGTTATTTGCAATTCGATTTTGATATTGAAATATGTTTGTATATTCACACAATAAACACAAAAAGTTAATATTGGTACCTATCTATATACCTATTTATAATATCATCCTTTGATATGTATATCCTTAACGTTTTGTATATTACATATGTGAAAAAATGGGAAATATTTCTTGATAATTTCCTTTGAAAGCTGTTCGCTTTGCGAATTTCATGTTTATGTTATGAAATATTTAACACACGAAAAACACCAGAATAGAATGTACCTTTTGCTTTTATCGTACTAACTCCAAAATATACACGATTTCGAAATACAGGGCTAGAATGACAGTCAAAATAAGTTATTATTATTTATATATTTTTATTATAACCATTAGAAAAATATTCTGAACGAAAGCGACGCGTGACGTACAGAAGATGTATAAGTAGGTAACAGATGAACATGCATGAGATGGTTTGTTTGGCAATGTATGTATGTATACTTGAAAGACAGTTCATTCTGCCTACACCAATAGCAGGGACTTATACTATGGTAAGGCAATATTTTTTTTACCTTAAATTTTTTGATCGACATTTCTACTGCGTCCATTCGCATATTTAACCAGTCTGTATAACATTAAAGTAGTATTTTTATACGTTTTTCCACTTTATTTTAAAAAGGAATATATTATACTACTCTACAAAAAATACTTGAGGCTTAACGTTGCTTAGTAGAGATTATGTAATACGCCCTCTTTTAGAGTTTGTCATTGGCACAGATTTCGGGTGAGTTCTCTTAACTGAACCTTAAGCCCTTAATTTTTGTATTTATTGGCTGTGATGTCCTAAGGTCCTTCCATTATGCCGTTACCCATATTTATTCTTAATTCAAATATCTCGTAACAAATTGAAGGTGAGTTGAACAATCAAATAAATCAAATTGATGGATTTCAATTTTATTTTATTTTCAATAAAAAATTTCAACGACCATAATATTATATGCACACAAAATTCCTTATTTTCAAAATGGCTATAGCATTCAATGCCTAAGAAATACATGCACACACTTTATACAAAAGTAAGTTATGTAACAATTTTCATACTACAGGAAAAATTTCAGGCTGAATACGATTACCAGCGACACCTTCGATGATTTAAAGATAAATGTCACTTTGAAATATTCGACACAGGCACTGATCAGATATCTTACAAAATTTTATGGGAACTAAGCGAGTATTAAATAAACAAATTCGCAAAATTTGAAAATAATCCAATGAGTAGGCACTTTAGTATATTATCGATAAAGTAGAATAAACACGCAGCACAATTTGAAATTAAAATTTTAAATTTCAAGTTTCCTGACATTGGGGTCACTTTGAAATATTTGAGAGTTAAAAAAAATCGAAGGACTATTCAGATATCCTTCAAAATCTAATGGGGTCTAAGTGAGTATTAGACATACAAATACCTACGCAAAATTTGAAAATAATCCAATGAGTAGGTACTTTAATATATTATCGATAAAGTAAAATAAATACGCCGTAGGTACACAGCATACACACATAGATATATTGTTCTTCCTCCACCACCACCCGTTCTACTTATGGGGACTAATAACGGCCCCTTGCAAAACTCTGAAAGAACACATAAAGAACATACGAAGAGTCCGGAGAACTCTAAAACCTTGCAGACACTGCACTTAATATGCCAAAGAGAGCTAATCATGTTGAAACAACTGGATCACTAGTCAGTGATAGTGAAGATAATAGTGCACCGAATTTAAGACAGAAAGTCTTGAAAGTCCTAAAGTTGCTCTTCGTGGCTACAAGGTTCGCATGTCCAATGGGTCCAAAGAAATTCCCTCGGACATCGTAGTAGAGTTATTGTCGGAAAGTTGACACGGAGAAGTTAGTGCATTCCCATAGGATATGCTCATAAGTCTGTTCAGGGTTATCACAAAGTTATCACAGATGTATTGTGATGAAACTTTTAGAATACAATCTCAGTATGATACTAGTTGATAATCTGCAATAAAAAATAGGCTTAAATGTTGCGAATACCTAACCCCCCACTATATCCCCTTGGGGTACTGAGGAGTAAAAATATCAAATATTGGTACTATGTACCTACCTACCCCGAAGTTCTACGTTCAAATTTTAAATCTGAACAATCATCTTAAAGGGGCGACTGCTGACAACGTACCTATCTTTTCAATTTGATATCGCATCATTACTACAAAACGAATCATTTCGAAAACAATAATTTAGTTAATTTGAATATCGATTAAGAAAAATACACTTGTAGAAAAATATTGTGCACTGTTGCTTACTTTCAATCGCTACAAGACGATAATCTTACCATTAAAAGCGCTCAGGCTCTTGTTTTTAAACTCATTACGTGAATGATTCCTAATAATATTTTCACATTGTGGGTGTATTCTTTTAAATACATTTTGCAAAACATCCTGTACATTATGATTCGCCACGATATCTTCTGAACATTTTCTCGTTGGGATTTCAAAATACACAAGCTAAAATTTGTTTACTCAAATGGCCTGTTTTCCACGCCACATAGACATACATACATATATTTTTAAAACGTTTAATATATTGCGGTTTGAATACGTATAGGTAAAAAATAATATGGCGACCGACACAACCGACGTTTGCAATATTCTAGATAAGCCGCTTTGCGACTTTTGAGGTCAATTGTCGCTTTTGCGATCGACGCTTGCATTCAGTAAACTCACCATTGCAATGAATTTTCATATAAATCATTTTGTTTGAGCTTCCAATTTTCATACGAGCTGTTTTGTTAGAGCTTCCCACGGTCATTTGTATTGAACGCATTTATGATTTCAATCTTGTCGGTCTTCGTAGCACAATTAGTTAGATATCAAACTCTAAAGCCTTGATTCAATTCCTTGTAGAGACAAATCTTCACAGTGTTATCGGTCTGTATTTATGAGACAATTTTCATCGTAAGTGTTTTTAAATAAACCAACGTATTATTGGGTGTATATTACTCATTGATTGTCATTATTTTTTTATTATTTTATTTCAGGGGCTATATAAACCTAAACACCCCAATTTTAAATCAAATTCCTCAAATATGTTAAACAGCGTGTTTCTAGAAAAAATACCATTAGTATTTTCAACATTTCTCTAGTGAATGTTCGTCGCACAGTTTCAGTTTTAATTCCTTTAAAAAAAATATTAAAAAATCCTTTTTTTTAATTACTCCATAATTATGTGTCGTAGAGAAATAAATCTTCTATGTACTTTAAGAATGCATAAAATCAAAGTGAATTACCGATAAAGATTATTCATTTCAAGTAAGGTTTGTTCTTAGAATGCAAAAAATCAACAATTTCTGGGTTTCCGATAATTTAAATAACGTATAAACCTTTTTTGTTTCACGCGATAGTTACCCTTACTAACACGTAACTTCATAGTGCATTAGGCGGTTTTAATATATCATGTTTTTAGTCACTATATTTAGCGTTATATGTCCTCTTAAATAATGCAACATATGAAAAAAGGAATCATAAAATACAGAAAAAGATACACAGTAAAAAAACATGTCAAAAAAAGCATTCGTGTGTAAAGGAGACATTTAAAAACAAAAAAATATATATATTTAGAATTATTAACTATACAAAATGATGTGAATATAATTTACAAATCAGTCAATATACGTCTACTTTTAAAAAAATAATTAAATTCAGTTACCAGTCTCAAATATGTTTCGAATTGGATGAACCACACCACCTCATTGTACGTGTAGTAGTGTTTTTCAAAAGTTGTTTGTGTTAACGGTATGCACAATTGACCCACTATATTTTGTTTAAAGGCATGGCGTGGCTTTCCTATGTCTTTGAAATACCACTTTTTTTTTTAAATATTTTATTAATTTATTTTTACTTTTTACATATACAGAACAATATTGCAATAGTGCAACACTAGAACAATTTATTATACAGCATTTGAATATGCTGGCACCGACAAAATGCTCCAAGAGGACACTTAATTAAACCAATAACAGGGGGCTACTCATGACACGTGCCTAATACGTTCTAATCTTGGCTTAATCCTACATATTTATATCTTCGATCATAATCCAATCTTAACTTCCCTAAACATTTAATCATAAAAAAATGTTAATATCAACTTTTAGTCTGAAATTGTCATTAATAGTTGCATATTTTTTTATCATTATAAAATTCTGTATTAATTTTATACTGTCTCATTGGACGTCCAACTTGTTGAACCTGTTTTAGGACGTCCGATATGTAAATACTATTAGTTGGTATCAATAACTTAACCATTTACACTTAAAAAAAATAATTGTGACGACCGAACTGGCTACCTACGTTTTTAGTCAAACTTTTGTTATCAGTAATAAAAGTTTACCTGACTGTAGTGTTTAGCTCAGGGTACAAAATATTTGGTAGCACAAAAGGAACTGTTTTGTAGTCACTATTGTTCGGTTAATTTTACCATAACTTTTTTTTTTCAGTGTAAGATGCTTGAAAACTTAATAAATAAAAATCGTAACTAAATTAATAGCGAGAAAACTAGAATAAACTTAATTTATTAATGGATTCATCTATGCCGATGGATATAAGCCAAATGTCTACTGTTTTTTTTTCCATATTTCGACTTATAGTTTTATTTTCAATAAACAGAATCATTATGCGGCACCATGCGAATTCTAATACTTATTTTAGACTACCTATTCAATTAGAATTTTTTTAAACGTAACTTTTTTTTTTATTTCGTCGGTTAAAAAGGCCCCATCAACGTGAAACGATTATAAAAGGGATAACGAATCGTATTATCATTAATGAAGTTTATTTCTACCGAAATAAATTCAATTTGATTGAACGTTTGTCGATTAATTCATATAAAGCTAATAACACATAGATTATAAATGCACGGTTCATTTAAAATATTATCAGAACATTAATAATAAATAATGACATCCTGAATTACATTTTCTTTACCTCATAATATCTAAATCTCGTAATGTGGAACATACCTACATAATATATACATAGTATGGAACAATGATTGATCCTACCTTTCCTCCCGCGAGGGTAGAATTAAATTTGCATGAATGGTGAAGAATGGTGAAGAATGGTTTCCGGGTTATTAAACGAAGGGATGAGAGAGAAAGAGAGTTGACCCATCCTGTAATAATGACTTGTCCAGGAGTGGAATGGAATGGTCCAAACACAATAGGATAAATTATTATTATTATTATTGTAAAGAGGCTGTGATATAAGAGATGTAAAGCATTATATTTTATGTATTATTCAATGACAGTGTATATCGGATCGATTTGAGGTGTGCTAAATAAAGCATATATTATTTAAATGTATGTAATTGGTTATTCAGAATATGATTTGTGTTTTTTCTCAGTACAAGACTGAATTTCATTTTTTATAACTAACTTCACACTTAAACTGCATCGTCTTTTTATATGGTTTGTAGCGCTTATATAGCTTATTTATAAACAAGTTTATTTGATTCTTCACCGAAAGTTATTCAAATAAGAATTTTCTGCGAGGTAAAAATATTGTTCAAGCAAAAATATGGATGTTGGAGATGTATTGACAGAATGTTTCATCTCTTCAATTTTCAAATTTAAGGTGCACCACCAAAAAAGGGAATTGATTGAAGATAACCGTAGAATAAGAAACAGCATGTGACATCGATTCGTTTCGTTTCGTTTCGTTTCGTTTCGTTTCGTTTCGTTTCGTTTCGTTCGTTTCGTTTGGTTTCGTTTCGTTTCTCTCTTTCAGATTGCAAACAATCGCAAAAAATCTTACTTACTCCTCTATTTTATTTTTTTATCAATTTATTTCTCACTAAATAAGTATTGTACCAATTTAACTTAGAGACTTCACGTTGCTCGGGTTGGTTGGAAGAAATTGCCTTATGGCATTAAACCTGCCTTTGTACATATGTACATAAATTATATAGATAAATAAATATATAAAAAAACATTTATTTTTACTATCAATTATTCGCAAATAATAATGTGATGAAACTTATAATTCGTAAAATGACGTACATTCAAAATTACAATTCAAATTGTGGGTTTTCGGCTCAGATAAATCTCCGTCGTTTTCCGACACTAATGTCTTCTCATCGACACCCATGCGCATATATAGTACAGTTGCGTGCTAAATAATTTTAAAATTGTCTCCCTTCCTAATAAATCTACGCCAACATCCTTCGATTCAAATTGAAATTCCCACTCTCCTCTCCCCAATAAACAAAACCACTTGCGACAGCATTTCCTTTACTTATTACATTACATATACATACCAACCTACAACATATTATATTGGTACCTATGTGTACAAACACAAATCGTACATACAGAAAGATAAAGTAAAATTAAGCCTTGTTCTCACTACGTAGCTGTAATAATTTAATTATCATTGTATCTGATACAGTAACGAACCTCCAAAGATTCATTTTGAAATGCACTTATAATACAATAATGAACTCAATTACACGAGCTGCCCAAGAAGCAATCAATCAATTTCCCTAGCAATTTTCCCGCATGGTGACAGAGGCTGCTTTCGGGTCCTAATCCTCCACTTAGCTCTGTCCTGGACTTCATCGACTAGCAAAAATGTCTTTATTTCAAAAGATCTGTATCTCATTATTAAAATATGTAGAACTTTCAAAATTGCATTGATAAGGGAACTCAATTAGAAGGCATCATTGGGAACGTTGCGCTAGCGCATAAAGTGATCACGCATAAAGTGATAGCGCATAAAGTGGTGAGTCCTGTAGGTGCCTTGAGTTCCAGGTTCTATTATAATATTCTAAATTCGTCTCTGAGATGTTAAAAAATTTTCGAAAAAAAGTATATTTTCGAAACTGTAGAGGTCATAAATTTAACCTTATGTAAAAACGATGTCATTAAAGCTAATAAAACAATCATCAATGAATTGGGTACATATATTAGGCTAAGAGTCACGTCATGTTAGAAGGCTTTTATAATAATTTTATAATAAAATAAACAGGTAACACTTACAGAATAATACATATGAACCATCAGTATTGGTGGCTATGTCTCTTTTAATACGTTGTTGGGGGTGTTTTCATAAATTAAAATACCTTTCAAAAGAAGGCATGATTACTAATAGTAGTTATTTATTCTATATCGCTTCACACTTCATAGCTGATGTGTTAAAATAGCAATTTTCAACTCTTTTAAGGTCCAATCGCTGTTATCTGCTGTGGTATCATTTTTCTGAAAAAATCAGCCTTAATACTATGACATAAGTATAAATGCTGTATGGGCCCACTATACAAAATAAAGTAAGTCAAGAATCGCCGGTTTTTACGGCATATAATATTATCTCAACTAGAAAACAATGATTCTTGATTTCATTTTAATTTGAAGTTGAGAGAAAATTTGACTCCTCAAAGTCCTCTAACCTAAAAGTGTTTTACTGGTGTAAATAAGCGGCTTTGGTTTTTCTGTCAAGTATTTCGGTTTTTACGTCCTCCTAGATCCAACAATAGCCTCCCCTTATACTCGAGACAAACACAGCGAATATTCTTTGCGCTCGTATAGCGAGTTTTATTTTTAAAACACAACTACTTCGTAAGACACATTTGTTAACACTCAGTAAAACCTTTTTGATATTTTAATAGAAAGGTTATAAGAATTCTTTTAATTTTTATACATACTCGTAATTTATAAGAACCTATGGTAAAACAGGTAATTGTATTTTTTTTTGACAAATTTTTAATATCTCAATAGAGACTAAGTTGGAATATCATAAAAGAACCAGGGAACTCAAGGCACCTACAAGGCTTACGACCTGTCTTCGGCTGGTTTACGTAATAACTATATGCGCTTGTGCATCATTCACCAATCATGCATTCCTATTGAGTTTTTTTACTAATGCAATTTTGAAAATTCAACATATTTTAATAATGAGAAACAGATTGTTTAAGCAGTTATAATCAATCACCATCAATGAAGTAACGAAGAATCCTTTTTGTAACGCCATCTATTGAAAAAACAATTTTTCTAAAAATTGAATTTAGTGACGACATCGTTTCATACAATTTGTAAAGCAGTAGGTATACACTACACAATATCTACGGGGACTCAATAGTTTGATACTTAATCTCCAAACATACATACATACAATCATCCAGTATTCATATTCTGGGTAGGAAAAAATGACTGACCTCCATACTATGCCGACCGCCGCCGTGGCACAGTTGGTAAGCCGTTCGGTTTCTGTGTTGGCGTCCTGGGTTTGATTCCCAGCAGGAAAATATATTGCATCTCTGGGCTAGAAACACTGGTTTGTTGGAAGAAATTGCCATACGGCAATAAACTCGCCACTTGCGCAGGGTGCAAGGAAGTGTTCATTATTATTATCATACTATCCTATCCTGACTTACATACCTACATGTTTTATATAGAAAACCAAATTTCTTAAAATGTTTATAAATTTGTCCTTAAGTTTTTATACTTTGGTACGTATTGACAGTTGGATCGCATATGTTACATGCAACTACTTGTTTATTCATACTTTTACACATGTGAGTTAGTTAATTAAACATGATGAAGCAATCTAAATTATGAATTAATAATTACCTATGAATTAATCAGTATATAATTTTAATTGTATTTATTCAATTATTGGGGTGTTTTGCAATCCTGTGACGTGCAAAGTGCTCAACATGCACAACAGTTTTTATTTATTTTTCAATCATTCTACGAATAACAACCCTACCCAATTTTTTGAAATGAAATCTGAAAATTATACGAATAATTTTACGAATCGTAAAATTATTCGAATAGAATCATCTGAGACTTGTAACATTGTTGTGCTAGTACCAAAATATAATATTTTTGTATTCCACTCATGACGAGATACCAGTGGGACATATTCAGCGCTGGTTTTTTTTTCTTCCATTGTCAAATTCTCCTCATAAAACCATCCCGGAAAGTAACGCACTCTCGAGTCTTCTTAGCATTAACACTGTTAAACCTTTTGGGACATGAATTCTGATAAAAATATAATGACAATATTCTGCACCGTGACTTCTTACAAACCGTGACTTCTTGCAAACCGTGACTTCTTACAAACCGTGACTTCTTGTTGCATTAGAATCATGTTTTTGTCAAACCAGTGAATTTCTATTTTCCGCCATGTTCCAAATTTTGTCATTAACCGATATTTTATTAATGCATTCTCCTTCGAGCTGAGGATTTCTGAGTTTTCAATAAAAATATACAGTATAGTACGCACAGTGAAACAAGGTAGTTTTTTTATTATTTCTTCTGAATTTTACATTGATTTGTGTTAAAAGTTTATCTATGTGAAAAAATATTACATGCACAAATTGATAAACATAAGGTAAAATGACAACACGATCTACATAATTATCTTAAAATTCAGTGACAAACTTGAACATTCTTCAATAACGTTATTGAAGGGAGCTTTTCTTTAAAAGCTTTGAAAGAATAACAAAAAGTATAGTGGTACTTAGATTTTACATCGGAGCGAGCAAATATACTGAGATTTCAAAGAAAAAGCAACCATTAGGTGGCTTTAATGCAAATTACTTGCACTCTGATACTTAATAAGGTACTGGCATGAAAGCTTATGTCTATAAGCTGTACTCAAATGAAAAGTACATTGACTTGTTGATTGTATCACAAAGGAGACGAAGCAAGGGTACATTTTTAGTTAAACCGTAGTCAGGCATTTTACATGGTATTTGACCTATCATTGAATGGTTTACGTAACGCGCTTGCACAATTTTAAAGACCTATCTTTATTTCATTTCTGCCACTATCAATCAAATTTCTTCAAAGTTATAGTGGTGAAAATTTAATTTCAAATAGGTATACTTTGCTAAAAAAACAATATTTTAAATAAAGAGCTTCCACTTCTTTTCAGAACAGATGAAAATATACATTTTTTATGATTGTATTATCATCGTTTATTTTTAATATCAGATTTCTCAAATTTCAAATCATCTAACTTATAAAGTTAGATGATCTACCTTATATAGTTATATTATAGATGACATTGAGAAACATTTTTGAATATCAAAAGATCGTACACAGAAGAGAAGCCTTGTATCAGATGTTTATTTTAAAATTATTAACTCAATGTTTGACAGTCCAGATTTGCTAAACAAAATTAATTTCCATGCGCCATTGCTAAATGGCAAATCAACCAACATGTTCTACTTTCCTTGAAGTAACGTCAATTCAAATCAAAACGAATTTCAATCTCTCAAGCCTATTTCTCCTATATTCTGAGATATCCACTGCTAGTAGTAACTTCTACAAAAACTCTATTTATAGATACATAGAGGTGTAAACTTGGGTAATATCTATTTTTTTAATTTGTGTACCTATTTTTTGTGTAAACTTTATTTAATAAGAGTAACAAACTTAATACTTCTTCGTTTTTTTTCCTTCCCTTTATTTCCCGACATAGGCAAACATACAATAATTTATTTTATTTATTTTAATTTTATTTCATTTTTCATTTTTAGAGTACAGACAGTCATATCTACAATGTATAAACAAAATGAGTTACCAGCATATGGACCAATAAGACTCTCAATATTACCAGATTTCAACTATATACAAATTTTAACAAGAAAAAAAAATTAATCATTCAATCTATAAACAAATAATTAAATCAATAAATAAATAAATAAATCAATTAATTAATAAATCAATAATAAATAGAAAAAAAGCAAGCAATAAACAAATATATAAATAAATAAATAACAAATATAAAAAATAGAATAATATTGTAAACAATTTTTTTTTTGTTGTAATGTAGGTACTTTGTTATTATTTAAAATGATCATCATCTCTGGACAAACTACAAAATATTTTTTTATTATTTTGTAGTGTATTTTTTTGTATATTTTATAAGACTCTAATTTCCCCTAAAATAAATAAGTACATTCTATAAAATCTACCAATATTAATACAAAAATATATTCTTTATCAATTAACAAGTAGCATATGCCGGTGGTGAGGAAAAGTCTTGCGGTCTTCAACTCGTATTATTGTCCTTCACAACCACCAGATATCTGCATCGAGACTGCGTTCAAGAAAGAACTTCCGTTTATATACCACCGAATCGGGAACCTCCACAAAACAATACAGAGAGGATCAAATGAGGCAACAAACTCTTGGTGGCACCATACGAGGATACGAACACCGCGCTTGTTTTGAACTTCCCAACATGGAAGGCCCTTCACAGACTGAGAGTGAGGCTGACTTGATGCAAAAATAACCAGTAGAGGTGGAGATACCTGGAAGAGGAAGATACGAGCTGTGATTGCGAAAAGCAGGAGAACGACGCTCATCTGTTATATGCCCACAGATGCAGATGACGTGTAGCACAAACGTCCCTAATATAAGCAAACGATAAGGCGATATCCGTCGACACCGACTAGACTGGCAAGGTCTTAGGTCTGGACCCTTTAATTAAGTTATCTTGTATTTTATGCCAAAACAAGACCATGACCATGTGTCACTGCAAGACTAAAATCATCACTAGCATACACAATAAAAGCAACTATAAAGACTGCGTTTTTGCAATGCATATGTATAGTCTTGAAATTATCCGTAATTTTCAATATATATGTAATATCTAAATATCCACAGTATATTTTTTCAGATTTCAGAGTTTTCCTACCTCATATAAAGTTATCAGGTTGGTAGCTTGATAATTCCCTCTAACACAATTCGGTAACCCAATAGGGAATGACATACTTTTTATTCGGATCTTTTTTTATGTTAATTCTCTATATGAGAAGAGGGGGTATGCTATTATGATAGAGTACGTCCATATCAGCATATTATTTGAGAAATACATTGCAAGACGTATGATTGTCACCCGAAATCGGGTAGCTACGACACTAGAATTCAATCAGATTGTTGCAATTTATTAATGACGTACATACACAAACTACTGATTGACTATTAAAACATATAAGTACGCACATGAATACAACCTATACAAATCCACATTGGACACCTTCAAGTGGTTTTATTTGACAACGGAACCACCACCATTACCACCCTTTCCCCATTCTTCCCGTCTATTCCCTTCCCCTTCATCACTCAAATATTTCTATTTAAATTCAACTTAACTGATTAAGACAATTTGCAATATCTGAAATAGTTGTATGTATTTTGGGAGACGAAAAGAACATATAATTTAAACTCGCAACCTTTTCTGATATCTTATTAATAATCATAATTAAATAATAGAGCTTCCTCCCAACTTATATACCTCTATAACTTCCACTTTTTTCTATTTCATTTATTTTCGGGTGACCCATAAGAGCCAGGTAATCGAAAATAGAAGATATTAACATCTCACATAGTTCAGCGATGAGGATTACCACCCATTCAGGAGATGCCGTGATGGTATAAATGATTTTTTTTAGTTAATCCCTTCTTTCGTATTTTTACTTTTTCATTTGAGAATTAACGAGAAAAATACATTTTTCTTCTTGTTATTTTATGTAAACCTTTAGGTCTGTTTTGAAGAAGCCTGCTCTTCCTGCGAAGTGAACTCCCAACTATCCCTCCATAGGAGGCCTCCGGTGAGGGCGCGTTCCGTGAGGATGATTGTACAGCACAATATTATGAAGTCTGGGGCTGTCCGTTCTTTGGACGTGACTATAGCAATCTCTCCTCCTATAATAAATAACTATATTTATACACAACAATGTCAGCATCAATGTGGCGTGGCTGAAGTGGAGATCTCTCTCTAGCGTACCTACTATGTGATAAAAGAATGCCTATTCAAACTAAGTGCAAAATATACAAAACTATCGTAAGACCTGCAATATTATATGGATCAGAGTACTGGACAACATAAAAAAAGCACGCACAACAACTGTTTACTACTGAAATGAAGTTGTTGCGCTAGGCAGGTGATGTAACACGCCTTGATAAAATTCGCAACAAGTTCTTCACAGGATCCATCAGGGAAGCCCCAATAAAAAAAAATTGATAGAGGGCAGACAACGATGATGGCCATGTCATTCGAAGAGAGTACACCCACTCCGTCATAAGTGTAATCAGAATGAAGAGACAGACCACTGGCAACATGGTGGACGAGTATTGAGAGGGAGCTTGCGCCACAAGGTGACCCACAAGAGACAACCCAAGAGTCGCAGATCATGGCAACTGTTGACTAGGAGACCCGACCCCGGATAAACTGGAATAGAGGGACAGGAAATTGTCCAACTGTCGATTCGTTCATGAGAATTCAATTCTCTTAATGAATCGACATTATTAAGCCAAGATGCGTGTACGAGGGAAAATTTTGTATGGTGTAGTGGACTTTTTGCAAGCTAATAACACCAACTAGAGGCCTCGCAGTATATATGTTCCCCTACATGGATTTACTCAGAATTCGGAGTAGAACATTTTATGTGAGTTTTGTGTGTGTCTGTCTGTGTGTCTGTGTGTCCGTCCGTCCCTTATAACTTTTGATCCGCTTAATTTACAGAGCCCAAATTTTTAGAATATATAAACAGTTATAGGCCTACAAAACTTTTATACTCAGAATTGTGAATTTTTGTTTCAATCAGGGGTTATCAACTTTTGAAATTTTGATTTATTTTTCCATATATCTCAGAAACCGTAAAAGCTAGAACGCTGAAAATTGGTATAAACATAGACAAATACAAAGTCTCAAATATGTTTTTTTTTAAAAATTCCAGGGTTTCTCAAACATTTTTTATTAAGAAAAATATTTTTTTTATGATAAATTTATGAGTTTAACTGCCTATATTTCCAATTTTTTTTAAAATATCGAAAAAAGCCGAAAGAACCCAACTAGAAAATTTAATTTTCTATAAAAAATATTAACATTGTATTAGCACATCTCAAATTTTTTTTAACAATTTTTATAAAAATTGAATTTAGTGACGACATTGCTTCATACAATTTGTATGGAAATAGCCTAATCACAATATCTAAGAAGACTTAATAATTTGATACTAATCTCCAAACATACATACATACCATCATGCTGTTTTCACATTCTGGGTAGGATCAAAGGACTGACCTCCATACTATCCTATCTTGACATACATACCTAGGTACATATGTTGTATAGAAAACCAAATATCTCAAAATATTAAATAATTTGTATTTATGGGTTTATAGTTTGGTACTTATTCTTCAACTGTACATACTATCACTATCTACAGTTGGATCTCATGTGTTACATGCAACTAGTGATATATAAATACTGTTATGAATCTATTTATATGTATTAGCAGATGCTTGCTATTATGGCGAATTCGCCAGTACAACCTTCCGCTAATAGCAATACACGCGCCAAGTGAAAGTATCACGAGTAGACCAGGTACTGAAAGAGATCACGAATGAAGTGGTAGCTCGCTTATATACTCTCGCCCTCGAGGTTCATTGAAAATCTTGGGGTCATTGAACATGTTGTTGACAAGTTCCCTTCTAGGTAGTTCTATATTATTACCTCCTTTAGCGCGTTTACAACTACTTGCGGAAGAATGTACATCCTAAGTACTTAGGTTGGCGAATCCGCCACACTATTAAAAAAATACAATAAACTTTAAATATGTATACCTATATAAAATTTATATTTCGATACAGTTGAGTGGCTTTCAATTCTCACAAATTGGCTTCTAAGGAACATCAGTCCTATAGGTACGTTGTAATGTGAAGAAAATAATATCAAATATTTCCATTACATCATCCAACATACTTTAGACACAAAAATACTTCGACATATTCAGGTGAATATCTTCGACAAATATTCACCTGAAGACAGATTATACTTTATATTATTATTATCATAAAGAAGTTTTCGACAAAAACATTAAGAGGCTGCCGTTTGTTCCTGGTAGACAAATGATAAAATTAAATTCATGGTACGATTCATTTACATTATTAGCGCTCAACTTTCGCAGTCATTATGTAAATTTTATAATTCAAATTTAAAGCACAGTTTCGCGTAAACATAAACACCTTTATAATATCATTACGTTTTAGTCTCGTTATCTATTGCTTTGACAGTACCACTGAAGAATTATATCAAATTAAATGTTAAATCGACTTATATTCAGTATTAGGTGTATAAAATGTTAATTTAATAAATCGTTCGCGTAATGAATACTGCGCGACATTTCAGCTAAAATTTGTGGCGAAAACGTTATTTAAAACGTTTTGTCTACATAGTTCAGTTTTATACTTAAATATATTTTTATTTTTTATAACTAGCACAACGATGATAACCAATTATATTTCAGTGCGATGTTTCAGTCGGTTTGTTGATATCTCTCATGGGTTTATTTTGAAGGTCTGAATGCTCCAAAAGAAGAGAGATTATTCATCAGATGAACTGTTTAAATACACATCAGGGTATTAAAGGCAACTAAAATTATTGTAACAGTAGACATACTGAAAAGGTGATGGTTGAGGCAAAAAAACACTTACTTAATAAGTATCGTTCATTCGATTTGTGAAAAACCAATTTTTTTAAAACCCAGCAGAAGATTCTTTGATAGATAGGTACAATTTTTTAAGGTCTGGGTGATGCATTTGCGCATATAACAAAGATAATATCTACATAATATGTAGATAATCAGATATCCTAGCACTTTTTATATTCCAAATTGTAATAACTACTACAATCAGAATGTTTTTATATACCGTGCTTGCACTGTGTTCAATGCTTTATTTAATGTGTCTCAGTGTGTTTAGGACAGCTGTCTCCTCCTATCTTTCCAAATACATTGATTTAATCAGCTGACTTATTTTAGTGTTTTTTTTTAAGTACTAGTAAATCAATTATACATTATTTGTAATTTTTGTATCAATATTAATTATCCTATTGAATAATGGATGGAGTTTTCACTGGTCTACTAATAAACCAATGTACATTGTCTCTTTTATAAATTATGTAGACTGTATAACTCGATATCGACCAATAAAAATAAAATATAATATAATAAATATAAAATAAGAAAATACTTGGTTTTCGTTGTACTATATTTAATTGGTTATAGTCGTGTTTCGTGCAGGGAATATCGTCAGAATAATAAGTTCTACCAAAATTGCCGATCGACAAACTAAACTTAGTTATTAGTTATAACATATATACTTTATGTATTTTTTAACATCCTTCTGAAATATGACGTCAATATTTTCATAGACTTTCGTAATGTGGTTGCTTAGGTGGCCCATTCACAAGGGTTTTAAAATATTTACTATTCAATGGGGGTGAGAAGCGATGCAACACGATACAGCGAATTAATAAAGCATATGTAGTATATGAAAGGGACCCATCAGGTTGAAGGATCCACTTGACTCAATTCATAATTCACATATTTTTGACGATGAGGTTTATTTTGGCGGTGAGGATGTTGAAATAGGGTAAATATAATTTAATTGTGTAGCGGAAGAAGAAAGGTCCGGTGAATAAACGGGGTAAAGAGAGAATATAAGTAGACCGATTGAAGGATAGTTATTACTAGCGCAATTTATTTATTTATTTATACATCTTCGTTCACAAAGGCGGGTTTATTGCCATAAGGCAATTTCTTCTAACCAACCTGAGCAACGTTGTCTCTAAAGTGAAATTGGAACAATACAAGGTATTTAATGAAAATATAACAATACCACTGATCATAGATATGAGGAAAAGATAAAGGCACGGAAGGATTTAGAAGGAATATTCAGGAAGTTACATATACTTAATTTGATATCATTTAATGCCCATCATATCACGCCAGGAATCCACTACTATTTAAGTTACCATTTATTCACAGATCTTGCAAGAATTACAAGATCTTAGAATATAGACCTCTCTAATATGTATATTATTAAATTGAAGAATTGGCTTATACTAATTCTATTATCACCATATGTAACCACACAAGTGACAAAGCTGTAGTTTTCTGAAATTTAATAAAATAAAATGTTTACACTACAAAATCTTCTTCCTTGATTTTTTCCTAAACAAATCAAAGTTGGGCCTATGGCCACCCTAGTGAATCAATAGGTTTTCTCTTGAAGATATTTTTTAATACTGCAGACAACTTTGTGAATGCAATTATATCATCGTACTAAGTGTATTTTTTTATAATAATAATAATAATAATTTTTTATTCCAGTCTGTGAGCAGGGGGGTGCAATTCTACACAAACCATATTTTTACATAGGTACCAAAAATATACACTAAATGTAACAGGTAATATAACAATAAAAAATATAACAAATGAAATATATTGTACTTAGGTAATAATGTCACATAACCGAGTTTGTCATATTCGTTATACAGGTCAACCACAAAAGAAAGATATAGAAGTTCATATTTATTTATAAAAAAAAAATGCAAATCTTGTTGCTCCGGACCAGAAACACTGAATACTAACAAAAATGATAGCATTTACTTCTTTTGAAATGATTACATATAGAATATTCATATTTTATGTAAGGTACCCACTGTTTACTAATGAGTTGGATAATGACACAGAAAAATAATATTTTCTATTTTCTATGATAGCCTTCCTGAATAATATGAGAAAATATGCTCTTTATTCGGTGACTTAAACCTCTATAAAGAAAGTTGGAATCATTAAAACTTTATATTAAAAGGAAAGTCATGTTAAGGACCATATTCATTTAAACTCTAATCACAGAAACTTTAACGAATCATCAGCATACATAAATTCTGGTTTGTTAAAGTGATTCTGTCAAACTTTTTGATGAATAAGAACTTTTGTTTATAACAGCAATACCTTTGAGTCTAATATTTTCTTCCTGTATAAAATTCCGTTGAAAATAATGATTTGTAATGAGTCAGAACAAATTGTCCGCTTTTTAAATAAATAAATAAATATTTAATTAAGTTTTATTTTAAAGGAAGTAACATTGTTGCGTCATTATAATTTTTATTTTATAATATAAATAATAACTTAGTATACACCACTTATGAGCACAAATATCTGTCGACCGGTTTCGAGAACAATGTTCTCATCTTCAGGATGACTTACGTAGGTACTAAATTAAAAATGAAAATATAGACAACTTAAACTCAAGATGTGGGAGGAGTCAATTTGAAAGTAGTGGGGCAAGCGACAACCCGGTGTTTAGGAAACGCTAGATATGAATTATTTATTAATATACATATTTATTATTATTTTAATTATTTTTTTTAATTTAAGATATGTTAATTTATTTGATTGGGAATTTATTTAATAGTGGGCTATTAGAAAAATTTATTTGATTGTTTAGTATATTATGGTTATTGTCAAATAAATTAACATATCTTAAATTAAAAAAAAATAATAATTAAAATAATAATAAATATGTATATTAATAAATAATTTTATCTAGCGTTTCCTTAACACCGGGTTGACGCTTGCCCCACTACTTTCAAATTGACTCCTCCCACATCTTTAGTTTAGGTTAAGTCTATATTTTCATTTTTAATTTAGTACGTAAGTCATCCTGAAGATGATAACATTGTTCTCGAAACCGGTCGACAGTTATTTGTGCTCATAAGTGGTGTATACTAAGTTATTATTTATAATATAAAATAAAAAAAATAAATTAATTAATTAATATTTACCTACCTATATGAATCATGGAGCAGTAAAAATTCATTTCATTGTTTGCGGATACTCTCTGTGTACTTTCAATATCTTTACAGGACCAAAATTGTACACAAATATTACCACACGTAGGTATATTATTTGCAAAGTATTTGCAATCCATCTTTCGTTTATATTTAAACGTGGGAGATTATAATTAAAAAATATGCTATCAATGATTTATCTTTCTCATTTCATTCAGAAGGGTTTGCAGAACGAAGAAATGGAAGAATAATTTGGCGAAAAAAGCAAACAAAAAGTGTTCAGTAATAAATTTGATAGATGAAAAATGAACCTTCATCTTTTTAGCACACCTTTACAATTTGACATTTTTATTACATCCCTAATTTTCCAAGTCAAATTATTTGATTTATTCGTGAAAATATTTCTCTTATTTTTTTCTCAAATTTATAAGAGATGGCATTTTGTGACTCAAAAATATTGATGCTTTGTTCGAAAGCTCAAAAAGTCTTTGATTACATTTTTTTGTATTCATTCATTCATACCGTCACGGCGGTGGTGAGACTGTCACAAAGATGGGCGGAAGTGTTGGATCGAGGATGATAATAGTATGTTGTCTACTATTATTGTCTACTTTTGTTTGTTGTATGTGATTTTTATTTTTCATATAAACTCATTTGTTATTTTTTTTTCATTTTTTTGTGCCGACCGCCATGGCACAGTTGGTAAGCCGATCGGTTTCTGTGCGGGCGTCCTGGGTTCGATTACCAGCAGAGAAAAAAAATATTGAAATTCATTTCTCACGCAAATATTGCTTCTCTGCAAATATTGTTTAATGTAAATTTTGTGTGTAATAAATATGGTTTGTGTAGCATTGCACCCACCTGCTCACAACTTGAATAAAATTTTATTATTATTTTTTATTTTAGAAAAAGTCATAAGTTAAGAAAAATCATTTTTTTTACATATCTATGCAAAAATCATGACCTCATCATCATCAGTGGCTCCGCAGCTCAGGATAGGCCTTGGCCTCCTCAAGGAATCTTCATTGCACTATGTTTTCTCTCTATCATCTCTAATGCAAATCATGACTTCACGATATTTAAATTCAAAACTCCTAGCGAGTAAATAAATAAAATATGTTTTCACGTTTTCGTTCCTTAAATAGTTTGAGACTATATCAAACTGTTGATAGTGTAGGTGTGTCATTTGAATCCCCTAGTTGGTATGTTAGATGTTGAATTTACAACCCTTTTCTGTCGCCTGGTATCCTTGTTGTCGCTCTAATTATCCCTCCTTATGCCATCACGACCATCTGCCTCTGGGGTACCAGACCGGTTACATTGCAGGCTACTGAAAAATTTACACGTTTACCTACTCTGCATTGAATTTCTCAAGAAACTCTCAAGTCACTCGTTTGATACACATAATTTAAATAATAATCTTACTTACCTACACCACATCAATATTCCGCTCACAACCATAGTGTAGTGGTAAAGCATTTTGACTTATTTAGAGATGTCATGGGTTTGATTCCCAGCAGTGAAAAAAATATTTAAAGATACTTTTCACGTATATCTTTTGCATCTCGGAATTGGAAACGCGAGTTAGTTGAAAGAATTGCAATTTGTCAACAAGCTAGCCACCTGCACTTGCGCAATTTTAAGGGTGTAATGATGTGACCAATATTATTATATTTTTGAATTTGTTGTTTCAATTAAAATACAATTTGCTGTTTTAATTAAAACTGCGAGAAAATAATCTTGTTCACTAATAATAATATATACATATTATTATTATTTATTTATAGGCAGGCAGCCAAGGCTGATGTGCCTATATTCACTGTCGAATTTTATTATTTGGTTGTAACTATTTTGCTTTGTCCAAAAAAAAGTCCAGTCTATTCTTGAAAATATTAACATTTCTAGCATCCAAAACATATTGGGGCAGTTTGTTCTAAGTATTCACCACTCTATTTGAAAGAAAATGCTTTCGAGGACTTGTCGAGAACCTACCTTTCACAAGTTTTAAGCTATGGCCACGCAAATTAGTGTTATGACTATATTGAAAGAGATTTTTATGTTTATACAGTCATAATGGTCTGATAATATTTTGAATGTTTCAATAAGATCTCCACGTTCTCTTCGTACGTACAGACAAATATAAATGTTTTGAAAATTGATGGACACTTAAGTATTTTTCCACAAAACTGGATTACAATGACCGAACATTTCACCGAGGTGACATTTTAGACCTTGATAATGCCGAGTCACCTATGCAAAACGTTCGATCATTGTAATCGAACTTTGTGGAAAAATAATCATAATTGGCGCTACAGCCCATGGTGAGCCTTGGCCTCCTCCAGATTTTTTCTCCATTTAGAACGGTCCATCGCCTGCGGTCTCCAGTTTGCAACACCAATCATCTTTAAATCCTTCCGTATGCCGTCCATCCATCTCAGCTTGGGTCTCTCCACACCTCGTCTCCCATACGGTCGTCTGTCGAGAATCTTGAATCTTTTGTGGAAAAATAATTTGATATATTTTTTCTTTAATTTTAAAATGAATTTCCACTCTGTCAACACAAAACTTTAGGGTGTTTTGTTTTTTCATACGTATCTGATATTATCGTTATTTTAAAATGATTCCCTTTGTTTTGATACACTCACTTTTCTGTGGGTTCAATTAAAAATAATAATCTCTTTTCACAGTTGAATAACGAATTTTATTTCACACAAAGAATATCTACAAAAACAACATTAATCTCTCTCGCCATTGTGAAGGTGAATCAGGCAGACATACAATGTTTTGAAACGCTTCAAAGCTTAGCTACGAGAATTCCATAACTTTTTTTATTCATATATTATAATATTTAATATGACCATAAATAGTAAGTTGTATTTGTTTCTAGAAACAAAATGGAAAGTGTAATATTAAGTAATCATTTCATTGGTAGACTTATAATTTCAAGTTTCTTTTCCATAAATTCTTACATCATGTCGTTGATCTCGCCCAAGACAAGACCAATATCACAATTTATGACATGAAAGTGAAGACATAATAAGGAACAAAAGCATGATAATGAAAGATATAATGAACAGAATGAAAGTGAAGAGATTAAAAGATGAAATATAGGAAGGAATGGAAGAAGAACGACTAATGAGGAAATTATATGAAGATTAATAAATACAAAATATGAAAATGCTGAAGTTGATAATAAATGACATCAGTCAAATTACAACTCGTTTCGTGCTAAGCACATCACAGTTGGTCAAACATCTATGTAAGAAGTTGGATACCTACATTTTCAACGAAGTAGGTACCTACTTCCAAAGTAAATTATGTTCAGTTGTTAATTCTCCAGAATGTGGCAAATGTCTTTCTAGGCAATATACGTGAATATTAAAAATTCTCTGTCAATAATCCGTTCGATTATATAATTTTTAAAGAAAGTTCCGGCTAAAATGCGTGTGTTCCTATTCTTTTTTTTTTTAAGTTGATATTCTATAACTCTGAAATGGGAACGTTCCTATTTAAGAACGTCCTAACTTGAAGTTAATCACGTATTGGTTCTATTCCCTACTCTATAACCACATTTTAGTCGAATCAACTGTCAAAACCTTCCTTATTTTAGTTCACACTTAATTGGAAGCGTTCTTGTTAATTTCACAGCAGTCCGGGATATTTTATTCAAGTAAAAACATCAGTTGTGTACGGAATAAAAATACAAATGGATACGTTACGTAGAAAAATACGTTATGCGTTATGTAGAAAATAAAAACCAAAGAATATTAGTGCAGATCAATTGAAATGTTAGGTTAGGCGATCACGGAGACATAATATAAAAAAAACATGGCCGAACAGTGCGCAGTACGCATGCGTAGTGTGCGCCATAGACAATTTGAGTTCGATTATTTTCTATGGTGCACTTTTTTGTAGATTTAACTTTAGGAGCAACGTCAGTTACAGAATACGAAATTAAGTTAAAATGACTTTAATTCTAAAATTTTAGAAGGTTTTAAATTTAACGTATTGAGCTACAGACTTATTCTTCAATTGTTTGGGCACATTACCAGGATATAACCAGATAGCTTCGAAAATCTTGTGATGGGCAGCGTAGAGGGACGAAGATCCCATGGTCGCGCACAGACTATATGGAGTAGGTATATTATTAAGTCTGCATTAATGCACTAATAATGAACTAATGCTCTACGTTCTACCCAGAACAGCATCTGGAAGCAGGCCACACAAAGCGATTGATTAAAGCCACCATCCTCAGTTAAGATAAGGACGAGAGACATAAATGAAAATTTATCCGATAAACATCACAGTATGTTAGCTAAGTAAATAAATCGTAGATAGACGGAGAGAAAAAGGAATGATAGAAAATATTTTATTACCAAAGGTACAATATCGTTGGTAGGAAAATAACTTTGTATTTGTAGGGAAGATGACATTGTCATAACATGTTGTACTGGATGATAATATTTCCAACGACCATGTTGTATGAAATTCTTTCTAGAAAATATTTTCGTCGTTGTGCTCTGAGCACACGTTCGCAGTGGAAGAAGTGGCAAAAAAGGCTGGTGTGGAAATATTAGGATATTACAGGAAATCTCGACTGATATCCAAGTACTGTTGGGAATTATAGTAAATCTGCTTACTCTCAGCCTTAACCCTTATCAAACGTACGCTCACATGACATTAAAAGCCATATATGAAGGAATACCCTTAATGTATTATATGTATGAACGTGCTTTACATTCTCCCTCTACGAAAGTTATTTACCGGAAGAATGCGATACCGGTTGAAGCACTGCAGAATCGGGATAATGATATTTACTACACCTTTTTTCACCGAGCTTTTTTTTTCTATATATTAATGTTCTTTTATTCAATTATTAATAAATAATTGTTGTAAATATGTACTTTTCCAAATACCATTTTTTTTACATTAATATTAGTTATTTAAAAAAAATCTAGATAGGTGTTGGCACACCGGTTCTAGGGAGAAAGAATGGTTAAAACCGGTGGAGTATCTATCAACCGGACACCAACTCGTATACGGGTGTTGGAAACCCTGACTCAGAACGGGCGTGAGTAAATGGAAGGTGAACATGATGAGATGGGAACTGCTGGAAGACTAACAAAATGTGATGTGCGATTGTGGAGAGGAGCAAAAGTAAGAGAAACATCGCTTTTTTGCCAACCAATCCTCAAGATAAAAACCAAAAAAAGAGTTACATATATAAAAAAAATGCTTAAGACACTACTTATAACACTACAAAACGAGTGGGTTGTGACCAACACTTAAATCCTCACTAACAAGTCATTCTACAAATTATTCAAATTTTGTATGGATATAATTTTGTACAATTTGGTTTCATAAAACGAGTTTATAGTGAATGATTTTATAAATGAGATTAAGTACAATAAACACGCTATACATAGTTAAAATACGTAACACTTAGTACACACATTGTGATGAAACTTTCAGAATACTAGTTGATAATCTGCAGTAAAAAAATAGCTTTAAAATTTGTGAGTACCCTTGGGTTAGTGAGGAGTAAAAACACTAGCTTTAGCATAACGTACTTAATTATTTGTAATCGTGTCGTCAAATCTAACTATCTTATACGATTCATTCATACCATCACGGCATAACCCACAATGTGGGATAACCAGCGTCAGGTGTGCTGGTGTGCATTACCTCATAAAAGGAAGCACGATACGAATGTGTATCCCAAAACACCAGTCTCGTCTCACCTAAAAAGGCAGTTCATTCAGAATGAGTGATGAACCTCATTGCTAAACTATGTTGCCTGTTGTATTTTCGATTACCCGGCTCTTACAGGGCACCCGAAAACAATGATAGTAGAAAAGATTGGAAACACTATTCTAAGCCGGTACCTCACAAAATCTTTTACGGTTAAGGTAATAAAATCAAAAAAGATTAAAACTTCTACTATTATGTTCCTTATATTAGGACTACCATTGTAATTAATATATTGTATTATATTACCTGCTCTGTAAATTGCTTTCCGTTTGTAAAAGTGTTTCAGTATCGATAAATACAATATGCTTGTAACCAATGTAACACACACATTAATAGCTTATCGGAGAGCAACTACCTATATAATCTGTCCTAATATTTAATCGGGTGAATATATTATATACTGCAGAGTTAGTAGGTTACTTTTCAAAATCAACATTATCTATATAATACATTGATTATCATGTGAAAGATGACCAGACACCAAAAAGAAACCTCACATCACGTCTGGAGGGAAGAAGAGGTGTGGGAAGGCCGAAACTACGATGGATAAATGGAGTCGAGAAGGACCTTCAGATAGCCGGTGTGCGTAATTGGAGAGAAAAGGCCATAGATAGAGTGTAATGGAGACGATTCCTTGAGGAGGCCAAGGCCCATCCTGAACTGGGGAGCCACTTATGATGATGATGACATAAAACTAGTATAATTCTAAACCAGTCACAGTCATCAATTAATGAGCTATCGCTATGATATACTCTCACTTGAGTAGCTAGTACTTTACTTATAAAATGTAGGTATCCGTTTAAAATTAAATCTAGCTAGTTGTTACTTTAAGTAAGATTCGTGATGAATATTTAATGATCCGTGTGCTAAAGCTACCTACGCTACATAGATAATAATTAGATATTCTGCCTTTGTTAAAGAGAGAGAAGGATTTGTTTGTTGCCCAACTTGTACTTATTTAATTTGAGCTTATTTTTATCCTATGACGTGCATTAGTCGATAGGCATATTTTGTTACTCCTTCAAAGTTTATTCCAGTCCTGATAGGATAAGCTTCCTAAGAATTTCCAACAACAAGCAAAGTTCAAACAACACTTTGTGACTTATTAACGCGAATACCGACACACCAAATAACTTTTTAATCTTATTTTGCAAATAATATTAAATCAACATTAGTTTAGTGTTATTGTAGACATTAAGATGTTCCAACGTAAATAGTAACAACTTTTATTAAGTGATGTAACAATTATAGTAATGTGATTAACTTTTTGTATACTGTATTTTAAAAATATAAAGTGGGTTCAATGAGTTTTTTTATAAGTAACAAAAAGCATTGCAAAGAAAAAACGCACATTTTTTTTATAATATTTATTGAAAGCAAACCTTCAGCCAAATTAGTACATAGGACAAACAGACAGTTATACAACAAATAAGCCAAAAATGTCTGATAAATACTACTAGGGATTAGGAATAATATAGGGATTCTCCGGAATGTGACTGTGCAACAAGCCAAACTATCCAGCATCTGAAGAGGAGTGCCCGATACGGAGGTATGAAGGAGACTGGGTGGACATCCATAGGGCGACTCCAGAGGGTGTGAAGTGGCTGGCCGAACGGGAGCCAAGAGTGTAGAAGGAAAATACTCAATGACGCAGCCAAAGATGCAGAAAAACCCGTAACGATACAAAAAGTAAGTAAGTACTGGTTAAAACATAAATTGAAAAGAAACATCCTCAATAACTCCTCTCCTTGATTATAGTTTTACATCAGGTTTCACCTAAGATTTATTTTAGTTACATTATTTGGCATATTGTTAATCTTTTTTTTATTATATAAATTTATTAATGATTAGGTTAATAGTTTATAAGGTACATGTACCTACTGAATCACCATCATCCATATATCTAACAGATCCAAGATCTATCCAAGTGTCTGACATCTGTACTGGCAAAAAATGTTATAAAGTGTTAAAATAAATAAATAACATAATATTTTGTGCTGTAGAAAAAGGAATTTGGAAGTAAATGGGGGTTATGGAAAGCGTGCGCTTATATTTTTTATCAACTTTTTCGACCAGCGGGTACTCCAGATAGGACACATTCATTAAGTATATATCATAAGTATATTGCGGAAATTTTTAATTTTTTGAGAAACTAAAAAATATACATTAGAGTGACAAACGAAAAAAAATCAGTGTTGAAAAATGATGAAAATATTTTTAAATACGACAGTGTCAGCTCTAAAACAGACTCAAGTCAGCACTACTTCACCTACTGGTAGTTACTACACGTTAGATTCTGTGTATGGTCTGCCATGTAGTGACAAAATTTGAGTATATTCTTTTGAGTACAGTTTGAGTATATTCTTCTCTGGGCTGGAAACACTGGTTAGTTGGAAAAAATTGCCATACGGCAATAAACTCGTAACTTGCGCAGGGTGCAAGGAAGTGTTCATTTTTTTTATATTTTACTGCAGAGTCCCATCAGAATTTGTCGATATTTAAGATTTATATGGAGTTTTTATTAACTGGGACCTAGAAGTCCCGTCAATAAATTAAGGGTTTTAAACAACTTTTCGCAACAATTAACTCAATTTACATAAGAATGAATAACAAAAGATAGTTTAAAAACACATTAAAAAATAGTAGGTATGTTCCAAAAATTTAAATCTCAGTAATAAAACAAAAAAAATATATTATGTACATAGCAAAAAATACATAGATAAAAACAAGTAAGTACCTAAAAAATACAAAGATATACTAAATCCTTCAGCTGTTGTGGCTCAGTTGGTTTTATATCTGACTCCAAAACGAAAGAACTCGAGTTCGATCCCCTATAGACACACTTTTAAATTGTGTTTTCAGTCTGGATCTGTGAGACGATAAATATCATATTAAGTCTCCAAAAAGTGGCAACTTGTTATTAGGTACGTGTTAAATATATTTGTCATTCCTAATAACTGTATATTGCCCGAAAAGCGATATAAAATAAAATTTTAATCATGTTTACTCTATAAATAAAATATGAACAACATATTTTGCTTCAAATCCGATATAATGAATTTTGAAATATCGCGTGGAAAATGAACAAACATGTTTACATAATATTATGGATTACGAAACAAATATTGAGTTTGAAGTATTTTTGTTATTTGATTTTCGTAATCAAAATCATCGAGGATTAAGTTATTTTCTTGTGAAATTATGGAGTCGTATTACGTGCAATTGTAATATAAAAAAAATTTATCTTTGCAATCAACTTATCCGTGTTTTGCGTTTAAATTTATCAAGGTTAGCTATGTAGAAGGCTGTATTTTTGCAATATTCTTTCGAGTAAATTCATATAAATATTTTAGTAAGTAAATTAAATAAACCAGCCGATGACAGGTCGTAAGCCCTGTAGGTGCCTTGAGTTCCTGGTTCTCCTATAAAACTCCAACTTTGTGTCATAAAAATATTCGATTATTATAACAATATTGCAGATTTTGCCCAAAAACTAACCATAAAGATAACTCACAGACCAGGTTTTCAAAGTACCTAGATTTTCAGACTTATTTAAGACATATGCCATACTGTAAAATACTAAAGGAACCTGAATAGGTTCCTTTAGTATTTACAGTATAACTTTGTAGTTGAAATTAGGATGAGACATAGTAGAAAGACGAAATTCGACATTTGCACAGCATCATTAATATTCTATTTTGGGTGAAAAAAATTTCAATAAACTTCCGCTTGAAATACTTCGAATTGAAAACTATAAGAAGATGATGACGAGTGTGAAAAAAATCTTCAAGGGGGTGATTGCACGGGTTTAGTAGATATACATATATGTTAGTTTGTGACTTTGTTGTTTTTATAGTGGTGCTTATTGTCTTCTGTGAAACTGAATTTTGATTATTCGTTTTTATATAATGTGGTACTAATTAATTAGTCGACAAATGGACCCCATCCAATATATTATGTTTAATACATGTACGTAATATTGTTTGATACAATCATAATTAATTTTGTATATTCTGGTATAATCTTAATGTTTTTTTTTGCATTTTTTTTTTAGTTATTTCATTTGCATTATTGAATTAATCATTAATCACGATTAATATCGTAAGTCTCCAGAATGTGGCAACTTGTTATTGGTTGCGTGTTAAATTAATATTTGACATAGTACCTGTTAGTTGCCCGAGAAGCAATATTAAATAAATAAAGCATCCCTCTACACAAGCTTATTATATAATACCCCCTATTTAGTAACTATTGTAACTAAAATAGGAACGTACTAAAATTGTAGATTTTAGATTTACGGTTTTATTTCTGCGTTATAAAATATCAACTTGGACTAAATGGAATAGGAACGTACCTATTTTGGCTGGAACGTTCTTAAAAAAATACCGAATTAGACGTATTATGAATAATTATGAAAATTATTAAATTTTCATCATTTTCATAATTATTCAAACTATGCACGTCTAATTCAGTAACTTTTTAAGAGCGTTCCAGCCAAAATAGTAACGTTCCTATTCCATTTAGTCCAAGTTGATATGTTATAACCCAGAAATAAGACCGTAATAAATCTAAAATCTACAATTTTAGTACGTTCCTATTTTAGTTACAATAGTTACTGAATAGGGGGTAATGTATGTACATATAAACTTTGTATATTCGTATATTTTGTTATGATTTGAATAAAAAAAATTAAAAAAAAACAATTATTATAGAATAGAATAACCTGCCTCAACCTGATAAGGAATAACCAAATGATAATAAAATATAAAATAAATTACACAAGAAGTTAATTAGACGTCGCCTTAAAGTGTATTTATATAAGAAGATGGTACACGGGACACGGCACGTAGTCTTTAGAGACAAGAGGACAGCAGATCTCTTCTGTTTCCAAAGAAGTGTTTAAAGCTTCTGGAGGTAATAAATGTCACTAGAGAAATTAATGAGACAAGAGAGTATTAGAAGTCTCCCAATGACTGCGTAAGATTCCTTTTCAACCCATACCCAAGGGGAGAATATTATTTTAAAAGGTTTAAGAACACTACCAACCCTGGATTGGTTTTTGAATGGATATAAATTTATTCAAGTGGGTTCGAGCCCTCTCAAATACGGTCCTGCATATTGATTTCGGCAAAAAAAAAATATAATTCTATATATAATAAGTATTTCTTCTCGTCAGTCCTAAGAAAGAAATCGCTTTTATACGTCAACCCTTGACTAAATCAACTCGGGTTTGTACAAAATATACTGAGACAACTCATCGCGTACAATTGCCGTGAATATTGATGAAGAATATGTAAATAAGTTAAGTGCAAATTTGAATTTTATTTCGCAAATGTAATTCGATTTCGAGTAATGTTATTAATTCTGCGATTGTTTAACCTGTGAATTTGCCAAAAAAATGTGAAATAAAGAAAATTACGTATACCTACTACAAGCTAGCTGTGGACGCGCCTAATTGGAGGGTTAACGAGTTTTTTTTTTGTTATTAATGTATTTTGTATATACGAATTGTTAATTCTCTGTGTATGTATTCCCTTAATAAAATAAAATAACACGATCTTAATTTCTGATATTGTCCTAATTTTTAACTCTTCAATACCCCAAGGAGATATTGTGGAGAGTAATGAATTCTTAGTTTTTGAGGTTATTTTTTTATTGAAAAATACCAACTTCTAGCATATTGGGAGTGTATTCTGAAAGTTTCCATAATATAATTATTAATACATGCGTGGTTTTTTTACAATTATATACTTCCTTATAATCAAAACGTTTTTGTATTTATACTCACAATTTTCATTCATTGAATTTTATGAAAAAGTTTGTGAGCAATGAATTTTTGTGTTCCTACATATAAAAGGTTAGTGTTCAAGTATGTTTATACGTGGATAAAAATTGAGTCTATTTAACTTATTTTAAGTAATTTAATATAATTTTAAATGCATTCAAGTTTTTGCCTCAAATAAACCGAACACGGATACAATAGTTTTGTAGACCAGCGCAATATCGCTCTGCCACTAACCCATCTAAAATTATTGAACATGGGAATATTTTTAATTTTTAATAGTTTAGTCCATTTATACAAAATCCCAAATAATGCAAAAAATATTTGTATGTAAATTATATGTGAGTGGTGAATCGTAAGCCGTGCGATGTCCACATACTTATAGTTTTGTAATATTGATATTATACTTTAAAGATAAAACTTCGTCAAATGATGTGTGCATTAAGTTAGTTAAGAGAAAATAAAGCTGGTTTTACTGTTATGGTCGCAGAAACCTACAAAAGTTATACGGTGTCATAAATATTTTTATTAAAATTACACCCACATATTTCGTAGTATTTTTGAGATTTCTTTATAACGTTGATATAATATTACTAATGCGCTGAACATTTTCAAAATGAGTTTTGCAACATTGTGCTGATTTATATAAGATTTCATTTTACAAGTACGGAGATCTATTGGCGTACATACTAAAATATACGATTTCTCCCAATTGATTCACTGTGCTAAGCTTTCTACTACTGTGTAGAAAGCAAAAATCAAATATAAGCCAAAAATGAATTAATATTTCTGTCGCAGTTCATGAGTGACATAATATGTGCGAGACACCATCATCTCATTTATAAGGACTTTTGCTTTCATTGTTTACAAATAAACTAATTTCTTAATTTTTCAATAGATGGCGTAACAAAAAAAAGGCTTTTCCGTTACTCCATAGATGGCAATAGTATAGTTCCTTATTTTCAGGTAAAATGTTACACAGTATTCAAATATATAGAACTTTCAAAAATTACATTGATAAGGGAACTCAATAAGAAGGCATAATTGGTGAACGTTGCGCAAGCGCATAAAGTGATCACGTAAACCAGCCGATGACAGATCGTAAGCCTTGTAGGTGCCTCGAGTTCCTGGTTCTTCAACAACATCCCAACTTCGTCTCTATTGAGATGTTGAAAAAATGTTTGTCAATAAGAAAAAAATTCTACGTTTTCAATTCCTTCCTTTATTTCGTTTTCATTAATTTTCTCGCTGTTTTATTGATTGATTTATTTACTTATTTTTACTTGCTTCATTGTACTGAATCAAAATGAGGAAGAAATTGCTTTATGGCAATAAATCCTCCTTCATGAACATGATTTTTGTAAATCACAAATAGACATTAATGTTTAATGATTAATTTATTTATTTACAACTTAAATTATCTTTTACAAACAAATTTTTCGAACTTGGCGTGAGTAAATCCATTTTGAAAAAAATAAAAACTTAACACAAAATTATTAAATACTTCTACTTCACAACTTGCAAGCTAAGTTACGACGTTTTCGAGCTTGCGCTCATCGTTAATAGCTTATTATTACTAATATTAGTTATATTACAAAAATTTGAAATTTATTTTATTTTTTTTTTAAATAAAGTGTTGGATATGATAATTTCTGCGAAATAGTATAGAAACTATAGAAAATTAGCTTGTATTATATTCCTAAATAAGACGTCATATTTCCCAGTTTCTCCAGTGTAATTGGTTAATACTACTTATGTACTTATATAATGTCTTGTAGATGTACATCCGCTCTAAGCCATTTAATCTCGAGTTCTTAAGGAAACTGGAATTGCAAGACGAATCTGACCTCAAAGACAAATTACAGAACAACGCAGCGTCCTGGAACTGACTTGACTGTTTCAAGATGCCATGGAATTAAATCAACTACTGGAACATAAGCGCATTCTGCAGACTAATATCTTATTGCTTTTTGGACTTCCGAGATATTTCAATTCAAACAGTTCCGAGTGTTTATCAAATTGAATGTTCAATTAAATTTGAATTTTGACCTGCAATTTCAACAACTAATCAAACAATTTTCACGAGACCTATATACATAGGTACATATAAATGAATTGTGAATACCTATATAAGAAATTGTATGTAAATGAATATTTTTTAACTGCAGTCATTCATAAGGACTGTTGCTTTTGTTGTTTGGAAATAAACCAATCTCTCAATAGATGACGTTTAGAAAAGGTTTCTTAATTACTTTATAGATGGCAATAGTAATAATGTCTTATTTTCAGGTGAATACTTACTCATTATTCGAATATATAGAACTTATCAAGAATTATCCAGTTTTTCAAAATAAAATATTTCAGTCAATAATAATTTAATAAACTTAATTCATGAAAAAGCTTAAAATAAAATACAAAATTTGAATCCTTTTTGAACTGACGTGGTAGTGAGGAGTATAGTGTTGGACACAACCCACTTGTTTTTTTCATGAAATCATATATAAATCATAAATCAATTATACTACCTAACTGAACAATTAGGTATTCATTGAAAATATAAATTTATAATTTATAAAGTTTTTTTAATTTATAAGAAAATCGAATATTTTTAAAGTTGCAGTTCAGGGGTGACATCTATGCGAAAACACTATTACCTCATTTATAAGGACTGTTGCTTTCATTGCTTACAAAAAACGGGATTTATTTCTAAACGATTTATTTTTAGATGGTGAAACAAAAAGGTTTCATTCAAAATTTGTATTGATAAGGGAACTCAATAAGAAGGCATAATTAGTGAACGTTGCGCAAGCACATAATGTGATCACGTGAACCAGCCGATAACAGGTCGTAAACCCTGTAGGTGCCTTGAGTTCCTGGTTATTCTATAATATTCCAACTTCGTCTCTATTGAGATGTTAGAAAGTTTGTCAAAAAAATTGTGTGTACATACTTTGACGTGTTATGCCAGTAAAAAAGACGTATAAAAGTAGAATAAACGCTGTAGAAATATCACTTAGATGCGTATGTAATCCCTCAAGTAAATAGAAATTCTTTTTCTTTTTAAAAACGATGAAATACAAGTCATTACTTGTAGTTAATAATAATAATTAGCAAGTGGCGAGTTTATTGCCATATGGTAATATCTTCCAGGGTTTACTGTTTATTTACGTACAACATGTTATGCAATATATTTAAGTATAACATTATCTTTAAAAAAATGTAAAATAAAGTTTTTTTTATAAATATCATCTGCCTTAGGATCTTCTTTTTTATAAAGTTAAATCTATTGAGATGTCGTAATGTTATCACTTAATTTAATATTGCTGATTGTACCTACTTCAAAAAAAGAACCTATTAATTCAGTAGAATGACTGGGAATAGCTAGTATGGTACGATCAGCGAATCGATGAGGCAGACCTTGATTTGACAAGAAAATAACATTTATCTGAATATCTTATGGTCAATTAGTTTATAGGTATTGCCCCTCCAAATGTCTGATGAAATATAGCTGCAGACTCTGAAAGAAAGAAGCAAGAAACGGACCAAGGCATCCTTTGTTTGGTCACATAGATTTACCCGTATTAAATATATGCTTGAGCAGTTGAAAATTTTGACAGTGAAACAACAATTAATTCTGAATGTGCTAATTTTTATTTACAAATTAAAAAATAGACTTTTACCACCTTATTTACAAAAAAATATTATGTACAATTTTGAAGTTCACGCATACCCGACGAGAAGTAGGCGGGACTTTAGACTGCCGCAGACAAACCTGGCAGGTACACAAAATAGTGTGTACTACAAAGGCTTACAACTTTATAATGATTTGCCGGAATCTGTAAAGGAGGCGTCTAGTCTTGCCGCTTTTCGTCGCTTAGGTGCTGAATACATAAAACAAAAGTTTTTTTTAAAAAATCGTGTTTCTATTGTTTATATATTATGTTCTAAGATTCTATAATATCTGTTTTGCTTGTTTTGATACTATATTATTATATTATTGTTTTTTTTTTTCATGTTCTTTGATGTCTTCTATTGTGGTGGTGTGTTTTCATATTTACGTACATGTATGTAAAGGCGTGAAGCCGTGTATGATTCTATAAATAAATATTATATCAATATGCTGTGAAATAACTTTGTCAACACATCAAGCTTCCCCGAGGGATGATTTACATAAAATTTAAAACATTTTCAACAACTGATAGCCAGAAAACGCAATAAATTTCATAATAACACCATTTCCAAATCTAATCGTCTACACGATTGCGATATCGAATGTCGTTAAGATGAAAAAGTTTTTATGGCAAATTATTTCAAGAACGTAGCCGTTCTTTGTACCTAAGAAAAAAAACTATTTACATAAAGAATCCAAAGATTATTTATTTAACTTTTTGTACATAATATAAACAACCATAATGCACACTGGCGTGCTTATTGCCATTGGGAATTTCTTCCAACCAACCAGATTACAGAGTGACAGAATTATACATGTACATCAATAAAAAAAATGAATGCTACAAAAGAACAAATAAAATATACATAACACCAAGATAAATAAAAAGAAAAACATGATAGCAACAAAAGAGGGATTGGGAAGGAATAAGAAGAGAAAATCGAGATCAGGTGTTTAGGGATAAATATTACGTAGCAAAGGGAAGGAAGGAAAAGGAGAGGGATCAGGTATTATCGGAGAGATATCCCTGCTTTAGTCTTCTCTTGAAAATGGAAAGCGAGTTTGACGAAGTTATATCAGGACTCAAATTATTCCAGAGATTACTTTTTTTTTCTGAAGATACAAGCGATTCAGCTTTAGGGCGAATTTATAAATACATTATTTTAATTGACTTCATCTGTATGTACTGGAATCGATCTTTAACTAACTTTTCGACCAGCAAGCGACTCTAAAAATTTCAGAATTTGTGTATTTCCGATGACAATGCATGTTAAAAATTGTTTTCATCTTGATTCATCTGATATTTTGATAAATATGAACATTTTATTATATCATACAAAGCAAACTTAGCTACGCGTTTCCGGCTGAACGTTAATACATTGAATTTTATTCGATTAGGTTCAACAATAATAAACCTAATTGTTTTTACATGTTTTCAATGAAATCAGTTAAAAAATGGTAATATAAATATAAAAACAGAATCATTTACATTTTAACTTTTTATATATTATAATCTTTATTTTTATTCATTTTCAACTTGTTTCATTTGATGTCCTGATAAAACTGAACAAATTTGTTTTTCATACAAAGTAAACAAAACATATTGCAAAACATATTTTTATGAATTTCTTTTGAATGTTTTCATTTCAACGAGAAGGAATCTTTTAAAAAATTGTCCTCATTTTTCTCTAATATCGTAATATTAATATCGTTCTCTGATCATCGTAGTGCTTGTTTATAATAATAATGTGAACATTTCTATCACGCCGTTTAATGATTTAGGATCATTCCAAGGGCGCTTATATTTCTCTACTAACTGTTTAAAGTCCTTTAGAAAATGTGCTCTTGCTTTGAGCACTCACCATAAATTATTGATCATTGTATGCCACTTTTTTGACTCTGTACAACTCTTTTAGGGAGTTGTTACTCTGTGATCCAGAAGACCTGAGTGTGAGATGCCTCCCAGATAGCTCTTTTTACTAACGTAGTTCTTGGATATATAGTGGTGCCAAATTATTCAAAGCATTAATTAAACACTGGCAAATATATTTTGCTGTCACGCTCTGGACACTTCAACCAGTGTAATTAGTTTATTAGTAGAGTTATGTGACATGGTTTTTCCGCACCATAAATGAGCCTTGTCGCTGCAGTAAATACCATCTGTAATCAATCAAGCTGATATTGAGGTAATCAAGAATTAATGTCATTAAGTAATTAAGCCGAGACACGACGAATGCATTTATTAATGTTTTTGTATCATTCATTCATGAACTAACCGTTTTAGAGATTTTCAGATCAACATGGCAAGTACTGTTCAATGGTAACTCTAATCGTGGTCGTAACCCACGTTATATACCTGTACAGCAAGAGACTTGCCCCCTGGTGACAACTTATCGTCCAAATATACTTCAAGAATTCGGCACTAGCAGACAGCATGAGTACCGCGTGGATGCGTAAATTTGAAAACAAACTCAGTTTATTAAAAGTCAAAACTTAGATTTTTTCGATAAACATATTATTTTATATCTAAAATATCCATTTTATAAACCCTTAGCTAGAGCATTCCTATCATTCCATTCCTTTTCAACCATCGTTGTACAATAAATCATATTAAATTCTAGATCAACTGACGAAAAATAAATGAATAAAAGTAGAGTCAAGTTTTAAAAACGTGTAGTTAATACTATGAAAGTTGCATGGCATGCAATGTATCTTGGGGACAAATAAAGAATATTATAAGAGGCGGATGTTTCCAGAAAGTCTGTAGTAGGTACATTTCCAAGTTGCACATGGCTACAAAAATATTATCCTCACGATCTGA
The DNA here is from genome assembly GCA_963576475.1 of Molanna angustata. NCBI lineage: Eukaryota > Metazoa > Arthropoda > Insecta > Trichoptera > Molannidae > Molanna > Molanna angustata. Next base: position 17,425,828 of record OY754981.1, read on the forward strand.
CCCACGACCCTTGGGACGTTCGCCTCATTCCTTCTCCAAACATACTCTAAATATTTGTACTCGGTGTACATGTGAATGTACACATGTACGTATTTTTACAGTTGAAACTTATATACTTCACATCATACACGTGACACGTGTCCTTACATACTTTTACGATTCTTTGCAATTCGTGGATGCGACTAAAACAGAAAATATAAATCTTTTACCATGTCCGTTGTAGAACTAACTATGCCACAAAGATAAAACAATTAAAGTATGTCGTTTTGGACAAACACAAAACACGAGACTTCGCAAACACATTCTGTTCACTCAAATTTTACGACGTTGATAAATAGTCCAACTGTCGATTCGTTCAAGAGAATGAAATTCTTTTGAAAGAAGAGGCAGTTTAAGGAGCCTAGTATGAACGATACGGAATCGATACTTGTCACCTAATAATTGGGAGATCCGTGGGATACCTATTACTTGTCACAAAAGTTAAAATGGTAGTATGAGCTGAGTGAATTCGTAAGTGAAATTAATTCTGTCCGATAGGAGGCGCGACGGCGCGGTGAAATTATGAAACTAACAACTTTTCAACGTTTCTTAAAAATGGCGCATTTGCATTACGTTTTGGCTTTTTTTATTGACTCGGGAAGATAATGAAGATAATCCAAATGAATATTACATTCAACAAAACATTATGCCTCCAAGAAATGATTCGTTAATAATACCTAAATGAAACTATAATTTCGAATTGGTTGATATTGGTTTTTACTGGGTTCATTATATTCAATAATATATGAATCAATATTTTATATAAATACAATAAAAGTGCTGTGCAATTAAGACATCTAATAAACAAGAGTTTTAATAAATTAATGTCTTGACCCAATTACATAAGATGAGTAGGAAAAAGTACTTGTATGATGCAAGTTGCATTACCTACGGACGGACAGTATTTCGCGATCTATACAGTATTTTTTAATCATGTTTTAATTTAATATAATAACGGTTAAAAACATCGATCGATGTAGATATATCATAAAAAGATCCAAGATAAACAAAGATCAAATATACTCAAGAAATTGAACACTTCATAATATAAACATACGATAAATAAAAAGTAATTGTGGTTATCTCCATACAAAAAAGTACATGGTGGTCACGTGATTCTTCCGGCATTTGTTGTAGAAAAAATAGATTAGGAATATGCGCCGATTGTGTATTGGTAAATTTCAAATTCAAAACATAATTTTCGGCGCAATAAATTCGGTATAGCGGTATATTCTGTATAGATGATGCTCGGCGTTGAAAATAAACATTCTAATGATGATCGTCTTTAAAAAGTTTGCATCTAACAATGAGTATGACACAATACAATAACAACGTACTCAAGGTGGCCAATTTATAAAAAGGCGTACCTTTAAAACCAGGTCATAATAATCCTTAAGGACGGGAGGCCTTGAAAGGACGTGAGGCGTTAAAAGGACAGGCAGCTCTGGAGGGACCGGAGGTGTTGAAAGAACGGGAGTTTGAAGGGACGGGAGACTGAAGGGACGAAGGGCACTGAAGGGACGGGAGACTCTGAAGATATGGGAGGCTCTGAAAGGACGGAAGGCGCTGAAAGGAAAGGAGGCACTGAAAGGATGGGAAGCACTGAAAGGACGGGAGGCGTTGTAAGGACGGAAGGCGCTGGAGGGACGGGAGGCGCTGAAAGAACGGGAGGCGCTGAAGGAACGGGAGGCGCTGAAGGGACGGGAGGCGCTGAAGAAACAGAAAGCGCTGAAGGACCGGGAGGTGCTAAAGGGACGGGAGGCATTGAAGGGACGGGAGGTGTATATGACAGGAGGTTGAAAGGACGGAAGGATGAAAGGCACTGAAGGGACGGGTAGCGCAGAAGGTGCAGGAGGCGTTGAAGAAACAGGAAGCTCTGAAGAAATGAGAGACGATGAAGGGAGGGGAAGCATTGAAGAGACGGGAGGCTGATAGAACGGGAAGCTGAAAGGCGCTGAAGGGACGGGAGGCGCTGAAGGAACGGAAGGTGATGAAGGGACGGGAGGCACTGAAGGAACGCGAGGCGTTGAAGAGACGGGAGGCACTGAAGGGCCTGATGGGACGAAATGTACTGATGGGCCTGAAGAGACAGGAGATACTGAAGAGCCTGAATAGAGGGGTAACACTAAAAGGACGGAAGGCACTGAAAGGGCGACAGACACTGTAGGAACGGGAGGCGCAGAAAGCACTGTAGGGACGGGAGGTACTGAATGTCTTGAAGGGACGGGAGGCACTGAAGGACGGGATGCATTGAGCGTAAGGGAGGCACTGAGCCGAACAGAGGCACAAAAGGGACGGGTGATACTGAAGGCACTGCAGGGAAGGGAGGTAATGAATGGCCTGATGGGATGGGAGGCTCAGAAGAGACGGGGGCGTGAAGGGACGGGGGGCGCTGAAGGGATGGGAGACGCTCAAGGGATAAGAGACGCTGCAAATACGGGGGTGCTGAAGGAACGGGAGGTGCTGAAGGGACGGGAGGTGCTGAAGGGGCGGGAGGTGCTGAAGGGACGGAAGGCACTGAAGGGACGGGAGGCACTTAAGAGACGGGAAGCGCTGAAGGGATGGAGGCGCTGAAGGGGCGGGAGGCGTTAATGGAACGGGAAGCACTGAAGGGGTGGGAGGTTCTGGGAGGAGATCCTGAAGGGACGGGATGTGCTGAAGGGCCTGTTACAACGGGAGGTACTGAAGGGCTGAAGGGACGGGAGGTACTGAAAGGCCTGAAGGGACGGGGGATACTGAAGGTCCTGAAGGGACGGGAGCTACTGAAAAGCCTATAGCAACGGAACTGATTGGCCTGAACGGACGGGAAGCCTTCCCTTCAGTACCTCCCGTACCTTTAATGCCGCCAGTCCCTTCAGTACCTCCCGTCCTTTCAGAGCGCATATGTAATATGTATAACCATATAAACATTACGATTTATAAGTATATACCTATGTATAATTTTCGCCAAATATCTTGAAGGATCTCCCGGTTGCGCAGAGCGCGAATTTGTGTCTTTTTGCTTCGTTGGTTTACATGCAAATCACTCACCTTCTCGACTAAAAGTTCAAGATGTTTGTCTACAACTTTTATCGAATTTTTTGGTTTTATCGAATTTTTAATTTTCCCACTGGCAACACTTAAGTGCTGTACAAGTACATTTTTTTCATGTGCCCACACCACTATACAAATGACAAATTGAAATATTGGAAATATCGATGTCGCCTCGTCATTTATCAATAATGACAATAATCATTTAATTAACTAAACAAAATGTTTAGTAATACTATACGAAAAGTTTATTATATCCGCGAAAGTGTAAAAAAAGTGTATTCGTAATTGAAAAAGGTTAGTACCTATTTGTTTAATTTAAGAAACACGATATATTTTAAACGATTCCATTAAAATCATATTTTATTTGTAAAAAGTTCAGTTTAGTATTGTAAAAGTATTTATTTTTTAGTGAAATATACAATTTTAACCAACTGAACTTTAATCCTAGGAAATTTAACGATCGTAATATTTATTTTGAGTTAGGTTAGGTTCAAATGACACATTTATGTTTTGCAACATTTCCGTGAGGAATGAATTGAAATCAATTTCTCCTTTGCTGGGGATCGAACCTAGGACGCCTGCACATAATTCAAACGGTTTACCAACTGTGCTACTGCTGTCGGCAAGTCATATTTGTTCTTGTTTCAAGGACATACCCATTCCTTGAGTAAAAACAATTCTATGCCAGTCAACAGATATTATGCGTTGGTCATAATTCAGTGCTCAACTGATTTTTTCTCTTTCAGAATTTAACCATCTTCAGAGAATGAACTGGGATAAGACGAGTGGAGAATCTATTCTGGGCTGATAATCTAGGGATATCTTCCGGGGAACAACAGGGACATGAAGAAAAGAAAAAGTCTGAGATCTACTCGTCAAATATGTTCAACGACATATTTTTTTTTTATGTAAGTACCTACATATTATGTTTGTGTCAAAATATTGAACATTGGCATTATTGCCATTTAATAATTCCTTCCAATCAGCCCCCCTAGACAACATGCCATTAAAGCTAAGCGTTATATCGCTAAGCGATAGAAATGTATGAAATTTGTGGCTGTCACGTGTTGTCATAGCGACCAATTTCATACATTTACTCTCGCTTAGCGATATAACGCTTAGCTTAAATGACACGTTGTCTAGGCCCCCAGATACAAAGACAACATATTATGTTTTGTAAATTGTTCATATACAATTGTATAAATTAAAATGGTAAAAGAAAATCATCACAAACTAAACGAGTGGGTTGTGACCAACGCTAAACTCCTCACTAACAAGTCATTCTATAAAGTATTCAAATTTTATATGGAAAATATTTAGCATTTTCAGAAAATAAGTTTGTTTTACTATTTTTTATTTAAATATTTTATTATGAAAACTTGATATTTCTTCAATGCCATTTTATGAAGGTGATGTGCCTTTTTACCAATTTGAAAATAAAAATTTCAAATTTAAAGTTTCCTGAGCTTGGGGTCATGTTGAAATATTTGATAGTAATAAAAATTGAGAAGCACTATTCAGATATCCTTCAAAATCTAATGGGGTTTAATGAGATATACAAATTTGCAAAATTTGAAAAAAATCGAATGAGTATAATAATCGATATAGTAAAATAAACATGCCGTACATAGCACACACACAGATACATTGTGATGAAACTTTCAGAATCCAATCTCAGCATGATACTAGTTGATAATCTGCAATAAAAAAAATAGCCTTAAAAATTGTGAAATCATAACTCCCCACTATATCCTCTTGGGTTAGTGAGGAGTAAAAATACATACAAAAAAATATAAATAATGTTTATAATGAAAAAAGCATTTCATTAATAAAAACAAAATTCGCTATACTTCAAAGAGTACCTACCTATGTGTTAACAGATATTTTTTTTTTAGAAAATAAAGAGAAAGGCAATTGTGGTTTCACTTCGTCCACGAATCCAGGGCCACGAGCACAGGCGACCAGAATACCAGCCAGAATAGATGAGCCAAATGGGCTTGCGACCATGTTTGAGGGCTTAAAGGGATCCTTTATGACTTGAGTCACGCTCACCACTCAGCAACCAACCTACGATTGATACTCCACTCCCCTGCGGAACCAAATCAAATCGGACGCGGATAATGCTGCTTTTACCACTCTATCCAAATTTTCTTTTATTTTACCTCTACGGAGACTTAGGTCCTTAAAATAGGAATTTAAAACTTTGCAGGCAGGCCTCTCGCCCCCACCTCTACAGCATATATATTTGTGTTAAAGCCATTTATTGGTGGTCTTTGGAATATTTGTGTCCCATGGAACAGTCAGCTCCACATAAATAGCTCTTTTCAATGAAAGAGAGTATATTGTCAAGTCAGGCCTAAGAGATGATTTGCAGATCTCCTTTGGAAGCCTCTCTCACAATTTCAAGCACCTTATAAATTGCAATTGAAGATGTTATATCCAAACTAAGACTATACCAGATATTCATAGACAATTCATATAAGTTATAATGAATTCAAATATTCATATGCTATAATGAATACAATTTAATATTTAACAAAAAAAATATTTACACTGTTTACAGGTTCAGATGATATGGCCACATTTTAAGATGACCAACAGTCACTGATCTAGCCCAGGATAGGCGAGATTGGCGTAGTTGAATTTAAAGGAGAGGCAATCCCAGCTAAATTGGACCACAGACAAAGCGAAGAAGACAATGCTTAATTGATTTTTTTTTATATTTTTAAATCATTGATAATACTTTCAATATACAATTCTGCTATATAACTAGCATCGTCAGAATTGATTTATCCAACTGTCGATTCGTTCATGAGAATTCAATTCTCTGAATGAATCGACATTATTAAGCCAAAATGCGTGTACGAAGGAACATTTTGTATGGCGTAGTGGACTTTTTGCATGCTAATAACACCAACTAGAGGCCTCGCAGCATATATGTTCCCATACATGGGTTTACTCAGAATTCGGAGTAGAACATTTTATGTGAGTTTTGTGTGTCTGTGTGTGTGTCTGTCCCCCCCCCCCCCCCCCTATAACTTTTGATCCGCTCAATTTACAGAGCCCAAAATTTCAAAATATATAAACACTTATAAGCATACAAAACTTTTGTACTCAGAATGGTGAATTATTGTTTCAGTCAGGGGTTATCAACTTTTGAATTTTTGGTTTATTTTTCCGTATATTTCAGAAACCATAAAAGCTAGAACGCTGAAAATTGGTACAAACATAGACAAATACAAAAACTCAAATTAGTTTTTTCAAAAAAATTCTAGGGTTTGTCAAACAATTTTTTTTAAGAAAAATATTTTTTTTATGAAAAATTTATGAGTTTAACTCCTTATATTTCCAAATAATTTAAAAATATCGAAAAAATCTGAAACACCCCAACTAGATAATTTAATTTTCTATAAAAAATATTAATGTTGTATTAGCACATCTCAATTTTTTTTTAACAATTTTTGTAAACATTGAATTTAATGACGACATTGCTTCATACAATTTATATGGCAGTCGCTTACACACAATATCTAAGAAGACTTAATTGTTTAATACTAATCTCCAAACATACATACATACCATCATGCTGTTTTCATATTCTGGGTAGGATCAAAGGAATGCCCTCTATACTATCGCTATCTTGACATACATACCTACATGTGTTGTATAGAAAACCAAATATCTTAAAATATTAAATAATTTGTATTTATGGTTTTATAGTTTGGTACTTATTCTTCAACTATACATACTATCGCTATCGACAGTTGGATCATCTCATGTGTTAAATGCTACTAGTATTTGATTTAACATATCAGTCTTTTTTGTATACTGTATTAAAGTATATGTTTCTTAAACAATTAATTATATATTAAAAATGAACCACAAATATAAAAACACGATATTTGATAATATAAATTTATTATATTATTTAAATGAAATTAAAAAAAAGTACTAACATAAGAATCTAATCTCTCAGTTCTTCATTAACATAAGTTCAGTATAATACAGTGTGAGTTTTATAGAGATGAGATAACAAAGTATCATAATATTATGAACTTGCAGATTTATATTTTTCTATTTATTTTTGTTCCCAAAAAACAAATATTGTATTAATACTAAATAATTATAATACAAATAACTGATTGTCTAAAAGTATCTATTAGTCAATTTTTAGATTACAATGTTTCTGTATGAATTCATAAAAAATTCTGTATGGATGTGCATTTATATAAATTGAAATGACTAATAGAAACAGAAACTTTACAAATTTGTGGCATGTTTCAGAACACTTTAATCTGGTGAAGCAAATATCTCTTAATTATAGAATTGGTGTAAATAATAAAATAAAGTGTAGGTATTTTACAATTTTGAATTCTGCATATATTAAATTGTTTTTTGATGAGTTTCATTTTTTTTCCTGATATATAATGATACCTACATTATTTACTTGTGTATTTTATGTTCATAAAATATATAAATCTCTACCAATCTATTAATTGAGTTTTTATTTTACGTTTGGTATGTCATAAAGAATTTCTTGAAAAGCTGTTCTTGAAATGTCAATCAGCCAATTATAATTCTTTCAATGCTCATCATCAGCAATGGTGCTACAGCCCGGTGAGGGCCTTGGCCTCCTCAAGAAACTGCCTCCATCCCGCCCTGTCGACAGCAAGTACTTTCAATGGTAGGTATGTATAAATTAATGAAGGGTGTCAAATTTGAAATTTTATAAATAGATATAGGTACCTAAGTGCTATGTCATATCACCCCGTGCAAAGTTTCACATGTTTGTACGTTCCAACTTAAGGGAAAGCATTCAAATGGTTATACCATATTTTTATTGAATGACTTTTACATCTTAACTTCCATTCCTTTTGTTTGACCATATTTATTTGTTAATGACATTTTTATTAGATTCTCATTTGTGAACCTGTCATAGGTTAGAGAACCGAGCATCACATCCTTTATTTTTGCATACATTATTCGCTTCATACATGTATGTCTATAAATTAAATTTCTTTCAGAATATAAAACAGTCGTGTCAATGTTTTCTTGGAATCCTCTCATGCCTTTATCGGCTCTATTTTATGTCAATTTTTCTTTCATATTACTTAGCGTTTATGTAGTTTCTACTATATCTTTCAAGTTAATAATGGACTTGCAACTTCCAGGGCTCTAAATCACAGGAAAACTGCCTCCAGCTACTCGTCTTATGTTAACGGCTCATCTCATAATATTATATTATCAAACAGTTCAACAACAGATTTTACTATAGCGTCTCAGATGATTATTTTATGTGTCTTCGTTCCTATAACATTATGAGCTTCGATAAGAGACGACGAAACTTAACAGATATCATATTCCTCTACAAAATACTTATTGAACTCTCCAGAGCTAACAGAATCAATCAATTATAGAGACCCACTCGACAATTGAACTTTTCAACTTAAGCAAATGTAAAATTAACACATATAAACTCCTTTATTAATCGCAGTTGCAACTCATACAATCAGAAATACTTAACGATTGATCCATCTTACGTTAATCTTGACTGCTTCAAAAAAAAGTAACTGCTATCCACGTTACAACAGTAAATTTATTATCATACATACACCCTCCCACAAAACCCACATACATACTTCCATATTTTACTTCATCATCCCCATACCGGTCACCGTCCTATTAGGCATAAAAAAATGCAAACTTATTTTCTGTGTTATCTGTTAACCATATTATACCGTTTAACTTTTTTTCCTTGTAATGTTTTCATAAGGTGTGGAGATAGATCACCCGTGCGTTAAAAGTACAGTGACCAAAGGACAAATAATACCTCATCATACTAAATATCAATGTATTGTGGCGATTGTATTGGCACAATAGGCGTGATGACAGTAAGAAAAAATCATTGAAATTATGATTTTATTAGATAAAATATGTTATAAAGATTTGAAAAAATATATTTATTTTCATTTTAAAAGAGCGAATAATATTAATATTATTAAAATAAAAATACAAAATATGTTTGTCCGCCATTTTATGTGAAACACCAATCAGAGCGCATGACGTCACCATATTGTCACTGTCAATTGTGTTTGTTACTGTCAACTGTTGTGTTGTTCGAAATGGCTATTTTTTTCATAACAAGCTACATATATGGAATATGCTGCTTATTTTTAACATGCTATTTTTATTTATTGATTTATTTGGTTTATTTGGGACAATAAACCAAATAATATCGCTATCCGCTCTATTGAATCGTTGACGCATCTGTTATAACACGCACCGAGTATTGTAACGTGGTGGAGAATATTTAACGTTTCAGAAATAAATAACTTGGTGGCTTTCATTGCTTGATTATAAAATAAAATGATGTAATTATATTGTTTGTGGGAGTTGTACAGTGTTACATGAGGTTGAAATGGAAATACACAATGTATTATGATGAATCTAATATACATATGGGATAACTGTTATGATTCATATACATATTATGATTAATATATTAAAATATGTAATAGGTGTGATGACTGTAAGAAAAAAATCATTGAAATTATGATTTTAAAAAATAAAATAGGTTATAAAGATTTAAAAAATGTTTTTTTTTAATTTATAGGAGTGAATAATAATAATATTATAAATATAAAAATACAAAATGTGTTAGTCCGCCATTTTATGAGAAAAAACAATCAGAGCGCACGACGTCATAGTATGGTCGCGTCAATTCTTCTGATAGTCTTCAATACAATATACGCATTAATTGTCGGTCTGGACTATGTTTATTTTGGTGTTATCGATATATTAATATTTTAATTAGATACTTAAAACTAAAACAAATTAAATATAAATGGAACAAGTATTCATCAAAGCAAATAGTTTCAATTTACCTAGATACTCGCCAACCTATCGGGGGACACTATGGGCCGGTATTACAGTGTCAGTTTAAGAGCTAAACTCAAGTTTTACAAAAATATAGCGTATTACAGTGTCCGTTTAGACCTAATCTTCCCTCAAATACGTCACTAAAACGACAAATATTTAACTCAACGTTTCTGGCAGATTAAGTACTTAACTGTGAGTCAACTGTCATTTGCTAGGCAACTCGTGTAGTTTCAGTTTCTATCACTAGAGGCGTTAGGCAACGTGTGTAGTTTCAGTGTTGTATCGAAGGTGGCGCCACACAACAAAACAAACTGACAGCCGTATTGAAACGAACACGGGCATTTAAAAGCATTATTTTGGAGAAAAAAATTAAATTTACCATGTTGGATAATAAAACAATGGTATTTAAAGTCGTAGCGTCCCGTTTTGTATTTCGTATTATTTGAGGTTATTTAAATTTGACAGATAATAACCACAGAAAAAGTGAAATATGTCTATAATTGAAGATTTAGTAACTGACATGTCATATTGCACTGTAATACGGAAATGGATTCAATCTCCCCTTAACATTAATCTTGAGTTTGGCAAACTCAATGAGTTGAGGGCCGACTGTAATATCGGGCCTATGTTAATTGTATTTTGTATGTTACTTAGTTTTTATTGAATAAATAAATAAATAATGAACGCTCGCAACGTATGGTAAACTAATTTAGTTTTAGTATTCTACAATTTTGTCACGCGATGGTGAGCTGACGAACGTTCGACATGTTATGATGCTGGTCACTGCCAAACTAAACTAGCAAGCTATATTTTTTTCATGCAATGAAGCGATTTGCGAAACGACGGCGATTACGCGAAGCATGCGTTTTAAAACATCGTTACAATTTTAGCAGCATACGAATTATTACATAGCGCTCGTTATTTGTATTGTGTTCATAACAAGCTATATTTATCTGCTATCGTTATTTTTAGCAATAGCAGCCATAGTAGTTATTTTTCTGCCTGTCTTAACTACTCTTAACTAGAATGGAACTTTTGATGGTCGGATATTTCTTTGCGTCGAACAAAGACTTTTGTTCATCAGAATTTCGAAACGTAAAAACTTAATAATAAGTACATATAAGTACTTTATTTATCTGTAATTTAAATACAACTTACATCTCGAAAATCGATAAAATATGCTCCTTCTTCTCTCTACATTATGTGTTCATAAACTAAAAACATACGCGGGAAACTTATGATGGCCTATTTTGACGTTTGGACATTAATGAAGTTCTTTATATGCTTATTGCCTAAATAATGGTAAATATTATATTATTGAGAGCTAAAAGTGGGGGAACAAATACTGTACTTCATTGTAAACGCGTACTTAATAAAATTCACTTGTGTCTCGCCGTGCGAAATTTAATCACTTATTTCTCTTTTTTTTCGCGTGGGACGAAAACAAATACCTCAGTAGGTGTTTTTTTCGTCGTGTTTGTACATTTAGGGACCGCACAACACTTATGCACTTTTGAATTGATTATAAATACACAAATCGTCTTAGAACACATATATTACATATAGTAGTGATATGCAGTTTACGATACCATGACGTCACCGTCAGGGTCGGCAGCCGCCATGATACTACAAGCTTTTTTTGGCGTAAATGTCAAATTTGATTTTAAAATGGCGATTTTTGCTACTAAACCTTTATTTTATGTAGAAATGTATATATATTTGAAAACAGTGAATGCGTAAAAACATCGTGAGATAGTTTTTCAAAATTAGTCATCATGCCTATTATACTTTATTTATACCTATGTATACTGAATATCTACCTACCAAATTTACTTAACTATTCTCAGCTTTTAAAATAATATAAGACATCTCTATAATTGGCTTTGATATGTGTAATGCTTTTAAGCAATTTGTGAAATAGCTGTTGAGATGAAATAAAATAAAATATTGTCTTATTGCAGTGGTTCTTAACCTGGGTTCGATCGGACCCCAGGGGTTCGGTGGAGGTCAAGAACCCCGACTTATGATTCGTGGTGACACCTTTCTTTATTATAATATAGGTATTATATTCTTGTCTCAACTGTATATTATGTCTATTTATTTATTCATCTTTCTGTACATAATATAAACAAATATATTGTACACTGGCGGGCTTATTGCTATTAGGCAATTTCTTCCAACCAACCAGATAACAAAGTATGACAAAAGTGTGTAACAAAAAAAGAATAAGAGTAAAAGTAAACCTTCCTTGTCGGCCTTCGTGGCTCAGATGGTTGGGTATCAGACTACTGATCCAAAGGTCCCGGGTTCGATTCCCGGTGGAACCACAGTTTTGAATTGTGTTTTCAGTCTGAATCTGTGAGACGATTAATATCGTTAGTCTCCAGAATGTGGCAACTTGTTATTGGGTGCGTGTTAAATTAATATTTGACATAGTACCTGTTAGTTGCCCGAGAAGCAATATTAAATAAATAAATAAAAACAAAGAAAATATATATAACACTAAGATACTATTAAACAAAAAATAATAATAATTCATAACAAAAAAAGGATAGGGTAGGGACAAGGAGAGGAAATTGGGATCAGGTGTTCAGGGATAAATATTCCTTCTTTAGTTTTTTCTTGAAAATATAAAGTAAGTTAGACAACACAATTTCCGGACTAAGGCTATTCCATAATCTTTCTGGTTGTACTTCGAACAAAGAGCTGAGAAATTATGGATAGAGTTGTACGTTCAGCAGATCAGAGTGGAAGTCCATGATTGGATAAATAAGTGAATTTGCTTTTGAGGTACCGTGGCAGGTTTTGATTCGAGAGAATAATGACAAAATGTGTATATTGCGCCCCTGGCGTATCCTGGACCAACAAAGAAGAAGGTAAGATGATATAATATGATCAAATTTTTTGAACCCAAAGATGAATCTGATACATATATTCTTGTGACGTTCAAGTTTATTGAGATGCACTTCATTAGCATACATCGGCATAATCTAACAATGGAAGAAGAAATGATTGAGCTAGAGTTATTTTACAACGGAATGGAAGAAATATTTAGTACTACTTAAATGCATTGTGTTATTTAGTACTACTAAATGCATTGTGTATGGAAAATTAAGCTTCATTACTGGCATAAGTTCTTTATTAATTTTATTTCCTACTAACATTCTGTTTTTATATTCTCATTGAATAACTATGTAGGTAGATAAACATATTTTTTTAACATATTTATGTAGGTACTTATATTTATTTATTTCATTTCAGTAAACTACAGCTTTGTAAATTTGTGGTTACATATTATATGGTGCTATTAAAATAAGTACAGGCCAATGATGTTTTCTTCTAATTAAAATAATAAAATAGAAATAATATTTTGAATAACAATAATAAGAGAAAAATATGATTGATATAAAAAAAACCATACAAAATAAGAATAAAATGAGGAAATAGAGGGATTATTGGTGTAAAGGAAAGAGCTTGTTTGAAGTAGTTAGGGAACTGGTTTTAAAATAATATCTTTATTTGTTTACGGTAAGTTTCTAATGAGTCATGGAAAATGTCTGTGTGATTAAATTTTAGATTGTTGTCATGTTGAATTCTGTAAATATTCGAGTTATATCTGTAATTAGTATGGCAAGTAGGTAAGTAGATGAAATAAATTTTTCAAACGGGTGTGCCTGTTATAATAATATTATAGAACTAAACAATATTGCTTCACCACCATTTTTAACTCATGTTAGTTCGTCATGAGAGTAAATTTAAATCTAATGCTGTACAAATAGTTTTTTCTTTAAATTAAACATCAGACAATTTTAAAAATCGCTTATTTTGCGGCATATTTTTTTTAAATCGCTTATTTGTAAAGATTTTAGTTATTTTCGTTTTCGTCGTAAGTAAATCAATATGAAATACGCCACATTAACCTTGACGAAACGTCAAACAACTGTGATTTGTAGATTCGACCAGCCCTCTACCAGACGAAATTATTCCGTTGACATTGCCTTAAAATCACCTGCGGAATTCGCTCATACTACCACTTTTAAGATTTTAGTGATATTTGTGTGATATGGTATGGAAATTATATACCCGAAACGCTCGTACTACGACATTGTGATTAGTCAAACCGTTTCCGTTGGGGATATGGGAGAAATCTCACTGTATCTCGTACTACGCGCCTAAATCCAAAACGCGTGGAATTGTAACGATGTTTGTGTTACATTTAATAAGTAAAAAAGTGATAAGTACCTATCTAGTCCGCCTAAACGGTACGTTAAATTTTATTTTGTTTAGCAGTTCATGGCAGTCAATATTATTATTTGATAGATCATACAAGAACATTAAATCACTGTTTCTACGTCTTATATAAAGTTGTTGTAAAAACATATTATTGTTGATTCCAAATTTATAACATAGATATTTGATAAATATCTTCTGTATTCGCTCAATACCATCAATGTATATGTTATACTGCGGGTTCCACACAACCGACGAAAACTCCAGCTGACTTCTGACTATTGCATAATAAAGCATACATGTTGTTTTTATTTGTTTAAATGGTTTACAAGTTCTCATTAAGAAACCTAACATTTGATAAGCTTTTAATAGACATATATTTTCAATGTGTATACTGAAAGACATTTTACTGTCCAGAGTAACTCCAAGATCTTTGCATTCAACATACAACATTTGCATACAACATTTAAGAATAAGGTATACCTACATACGAATAAAAAAAATAACAGAATAAAGTTATCAAAAAGAACAAACAAAAAGATATATAAACATAAACATACATAACCGTAATAACAAACATTATCCATTTAAATAAAAAGAACAACAACAAAAAATATTAAAAAATAATAATAATAAGAAATCAATATACGTAAAAACAAATATAAAATAATATAAAAAAATAATAATAATAATAATAATAATAAATAACCGGAAGCAAAACAATATAACCGTATAAAAATATCTATTGAAATCACTTCAGTCACTGCAAAATTGATGCCCATCTTCTGTGAATTGGAGAATCAAGCCACATACCAGCCTCTCGAACAATAGAATTGCTAAATCTCCACATCCTCATTCTTGCATCAGCTATCTTGCGTCTTTGGAGATCGGCAAAGTCATGGACCCCGCGCTCTGCAAACATTTGAGATGCTGAATCTGGGTAACCCGAGCATTATCCGAAAGGCATTATTGTATTGTACTCTCATAGAATTATAGGACTGACATGACATGTGTGTCTACACCACAGCTCACTTGTATGTTTTATCTTATTTCTATTTTTCAAAACTTTGAGTGGGATGCGCGAACGGAAGATGATAACCGATTTTTAATTTTTATAGACGTTTTTTTCACATAACAATAGGCCGATTTGAAAATCAAAAAAAGTTTTTTTCAACCCACACAAATATATTATATTTTATTTTTTTCTGAGCCACCGCCTTATATTAAATATCCAATAAAGTCTTTGACGGTTAATAAATTTTCTATAATACTGCATTGAAAGATAGGGACGTAGCAGAAGACGCTTCTGGAGAGACATTGATGACAATAGAATTGTCAAAACTATAAATACAGAAATACCCAACAACATAAGACTTGCCAGAAACCCTTCGAAGAGATGAAAAGACAGTTTGACATCCTCCCAGAATAGTCCACCCTCACAAACAGATCAAATGACCTAATATATACACGAGGAAGAAGAAGAGGAAATAAATAAAGGTGTGACATAACTAAGCTTAAATATATACGTCAGAACTATTTTTTCCAATACTTTAATGTTTCAATTGGAATGTCTAAGATACATAAAGGAAGCATTTGGGTCAAATTTAAATCCTTGATCCAATATTGCACAAGTTTCCAGTTTCTCTCGTTCACTTTTTATTGACTTTATTTCTTTTCCACGAGATTTCACATTTTCCGCACATTGGCATCGATCAATATTGTCCCTGACCGGTCTTCGATTTCAAAAAAACTTCAATTTTCTCCGACACCCTAAAAACCTTTTCGTTCGACCTCTTGTTACTTATCCCGAGACGTATCTAAACTTCCTTGGACGCATGATTAATTCTGTTCACCACTGAATCTATCCAATTTTATATGAATTCTCACCTCCGATTCAATTTAGATACATTTTTGTTGTATATAGAATTTCGTTAACATTTCTGACTACTATAGTAATATTATTGGCCCGTTATTGATTTCTTGTTTAGCCAAAAGTTTATTTTATGACAAAGTTTTAACCTCTCAATAGGAACGAAGTTGGAATATCATAGGAGAACCGGGAACTCATGACACCTATAGTTATCAGGTCAGATGATATAAATTTGTCATAAAATATCATTGACTCCCGACAAGGAAAAAAAATCCAATGTTTGCTTATATGCAATTATAAAAATCCAAAGGTTCAAGTTTTATTTTTTATCGTTTAGATTTTCGTAGGTAGGTATATACAAATATTTTATCCGTGTTTATTTTTTTACATAAAAATATTTAATTTTTTTGTATGTCTTCTCTTTGTTAAGCCCTCTGTAGTTTTGTTTATTTATAATTAATTATTACGATATCAATTCTGAGTTATAAAGTTGTCTAATTTTAATCATTACTTTTTTTTAACTAAGGGAATTAATGAGGATGTTTATATACTTATTAAAACGACTTGTTTCTTTGTTTTAAATTGTAAAGTTTTTTTTATTTAGTTGAAATGCGTTATATATGCTTTATCCACAAACCAAGAATCTATTAGTTAAACCACAAATTTATAAAAATAAACTCAAAAAACGCAGCCAGTGTATTGTATTTTTAATTTAACTAAACAATTCAGAAATTAAGGTTTACATCGCATACTTCGTCCATTGATTATATTAAAGTCAATATTTAGTTCTTGTATATTTTTTTTCTTCTTCTTGTGGAGCTCTGCCAGGATCCCTCTCGACGATGGCGATCACCCTGGCAAATTCTTCCTCGTGTTGGCTGTCCGAAATATCTACTCCATCGTCCATTCAATCCAGTCCATTCGCGAATGTTGCACTGCAGCAGGACATCTGTCTCCTACCAGACCTTTGGCGACTCTCTAATATACCATTCAAAATTAAGTAGAGCAAGTGATTTTTTTTCCCTCTAATTATTCCGCAAGGAACAATATTGGGTCCAATACTGTTTATTTTATATGTAAACGAGATGCTTTAAATAGCAATAGTTGGTAAGATCATATCCTATGCTGTTAATAAAGTAATAACTTTTAAAGAAAACACATGGAAAGAAATAGAATTAACAGCTAATAAATACCTAAATAAATATGTTGAAAACTTGGTTCGATACAAATCTACTATTATTAAATGCGTAAAAACCTATTATATACCCTATAGCCTAAAGGAAAGCATTGCAAACATAAGTATTACTATCAAAGTTCATGCAAAAATTAATACATATTACTATTATATGGATACCTACCTGAAATCAATTAAACCATTGTTAGGATGAGAAAATTAATTTACATTTTCTATAGACTACGAAACACACTACCACTTAACTTGTTAAAAAACATTTACTGTGCATTAGCTCATACAGTATTACAATACGGAATTATTGGATGGGGAAGTTCATATAAATCATCATTGTTCTTCTTCTTCTTCTTCAGCCAGTTTTCATCCATTCTTAGACATAGGCCTCCCCTTTGATCCTCCACAACTCCCTGTCTTGGGCACACTGCATCCATCTCCCTCCGGCACATTTCTTGATGTCATCAGACCACCTTGTCTGGGGTCTGCCAACACCTCTTCGGCTTGTTCTCGGTCGCCATTCTAAGATCTTTTTGGTCCATCGTGAATCCTGGCATCTGGCAATATGCCCAGCCCAGCTCCACTTAAGGCCAGCGACCCTTCCGCTACATCGGCTACTTTGGTTCTTTGTCTTATCATGACATTCTGAATTCTGTCCCTTATTGAAATACCCAGCAACTTTCTCTCCATAGCTCTCTGTGTCACTAACAGCTTGTGCATTATTCTTTTTGTTAGGACCGATGTTTTCATTCCATAAGTAAGCACTGGGAGAATACATGCATCAAATAGCTTCTTTTTCAAATAATGGGAGTATTTACGAGATTTCAGAATGTATGATAATTTTCCAAAAGCTGCCCAGGCAAGGCCACGTCTTCTCTCTTTTTCTGCCTCTTGATTTTCTTTGGCAAGCATCACGGTATGGCCTAGATATATGTATCTGTCTACTCTTTCAATTTGCACTCCATCTATTATGATGGGGAAGGACTCTTCTGCGTTACTCATCATTTTGGTCTTGGAGATGTTCATCTTCAATCCAATGTTCACACATGCTGAATTTATTTCTGTCAGCATAGTTTTCAATTCCTCCTCATCCTTGGCAAATATGACAATATCATCTGTGAACCGTAGATTGCTGAGATACTCGCCGTTTATATTTATACCTTTCTTAGACCAATCCATAGTTTTGAAGACATCTTCGAGGGCCTATGTAAATAGTTTGGGAGAAATAGTGTCACCCTATTGCATCATCATTGTTGCGGCTCGATAGTAATTATACTAAAAAAACCATACGACTTCCCAACAAAAATTTGTTCAAACTCTTTCCAGTCCCGCCACTATCAAGAATATACAACAAAATTGCAATACTACAAATACATAAGGATATCAGCAACTATACTTTCACAGACACAAATAATAGTACTAAAAATAACACCATATGAGGACTCACGACACCTCTATTTCGAACAACTACAGCACACCATCATTATATGTATAAAATTGTTTATCTGCCGACCAATAAATATAACAAATTTCGAAGAATTTAAAAAGAAACTCAAAAAAATTCGAAACACTCTCTCTCTCTCTAATATTCCATTCATTTTCAGTTTGTGGTTCACTTTTTTTATATGTGTTATTTATTTTGTATTATGGTTTTCATGATGTTTTTATTTATCTATTTATGTTTTTGATTTGGATTTGAAATGTGTTTTTTTTATAACTGTTAATTATATATTTTTTAAGCTAGTGATTTATTTTTAGATTCTTTATGACCCAGAAGATCTACTATCGAACATTACTTTCTTTATTGTAAGTACATTATTTTTCTTGAACAATAAGTAAAATGTAATATTGTATTGATTATGTGATAACGAAGATGACATAAGGTTAGATAATACACATAATATGATATTAATTAGAGCTAGGAATTGAGGTTACTAATGTTGGCTGTGTCTTTGACTAATAATCTCTGTATCCCCCTTGTCTCACAAGACTTAGTGAATATTATAGGTAGGTTCCTTTCCTATGTAATTATTGTGGCGTGGCATGCGGGTTCATGACATAACCTTCATCAATTTTCATATATCACTTAATCCTAACATGCGACACATTATTATTTTGATATTCATGTTCTCTTAATATGTCATATTGTAGGTACCTACATACGCAGTTGTAAAAGCCCAATAAGGATAATAAAAATAAGTAGGTACATACAATACATTGACTTATATTTACTACGTACAAGAAAATCTATACATTCGCGTTAAATTTCCGTTCTACCAATTTGTTGCTAGAAAATTTTAAAAGAGTCGATATTTGATTACCACCCAAATATTTTTTTATTGTTATTTCACAAAATATAGGTACATCATATATATTGAACAACTAAATTATCTTACAAATCCAGAATAAATCAATTTTCTTAATTATGTAATCTTAATAATAGACCCTCAATACCTCAACCTTTGTCTAAATGCTTTAAGAGTACTACCTCAGAACAGGCATTCAGCCTAGTGAGATAAAATATCAATATTTTTATTATGTATACCACTATGAAATGTACTGTAATGAAATATGTATAATATGCAAAAATGATGCGTTTCGCATATAATATGTGACATGTCATTTGCAATTGGACGTGACATATTAAAAAACTATCACCAAAAATAGTCAAACAAACAAAAAAATTATCATAATTAGTTTGTAGTTTACATGTACATAATAATTTTCACAAATCGCTCTTTTAAGAGTGGTGAAACAGACACCCCGCTCTGCACTATCAGCCACGCCCTTTATCCGGCTCGAAGGACCAAAATATTACCGCCGAAAATTGCCCAATGCAACACGGGCTAAGACAAATTAGTGGACTGTATAATTATGTGAATAATATCACTATTGTTGAAAAGGCAGATAACGGGAAAAAGAAATGGATCGAGAAAGGAGCCCACCTACCATGTTGGAAAATGTCCTCTTCTTGATTGCGCAGTCGGATGAAAGATGCGTAGTCTATACGCCTAAACACAGCACTAAACTTAAAATTATGTATCCTGTAACGATGATTTACGGCGATATTGAGCACTCAGCGCGACATAACGTATTCCGAATGACATGCGTTCAAGGTCGTCGGCAAGCAAGTACTGGTTTGTTGGTGGTAGCAACAAGATGAGTGAACAATAATACCGGACAGGTGGGTTTCCTATTATTATTATATTAAGTTATTTTTTTCTTTATTTTGTACATTTTGTCTTATACCTATTCAATTATTATATATGTCACTCGGAAACCAGTTTAACTAACTTGCGGACCAGTTAGAGCTCTGAATTTCAGAATCTGTGTATTTCCGATGACAATGCATGTTGAAAAGTGTTTCCAAATTAATTCATTGATAAAATTGTACAATTTGTATTTCATACAAAGTAAACAAAGCACGTTTCCGGCTAAGCGTTAGTAAAATTTGATTTTTATTTTATTAGATGCCACAATAATATTACTGATTTACGTTAAAATCAGTAATGTAAGTTAAAATCATAATAACATTAATTTTAATTGAAGAAAACAATATTGGCTTGTAAAAATTTTAATAGCACCAAATGTAACGAAACAATTATTAACAAAGCTGTAGTTTTCTGAAATAAAATAAATAAATAAACATTAATTTATAAAACAGAATAATTAGCATTTCGACTTAAAAAAAATGTTTTTTTGTCATTGTTTTAAATGGTTTTATTTCTTCGTTTGATGGCTCGTTCTTTTGACACAGTTCTTATTGTAGTGTTGAGTCATGCAGAGCCTTAAGAACATTATATACAATTAATGAAGAAAAAATCTGCTACAAAAAAACTCTGTGTATTCTACTTCACATTTATAATGGTTAAAACGTTATCAGGCTGTGCTAGTATATCCTCAGTGACACCAAAATTGTGGCTGATTTCATATTTAGTACTGTTATCTTCCATTGGCGTGTGTAAGCAGTTTGGGTATGGTGAGGGGTAGTATATTGAAAACGTGCGGTGTATGTGTGGGTTTCGTATGGTTTATATTAATATTGATAAATTTACTGATAAATCTGAATTTACTGGAGGAATCTCAATTTAATAAATCTAACTATGGGATCCACGAGAAAATCATCAAACTCTTCCATTTTCACTTCAGCGATAGTAATTCTTTATAATACTATCAGATTTTAATGATTCTTTTTACTCATCACTAACCCAAAGGGGATATAGTGGGGAGTTATGATTTCGCAATTTTAAGGCTATTTTTTTATTACAGATTATCAACTTGTATCATGCTGAGATTGTATTCTGAAAGTTTCATCACAATCTATTTGTGTGTGAGTGTATGCTATGTACGGCGTGTTTATTTTACTTTATCGATTAAAGACTAAAGTACTCATTAAAGTGCGCAAGATGAAGTGCTTGAAGCAATGAAACACGCGAAAGCGGGAAAAGCTGCCGGGTTTGACAGTGTATCAGCTGAACTTATAAAATATGGCGGCGAGCAGACGTTGGAATGGTGACTCTCTCTTTTCAACATGTGTTGGGAAGCAGGACGCACTCCTTCGGACTGGAGAAATGCAGTCGTGGTACCCTTGTATATAGGTAAGGGATCGAAGCTCGACTGCAAAAACTATAGAGCCATAAGTTTGTTAAGCTCAATTGGTAAGATGTATGCAAGGATTTTGGATCAAAGAGTGCGAAAGATTACAGAAAGCAAGATATGGGATGTCCAGGGTGCGTTTGTGGGCGGCAGAGGATGTATAGACCAAATTTTTTCTCTGCGCACGATCACAGAAAAAGTTCTGGATAAAAATCAGAAAATTTTCTGTGCCTTCATAGACCTAGAAAAGGCGTATGATAAAGTTGTTAGAGAAAAATTATAGGATATACTAGCGGTGTATGGAGTGAAGAGCAAGCTGATACGCGCAATCGCGTCATTATATGAGAAAAACGAAGCATGTGTTCGTGTCAACGACACAGTGACAACGTGGTTCTCTATAAATAATGGCGTTAGGCAAGGGTGCGTGCTGTCTCCATGGCTCTTTAACCTGTATATTGATTTCTGCATAAGAGCCCTTAAGGATGAAAGCAAGGGTCTGAAATTGAGTACTGTAATGGTGCGAGATTTGATGTATGCAGACGATAAAGTTCTATTAGCAGAAAGTATGGAAGAGTTACAGTATCTTGTAAGTATGGTATATGAAGGATGCATAGAGAACGGACTTAGGATGAATGCTAGCAAATCAAAGACAATGGTCTTTGAAAAGAGTGAAAGCAGAACAGCGTGTAAAATGGCTCGAGCAAGTCGACGAATATGTATACTTGGGAAGCATATTTCAACAGAATGGACGGCTTGATAAAGAGATCGAAAGAAGAGTTATTGCAGGAAACAGAGTGACCAATTATGAATGACCGCAACATATCAAAGGATGCCAAAGTTGCCATTCATAACGCCATCGTAGTGCCAACCTTGACTTATGCAAGTGAAACCTGGACATGGCAGAAGACGCATGAAAGCAGAATAAATGCAGTTGAAATGAGATCGTTAAGAAGAATTTGCAATAGAACGATGTATGACAGGGTAAGAAATGAGGACATAAGGAAAGAATGCAAGTTGAAGAAAGATGTCATTACTAGAATGAAGGTGAACACATTGAGATGATTTGGTCACATGGGGAGAATGAATGATGAGCGCCTGACGAAGAAAATATACAGAGCGGAAAGGAATGGAATGAGAGGTCGGGGACGCCCAAGAAAGGGATGGAACGACCATGTGAACGATATTCTGAAAGACGGAAATGTTAGAAGTGTGAGCAACAGACGAACATGTATGAGACGATGCATGAATGTGGACGAGGCGAGAAATGCGTGCCAGAATAGAAAAATGTGGCGTTCGGTTCTCTCTGCCTACCCCGCAAGGGACATGGCGTGATGGTATGTATGGATTGTCTGTACTCATTCGATTATTTTCAAATTTCGCAAATATGTATATCTAATACTCTCTTAGATCCCATTGGATTTTGAAGGATATCCGAATAGTGCTTCTCATTTTTTTTAACTGTCATATATTTCAAAAAGACCGCAAGCTTTAGAAACTTAATATTTGAAATTTTTATATTCATATTGGCAAAAAGGCACATCACATTCATAAAATGCCATTGAAATTTTATCAAGTTAAACATCATTTTTATCAAGTTTCCGTAATAAAATATTTAAATAAAAAATAATTTAACAAACTCATTTCATGAAAATGCTGAATATTTTCCATACAAAATTTTAATACTTTATAGAATGACTTGTTAGTGAGTGTATAGCGTTGGCCAAAACCCACTCGTTTTAAGAATGAGTATGTTCTTGTAACAAGTACATTATACATTCTCGTACATTTCCTAAATAATGCATATGCTTGTGACATAGGTGAACGAAATCGGTCGTGTACTACTTTTAACACTAACATAAATTAATTCAGTACATTTTTACAGTGCTCGAGGGATTTCATTATATGATGAACGTATATTAGTACAAATTCATTATGAAATAGAGACAGAAAGAAATATATAAAGAGAAACGAGAATTAAACGAAGTGTATCGGTAGTAGGTAATTTATTATACTTGATTGATATTACCCGGGATTGATTTTTCCATAATATTATTGCTTCGTAATAATTAATACATTTAACATCCTGGTATTATGACTGGATGATTTACATCGGACGTAAAGCGATTGTATCAATTTCATAAATGAATATATCACAAGTCGTATTGCGTATTGGGACACATTGCCTAGAAAAGTGATAATGACATTTGTATGAAACTTTATTTAATTTACTTTTGTAGGAATTGCTTCTCGGGTTACTAACCATACCATCACGCCTTTTTCCTACTTGAGGTAGGCATAGAGAACCGAACTCCAGACACCTCTCTCTTGATATACATTTCTCTCTTCATTCACGTCCATGCATCGTCTCATACACGTCCTTCTGTTATTCTTACTTCTAACGTCTCATTCTTTCAAAATTCCATTTATGTGATCGTGCCTCCTTGGCCAACCTCTACTTTACGTTTCTCATTTTAGTTATTTATTTTACATGAAATTACTTGTATAAATGTTGAGCCATGAATGCTTTCTTCTTTTTATATTATTGATTATACAATAATTGATTGCATAGTTGAAAAACTCATAAAATCATACATGACTAAACAAAATTGAAAAAGATACATAAAATCATGTTATCGGCCTTATATACTTTTTTATCCAACGGTCATCACTCATTCTCTCTATGTGGCCAAACCACCTTAGGGAATTCATTTTCACTACTACCAACAGGTCAAATATTAATTTCACACTAACCCAATAACGAGTTGCCTCATTCTAGTGACTTATGGTATTTATCGTTTCACAGACCATAAATAGACCATAAAGAGAATCGCTGAAGACCGAGCTGATCAGTGAAGGAAAAGGTGCATCGCTTTGCTCCCAACCAATCCCCAAGACTGAAACCAAAGAAAAAGACAGACCAAGACAGAATACAGAAAGATTGCGAATAAATTTTGTTTTTTTCTTGTTATTAATTTTATTTTACATTCATTTTTGGTGTTATTTTTGTCATTAGTTTGTTACTACTTTTATTTTTTTTCATATGTTTGTAAAGCACAGTATGTCGATAAATAAATTATTATTATTATTATTGTGAGATATGTGAGTGAAAGAGATAGCATGTCTGTGTGTGTATATAGTGTTTGAATGGGCACGCGGCGCGTCATTCATCGTTCCGCCGTTGATAGTAATACCTCCGTGAATTGTAATAGTATTGACCTTGATTTATATATTGTATATTTGACTTGTTGTAATTAAAGTGTAAAAGAATATAACATCTTTTACTTACGAATACTAAGAGTTCCACCCCAACAAATAAGTAGTGTATAGGGACACTATACTGGCGCAGTCTGGAGACGAATCTATAAAGAAGATTTTGAATTTTTTCGAGAAGGAAAAAAATTCGGCGACACAGGCGACAATATTTTTTTTTCACTGTGGAAAAAAAATAGGTACAGGCATCGTGCAAGTGTAAGTTGACACTGTGCGAATAAGAAGATCTTCGAGGAAGCAGTATCGGAGCTGAAGAAGACAGGGATCTTCTAGATACGACTTCGGGAGACTTCGACTGGACTTCAAGGGGACCAGAGGGGACCAAGGAAGACCAGGAAGGACAACGGGAACGAGAATCAGAGAGGACCAGGGGACCACAAGGATTGGACAAGAGGATTGGCTGCTTGCTGTGAACGAGCGTCGAGCAGAGGCAACGGAAGAGGACCAGAGAGCTGGAAGACCAGGATTCGACAGAGACGACTTCTGCAGAGACAGGGTTGGGCCGTAGTGCAGGTTCAAGCGACTGGACAGGATCGAGTTAAGATAAGTGTATTTTTCTTTTCTTGTCTGTAGGTATTCTTTTTTCGGTAATATGGAACAAAGGAATCTACCGCTTTTCAATCACGAGAGTGATTTGTGGAGTGTGTTCAGGGTACGTTTTGAGCAATTCATCATAGCTGATGATGAAAAAATGTCTGAATCAAGGAAGAGAGCAATATTTTTAACCTCTTTGTCTGAAAAAACTTTTGTTTTATTACAAAACTTGTGTGTACCAAGAAAAGTTACTGAAGAAAAATTGTCGAAATTATTTGATCATTTGGATAATTTTTGTAATGAAACTGTTTCTCCGTATATTGAGAGAGAAAAATTTTATTGTATGAAACAGTCTGAACATGAATCAGTAAAAGAGTTTGCTTGTAAATAAAAAGAGCGTAGCGTTAAATGTCAATTTAATGATCGTCTGGAAGAATCTTTGAAAGATATTTTTATTATCGGTTTGTGTAATAGTCAAATAAAAGAAAAGTTGTATTTGGAGGACGAGAAAAAGGGTTTCTCTCAAATACTAGATTATGCAAATGCATTGGAATCGGTATCAAAAAATAAAAATATGATAAAATGTTGTAAATCAGAAATTTGTGAAATCGAAAGTAAACAGAATAGTAGGTATAATAAAAATAGTGCACATAGAAGGAATTTCAATGAAGTTGATAAGAAAAGGAATAGATCAGTATCATCGCATGTTAGTAATAGGAATTTAAAATGTTTTGCATGTTTATCTGATAGTCATTTAATTAAAGATTGTAAATTTAAAAATTTTAAGTGTAATAAGTGTAGAAAAATGGGTCATATTGCGAAAGCATGTAAAAACGATCAGTTTGGTAAAAGCAAAAATAGTATTTTTACTATGGAAAATAATACGAACGTAAATGTTGTTTGCAATACGGAAGGTAATAATGAAATTGTAAATCCATTCATGATTAATATATGTATTGGTAGTCAGATTATTCGCGCGATGATTGATACAGGTGCTAATGTATGTGTAATTCCGAAAGATATTTATTTTAAGAAGTTTAAAAATTATAAATTGAATAAACTGACAAGTATTTTGAAATCATACGACGGTAGTATTTTAAAATGTATTGGTATGTGTATAATGGAAGTAACATACAACAATATCAAACAGGTGATTGAATTTTTCGTAGTAAACAATGGCAACAGTGTAATAATAGGTAGGAATGTTATTCGGAAATTCACCTTATTGGGTGATAGCCAACCACTGACGAGAATTCTTAGTGAAAAAAAGAATATACCGACGTTAGCAGCAAATAGATTGCAAATGAAGTCTAAAGATAATTGTTATGATTATTTATCGAGAGTACCGGTTAGTGAACCAGATAATAGTTGTGATAACTTGACAGATAATTATTTAAATTTAATATGTGACAGTGAGCAAATTTGTATAAACATTGAGCAGATTAGTGAGGCAACTAGTTGTGATGATGTGTTAGTGCGTATTATGTATTGTTTACAGACAAAATGGCCGGATAAAGTTAACAAAGACAGTGATTTGTGGCATTTCTGGATAAAGAGAAATGAGTTATCGATTATAAAAGGTTGCATTTTGTGGAATCATAGAGTAGTTATTCCGTCAAGCTTGAGAGATAAAATTTTAGGTATGTTACATAGATCTCATCTTGGTATTGTGAAGACAAAAGGTCTTGCAAGAGGTTATGTTTATTGGCCGAAAATTGATAAAGACATTGAAGAATTAGTTAGTGAATGTTTTGAATGCTCAAAAGTTGCCGCATCGGAACCAAAAAATGTATTAACAAGCTGGCCTAAGGAAGAGTCGGTTTCGACGAGAATACATATTGATTTTTTTGGACCAATTGCTGGTAAATCATTTCTTGTAGTATGTGATGCATATTCAAAATGGATTGAATGCTTAGAAATGAAGAATATTAATGCGTTTTGCACCATTAAAGCATTAAAAAAATTATTTTGTCAATTTGGATGTGTCAAAACGATAGTATCGGATAATGGTAGTGCTTTTATGTCAAATCAATTTCAGAGTTTTTGTGTTGAACATGGTATAAAACATGTAACGTCACCAATATTTTCACCTTCTTCCAATGGTCAAGCGGAAAACACGGTGAAAACTTGTAAAATGTTTTTAAAAAAATTATTAATTAATAATATAAAATTTATGAGTGATTATGAAAATAGAATTGATAATTTTTTAGTTGATTATCGGAATTCTCCGCATGTTTCAACAAAGGTTGAACCATCAGTTTTAATGTTAGGTAGAAAACTAAGGACAAATTTTGACATTTTCATTCCTGAATTTAATTGTAATGATAATAATGATAATGATGATATTATTGGACATAACTTGTTAAAAAGCCAAAAGAGGCAGCATTATTATTATGGAGGGAGAGAGAGGAAGGAATTGAAAACAGGTCAAAAATGTTGGGTAAAAGACTACAGGGTAGTAAACAAACCAACATGGGTTTTGGGACAGATTACTATGAAAATTGGGAAGGCAATTTACTTGGTAAATGTTCTTGGTACTAGTTACACATGGAAAAGGCATGTTAACCAATTAAGAACCACAAGTGTAAAGTGGTCAGATGGGGGGTAGAAAGTTGTTCTCATAGTTCTTGTGGGTCTCGACTCTGAAGCTTATGGATTGCTTGAGTTTGGACCCGGACACCCCAGTTCACTCCTCGGATGCTAAGTTGTGTTTCCTCTTGTTTCAGGTTATCGGGAGGGTTGCCTGGAGGCAGGATGGAGGAACACTTGGACACTCGATCCTGGACATCGGTTATCCCTGCAGGCCAGTGTAAGGGATGGATGTCAGAGGTTAAGTGTGGAGGAGTGTGAGATATGTGAGTGAAAGAGATAGCATGTCTGTGTGTATATAGTGTTTGAATGGGCACGCGGCGCGTCATTCATCGTTCCGCCGTTGATAGTAATACCTCCGTGAATTGTAATAGTATTGACCTTGATTTATATATTGTATATTTGACTTGTTGTAATTAAAGTGTAAAAGAATATAACATCTTTTACTTACGAATACTAAGAGTTCCACCCCAACAAATAAGTAGTGTATAGGGACACTATAATTATTAAATAAAAATACTTTAATACTTATATAACAAACAATTTGTAAACAATTGAACTATTAATATTTTCGGAGTTATCTTTGTCGCACATTTATTGATTATAATTCACTCTGTTTTAAATCGCGAACGAGCACTTTATTTATACGAACGAACATTTTTTTATACGAACGAACACTCTGTATATACAACGAGCACTTTGCTTATACGAACGAGCACTCTGTTTATACGAACGAATATTATTTTTATACGAATGAGCACTCTGTTTATACAAACGAGCACTATGTTTATACGAACGAACATTCTGTTTATACGAACATTCTGTTTAGACGAACGAGCACTCTGTTTATACGAACGAACATTCTGTTTATACGAACAAGCACTCTGTTTATACGAACGAGAATTCAGGTGATACGAACAAGCACTGTTTATACGAGCGATTTCAAATTGACTCTTCTTCTCAGCTGTCATTCAAAATTAAATAGCGCATTCGTGATTAATAAATTTAAAAAAATACCTATCGTAGGTATTTTTATACGAAGTTCATATTTTTTTATAAAAACGGCGCTTAAAAGGCAAACGATGGTCCCTAAAAATTAATTAAAAATTATAAAATTATTATGATGTAATTTAATTTTTTTCCGTATTAATATTTTTACTTTCAATTTACTATGTACTCAGTTTTCGTTTTTCGGCTTTACTTAGTTGGTGCTTGTCTCCGTGTCAACATTCCAACGAAACACTTCAACGATTTTCGAAAGAATTCCTTCGGACCTTGTATGTAGCAACGAAGAACAACAGACAGACCTTTCAAAACCGTTTTTCATAAATACGGTTCACCCTTATTATATCTTCACTTTAAATGTATGACGAGCCTATATACTGTTTCCTAATAATCAACAATCTTTGAAACTCTAGGTGTAGTGTCTGTGAGGTATAAGTTTTCCGGACGCTTCTTTTCCAGAGTTTTTGCAAGCGTAGGTACGTTTTTAGTCTCCATAAGCAAAACGGGTGATTGAGGTTAAAGAGCAGTGTTTGTACCTACTTCTGTTTCGACAATCGCCTCTTTGCCGTAATTAACGTATAACTTACCCTCAGTTTAATTTCTATCCACCACCACACGCTCTTCTGTCTATATTATCTCCGTCGGTCGAGAGAGTGGCAGTGGCGGCGGCTGCGCGGTACGGAAGTCCTGCCCGGTTAATGGTCCAGAATGATAAACAAAAGACAATCGGAAGCAATTTAGGACGAAGTCCTATACAAAATGACGTAATTTGTACCCCGACCGAAATATCGCGCTACACTGTGAAAAATGTAAAGAACTCGATTACTGGCGTACATTTCGACGAGGCTATGTGTGAGTTTGTACGTGTGTAGCACTGGTGTGTATGTCCACTCTGAAGTAAAGTTTCACTTGGTCAAAAAAATCACTTGGCAAAAATTAACGAATGTCTCAATGTTTGAGCGATTAACTCGTGGTCGTAACCAAAACTATAAAAATGTTGCTTTTTTAGATCATATTTGAGTTTTCTTATCAATTCACTACATGTTAGGTGTCTGCTTGAAATAAACTCTAAGATAAATAAAATGCGTGAATTTACTCTCGGATTTCCCCACATACATTAAGAATGATATCAGTGTGTTATAGTGTTGATTCTTCTTCTTTGATCTTGGAGATTGGTTGGCAACAAAGCGATGCATCTCTTGCTCCAACCCGTTCGGTCTACAGCGGCTGTCTTCAATTCTGTGTACACTTCATGTCCTTGCACACCTGTTCTAGATTCCTACTTTCGGCGAGGACGCCCTCTGACAGTTGTTCGCTAAACGATTCCCTCCAGGATTATGTGTAAGAGATCCTCGTGTCGCAACACATGGCCTATCCAGTTTGATCGTCTTTTGGATATATGCCTAGCTTCTTCAATTTTGCTTGTTGATTATAATATCAATATTATAAAAATTATATAAAACTTGAAGGGCTGAATTGAATGCCTGTTTGTTTTTAATTAATTTCTATAAATAAAAATAAGTAATAAAAAGTAAATATCATGCTGCATTGAAAAACAATTAAACCAAATGCTGAAAAACCTTAAATTTTATAATATTAATATATGTATAGTAAGCACTACACGTATTGGATGAAAGAGATGGAGACAATAGCAGGGGCCGCCCCAGAATAGGATTGCATGACCATATGAAAGGAGCTTGAATAATAGAGGAGTATGGCGCTCGGCTCTCTCTGCTTACCCCGTAAAGCGTAGTGGTGTGTATGTATGTATTTACTTCTGTTTTTCTCTCTCTCCGATGGCGCTACAACCCATATAGATCCTTGGCCTCCTGCAACTTTCGCCTCCAACTTATGTTGACCCCTGCCGACGTCTTCAAACCACCCGAAGAAGCTGCGTAGCATCCCTTCACACTTCTTCCTTTATCCTTCTGCTTTTCTTTATCAAGCTATGACGTTTATGTTTCTTTAGAAAAAAAAATTTTGTATCTTAATTTTGACTTATAATAAACTTTATCACCAGGATGTGTTTATAAATTTATAGGATTTACTTAATACACCCCAGCACATGCCCTGGGGCTTTTGCAGTGGAAACATTCCAACTACACCAATGACTTTGTGTCATTTAATAAAATCATAGGTACTTAATTATTCATCAAATATTTTTTGTTTTGTATTTTATATTAAATAAATCAAATGAAAACCTATGTATGTATGTTAGTTTTGTTTATAATTATTATAACTCTCATAGTTTATTTTACTTGCCTAAAATATATAATAGTTTTTTAAATTATTGCTTATTTCGTCCGTGATTTTTTCACGAGTAACTAATGATATGCTGGAAAATAAACTCATACTTGTTTAGCAAAATTTTCAAAATGTATTGAGCAAAATCATTATTTTGGGTGCGTTATAGGTACAAATTAGCATTACAGTTGAAAAATGGCAAATGCATTTAAATGCAACGCAAAATAATTTGGTCGATTAACGACGGCATAATTTTGCGTTGAAACCAACACAAG
Organism: Molanna angustata; assembly: GCA_963576475.1. Classification (NCBI taxonomy): domain Eukaryota; kingdom Metazoa; phylum Arthropoda; class Insecta; order Trichoptera; family Molannidae; genus Molanna; species Molanna angustata. Next base: position 17,457,578 of record OY754981.1, read on the forward strand.
TGTTGAAATGACGATTAAATAACTAATGAGAATGGAGGCAATTTATAATGTCCATTGTTTGTTACCTCATTTGTACTTAATTCATATTTTTGACTATTGTTTTGCTAAATCGTTAGGAATTTGTAATTTGAAATTGTAGGTACCACAGAGAAACATTATCTATAGACTTTAATCATTCATTAAATTGATTCATTCATTCAGTCATCGATTAATCGTTAATTCATAAGTCAATACTTTATTGATTACAAGGAAGATAATATAATGAGAAAAATATTGTTATCTTCTTCGGGGATGTGGTATATGGATTTACCATACCAATTCACATTTTGTGATATCCTCGGAGATCGTCGGCAATTGTCGGCTGTGTCCGGAAAAACAAAAGATTCGATCGAATGGCGTGGGTCGCGTCATTCTGTGAAAAACCGTTCCGATGTATACACCGTCTAGAGTAATTGATTTAATAAGTGTACTTTTATAATTTAAAATATAGATAATTTGTATCGAATAATTATTAATAAAGTGGTATTAAATTAACAGCAATTATTCTTTATTGAAATATACCACAGGGGATAATCGAGCATATATAACAAATAGCTATTTGTCACTCGCGAGCATATTGAAAACATATTTCATATTTAATGATGATTTAAAGATTAAGTAATTAATATTTTCAATAAATAAAAATTAATGATGATTAGTAAATTAATTATTTGTAAAATCAAGCGTCAAATAAACTACGCAATTATTATATACTACGATCATAGAATAATAATGTGTCAATATATGTATGACTCTGCTATAATTTAGCAAGTAATTTTGCTATTATGCTAACTATTCCGTAAATAATTTTGCAAGCAGTTAAAAAATTCCCTATTTGGAGAACGTATCACGCAGACGGCCAAATGGTTACTGAATTCTCGTAGCTAAATGTTGACCAAATTAGTCAACATAAAGCAGTCGCGTTTACTGCAGGCTAAAGAGTATTCTTTACTGTAATTTTTCTATAACTACGATATTATTTTTCTAATTTCATCATATTCCTTACATTGGATTAAAAAATTTAATTGAATTTAAAAAATATTTAATTAAAATTGGAAAAATATACCTACTTAAGTACATATAACAAAAACAAAATAAATATCAATATTTCAGTGATATCGTTAATTCAATGATAGGTAACTATTGACAGTAGCTTTTTTTCCATTATTCTATGCTTTATTTTTTACTCCTCACTAACCCAACGGGAAGTTTACTCCTCACTAAAGTGGGAAGTTACGATAATTTTTAAGGCTATTTTTTATTGCAGATTTTCAACTAGTATCATGCTGAGATTGTATTCTGAAAGTTTCGTCACAATAATAATAATAATAATCAGGACAATGTATCTGTATCTTAACTCCATTAGCTTTCTTATTCCAAGCGTACAATGATTTTTACTCTCCACACTATGGAATAGTGGAGAGTCATGATTTCGCAAAATTTAAGCGTATTTTTTTACATCAATTTCTCAATGGGTATCATGTAGAGAATGCACACTATGAGTTTCGTCGTGATGTGTTTGTGTGTATGGCGTATACGGCGTACACGCCGTATACGGCATAGCATTTATCTTTTTTGTGTCCTCTCTACAGCCCAAACTATTAGTCCGATTGACTTCATATTTACATCATATGTGTAAAATGCATAGACCTAGAGCTGATTAGTTTTCCATAGACAACCGTTAATTTCTTCTCTATTCCATAGATATCCGTTAATTTCTTGTCTATGATTTCATCTGTCAAAATTTTCAAAATGCTCTCACGGTCTGGAAAATCAAGATTTTAATTTTTTTTTAATTTTTGATACAATAGAAATATACTCTTCATAATTGCATTCAGGGATTGTCAACCTTTAAACAAAAAAATCTATGGTCTGTTAAATTAAATGTGTAATTGTATATTTATATGAAAAATACACAATACAACTTATTAATAGAATCCTCTTGACTTCTTCGGCCATAATCACTTCGTTTCATGTAGTGGAGAGTTTAGCGTTGACCACAACCCTCTCGTTTTAAATATAGTTCTATTTTTTACTTAAAATTGTGAACTAAAAAACTATACGCAATCTCAGTTGATTATAACAAGTGTATTAAAGAATATTTGTTCTAACAAAAATGCTTTTTAAAATGGACGTAACCAGGGAAATATATTTCAGTAGATACTTAAATGCTAGTCTTTATGAGCGTTTGATGTTCAATAAAGTGCACGTCATTTTAAAAGCAAATGTAATTGCTCAATGCACGACAAATGATTAAATTAAAAAATATTTTAATGCTGATAAATCACATCATTTTATTTTATAATCTTACCATTTTATTTTATTTTATATTGTTAATCGGGTAACTAACAGGTACTATGTCAAATATTAATTTAATACACACCAAATAACAAGTTGCCACATTCTGGAACTTACGATATAAATCGTCTTACAGTTCGATATTAATACGTGTAGAGAAAACTCAACCCAGTATTTTTGTTCGCCGTATCGACATGCTTAATGCTTAGTCTCCTGTACCTACTGTACCTACTGAAGCTTGAAAAACAACATTATTTGTTGTTTTTCAAGCTTCTTTCTTTTTTTCTTTCTGAATTCTATTTACATGGTGAAAACATTATAAAATTAGACACCTTTGATCTCTTATTTCATTCTTTTAGATTTGTACATTTTCTTCATTATACGTTCCTTGTGAATTGTTTCTATATAGCAAACAACCTTAATGACTTAGCTTTTAATTCCATACTTACATTACTTTTCGTATGGTGTATCAGATTATAGTCTTGGTTCCAGTGCTGAGAGCCAGTCCACCGCCTCTGGTTTCGCCTCATGTATATCTTGGAGTTGCTTCCGTTAAATTTCTTTATCTGGCACTCTTGGACCACGTGTTTCACAGACTGCTCGGCTCCACACTCACAGTCAGGATTATCTCTTTTTCCCCACCTCCAGAGTAAGTAATTACAGCAGCCTTGTTCTGTCCTCACTCTGTTTTGCTGTACCCAAACCCTCCGTGGCAGGTCGAAACCAGGTACTCGAGTTGCAGGGTCTACTATTAAATGTTTATTTTCAATATTTTCTGTAGCCCATCTTTCTCTCCAGATACCTTCTAAATTAAAACCATCTTCCTCCACTGTCCATATGGGTTTTCGGGATTTTAATCTTTTCTCGGGTGGGTGAAAAATATCATTAAATACTGGCAACTGGAATTTTTCCTGATGTTTTTTATTTCTCTGACTGTGGAATGGGCTCTACGGAGATCTGGTGGAGCAATATTAGACAGTACCGGCAACCATTGAGTTGGGGTCGATTTTATGGTACCCGTTATTGTCCTCATTGTCTTGTGTAGCTCGATATCAATCTTACCACAGTGAGCACTCCTTCCCCATATCGGAGAACAGTATTCTGCTGAGCTATATACTAACGCCATTGCTGACGTGCGCAATGTTGTCGCTCTGCTACCCCATGTGAAGTTCCTGCCAGTTTGCTTATAATATTATTTCTAGATTTAATCTCATTTTTAACTCCCTCAGTATGAGCTCTGTATGTCAGGGATCTATCCATTTTCACACCCAGTTATTTTGGATTTTTCTCATTTGGGATCCGCTCACCATTCATCTGCAAATTCAATTCTCTTTCTGATTCTTTGTTATTCCGATGTAAAGCTAATGCGACTGTTTTCTTCTATAATGATGTCCATCTAAATAACAGCTTCTTTCCTTAAGTCTTGTTATAAAGGTCGTAATAGATGTCTTGAGTTCCTGGTTCTCCTACAATATTTCATCTTCGTCTCTATTAAGATGTTAAAAATTGGTCAAAATAATACCATTGACTCCCAAATGGGAAAAAATCCAATGTTTGCATATGTGCAACTTTAAAATAGTCTATCTTCTGAACGGTCATACTTCAACTGCATTTATTCAGCTTTCATGTCTATTTTTTATGCAAATTAATAAACGTTTTTCTTATGCAAATAAATAAAAAATAATAATTTATAACTGACAAGTGACCCCGGACAGACGATGTCCTGCCACAGACCACTTCCTATTTAGACCACACACTGAGAAAATTGTTATTCATAAATAACGTGAATTCAGCTTAAAGTATGGTGAATTCACCATAAGTACGGAGCATAGTGATATCATCAGAATAAAGATGATAATAGAATTTATGATGATAACGGCATATAAGATGACGTGTCATTGGCTTTAGTAGGACCAGAATACATTATATGATTATGTTTCCTACAATTTATGTTTGCTTTCATCATATCTCCTATGATGTCTTATTATATTTCCTACTATTTTTGGTGACGTTTTCTTATCTACAATGACGTCCTATTATTATAGATGACTTCCTCATATCTCATGTGATGTCTTATTATATTTCCTACTATTTTTCGGTGACGTTCTCTTATCTACAGTAACGTCCTTTTATTGTTCCTACCATTTTTCGATGATTTCCTCGTATATCCAGTGACGTCCTTTTATACAAAAATATTAAAATAACAATATAACTTTGTTTATTTCCACTTATTTATTTTTATTCCACAACTAGTTTCAAGAACTACCGTTCTCTCTTTAAGGTGGGCTTAAACTGACAAACTTTTTAACATCTCAATAGAGGCGAAGTTGGGATATTATAGTATAACCAGGAACTCAAGGCACCTACAGGGCTTACGACCTGTCATCGACTGGTTTACGTTTACCACATATTGGGCCTAAAACTATCCTATCTTTCTAGCTGGAACGTATACATTTCAAAATTTCATTAAAATCAGGTGGTTGGGCGGTTTCGGAAACTATCGTGCATGAAAATCGTCGAAGTAAGGAACATTGTGACACGAGATTTTTATATATTGAGACATAAGTGCCTTACATATATCTTAATACAATACACTGTTTTCTACCATATCTCTTTCTTCTTTGTTCCTGGTTGGCCGTCCATTTTGATAGAATACGCTTCTAAAGTATTTCACTGATCCTGCACTTTCTCAAGCCAATGCTTCTCTAGATTTTTTAAATTGCACACTTTCAAATAAATTAATACTAGTTCACAATATAAAATTATAATTTGTTTTCAATTAATGTATTCTCAAAGCTTACAATTCCATTATAAGCGCACAATTCAATGACACCTCAGTTGGCAAACGTGAAATTAAATTTGTAATTTTTCCATTTCAAAAATTAAAGGAGAAGCGAAATGAAAAAAAAGATGAATCCTTCACAACACCAAACGAATCACACGCCCCCACATTTCACACGGAATGAAATTGTTTCCTCATTTTGTCATTTATAAATCATCCATTGTTGTTTGCAGGAAATGTTATCCGTTTAATCCTTTGTTTTGTTTGCTTAATTATTTTATTTTGTTTCTTGAAAACAAAAAACAAAAAAGTATCATGTTATAAAACAACGTTCATTAAATAATTACGAAATCGACCCGAGGTAACTTATCCGTCTTGTTTAAACTTTGATATTTAAATCAAAATTCAACAACAGATTGGTACATAGCTAGTAATTTATTACAAATAGGGTTACCACAAATTATTATCTCATAAGTACTGCATGCCCACCTCCATTTCAGGGTATGAATGCGATGAACGATATCAACCATTTTTATTCATTGCCCGATGGTGTTCTTTCGCACCTTGCCTTAAAGACTAAATCCCAGCTCTTTCCGTGGTTCTTTGGGTATACCGTACCTACATAGGTACACCGAAGACAGATGGTCAAGGATAAAGTTATCTTGGAGATCACGAATGACAGACAGAGGTGTTGGGAAACGCCAATAAAATGGAGGCATGACATCAGCCGTCATGCGGGTGTCAATTGGATACTAAGAGCCCAAGATAGAGTGGCTAGAAAGGAGATGGAGAAAGCCTTCTTTTAGGAGTGGATGAAATAAGGCTGAAAAGAAGAAGATTATATAGGTGATAGTAGAGCGGTTAGCGCGCTGGATTAGTAATCCAGTGGTCACGAGTTCGAATCCTGCCGTGACCGATTTCGTTCACCTATAGCACAAGCATATGTTTATTTTAGGGAATATATAAGGATGTATATGCATATATAAGTAAAACAGAATGACCAACAACAGAAGATATCTGGAACACCTGTCCACCTTCAATGGTCAAATGACTTACCTACATGATAAATAAAGGAAAAATGTTTTAATCCAGGACCCATCCAGGATATACGCTCGACAGTTCACTAAAGTTTCATTGCACTCGGATGTATGGTTAAGGATCACATACCGTACATACAACCATACTTGATTTCTTTCATTCATTTTTATAAATATACATAGATATTACTCGATCTGTGGTTCATTACAAGCTAGTTCTAGACAACTAATGCATTCTGCAGAATGTGGTGAAACAAAAATGGACCTTATTTTGTTTTTTTTTTCTGTTTCATTGGTATATAAATTATGTATCATTTGTAAGTTTATTTACTTGAATTTATCATATTGAATAATGCATGGAGTTTTCACTGATCTACAAATAAAACAATCCAACTTTGTTTGTTTAAGGAATAGTGTAGACTTGGAATAGTGTAGTGAAAACGAAGAAAAATAAGTATTTTTTTTTATTTTGCGATATTATATTTTTACTTTGTGATTGCACAACAGTTCAGTTGATATATTATAACGCATACATGAAATCACAATAATTCTGTAAAAAATTCAACCTTTCAAAAACAGGTAGGTATAATCTATTTTTATTTATTTTATTTTACCTTTTATCACACCATATTTAGTAATCTTCTTATTGACAAGAATAAGTAGATTACTGCTGCCCAACTAGGAAATCCTGTTCTAGGGCTAGCAGTTTACAATTTTTATTGACAATTATATCCACACTAAATATGTACACAATCTCAACTTTCTGCAATCGCAATCATTACTTCGAGTTCCTGGTTCTTCTACAATATCCCAACTTCGTCTCTATTGAGATGTTAAAAAAATGTTTGTCAATAAAAATATCATTTGACTCCCGAAAGGGAAAAAAATCCTATGTTTGCGTATATGCAATTAAAAAAAAATATTCGATTTACAATACGGCATAGTTACAAATTAATGTTGTTAATAATTTTAATTTTGAATTATTTAAGTAGTTATTGTTGAATACTAAGTATTTGTGTTAGTTCTGTCCTCCCATAATATATGATGTATTTTTTAATATTCATTTTGAATATTAAAAAATAATAAAACCTTACGAGATTTGTTATTAAAAAATGATCTTTACGATAGATAAATTGTTTACATATAATAAATAAATCTATATTGTAACCGATCAGCGATGTCTATGTAACATTTAGAATACTTAAGTATGATATTATTTTTCCCGATTTATTTTTCTCTTCACGTCTTTCGGGGACAGAATCGAGTAAATAAAGACCGAGATTTTTCATCGGCGAAAGAATTTGTTTTAAGAAGATAAATGAGTGGACTATCTGAAAAATCGTGTCAAAATTTGCCCTTATCTTTAGCGGCGTGATTGATGGACAAACAGACTTGACATCTCTTCCCCTTCCACACTAATAAATCTCACCATAGAATATCTGGCACATAATTAAGGCCATTATTATATTTGACACAATTAATTGTTAGTATTAAATCATTAAGGCCATGTTATGAAACACGTCAAAGGTTTTAAGGATTATACATATAATATATTTTTGGAAATATAAAGCAATTCTGTTCCTTTCCATACACTTGGAGCGTATGTCAATTAAGATCATTACATCATTTGACACAATTAATAATTAAAGATGCCATGTTATAAAACACGATACAGGTTTTAAGATGGTATTATAAAATATTTTTAAGGAGAAGTTAAGCAATACTGTTCTTTTCCATACAGTTATGAGGTATGTCAATTAAGGCCATTATCATATTTGACATAATTAATAATTAAAGATGCCATGTTATGAAACACGTCAAAGGTTTTAAGGATTGTATATAAAATATATTTTTGGAAATATAAAGCAATCCTGTTCCTTTCCATATAATTGGAGCGTATGTCAATTAAGATCATTATATCATTTGACACAATTAATAATTAAATATACCATGTTATAAAACACGATACAGGTTTTAAGATGGTATTATAAATATTTTTAAGGAGAAGTTAAGCAATATTGTTCTTTTCAATACAGTTATTAGGTATGTCAATTAAGGCCATTATCATATTTGACATAATTAATAATTAAATATGCCATGTTACAAAACGCGATACAGGTTTTAAGATGATATTATAAAAAAATATTATAAAATATTTTTAAGGAGAAGTTAAGCAATACTGTTTTTTCCATACACTTATGAGGTATGTCAATTAAGGCCGTTATAATATTTGACACAAGTACCTAATTATGTACAAGTCGTTAATTATTAAGGCGATGTTATGGAATACGTCAAAGGATTTTTTCATGTTGGTTTTATAAAAGATAATATATTAGGAATTGTAAAATATTTCTATTCCTTTCCATACACCTAATACGTATATCAATACTATGGCTATTATAATATTTGACACAATTAATTAAATTAGTATTAAATCATTAAGGCGATGTTTCACTACACATTTTCTTAGGCTGTAATTAGGTAATAAATATATATTTAAAAAAATACTGTCGATATCATGAATCGAGTTGCGAAACTTAAATGGCAATTGCATACAAAATATTTGAACAAAAATTTACTTCTTCTTCTTCTCCTTTTGAATAGACCTTCAGGTCTGTTTTTTTAAGAGGCCTGCTCTTCCTGAGAGGTGGACCCCCAGCTATCCCTCCATCTTTTTGGCGGTCTACCGCGAGGCCGGGTTCCGTGAGGCTGATTGTGAAGCACGATATGAGGAAGTCTGGTGCTGTCCATCCTTTGGACATGACCATACCAGTCCCTCCTCCGCTGCCTTACTCCATCTGATGATATCGTCAACCTCACATAGTTCCCTTATTCTGGAGTTCCTCACTCGGTCTCTCAGGGTTTTGCCTGCAAAAGCTCTCAATGTCCTCATTTTTGAAGTCCTCAACATTTGTTTGCTTCTGACTGTGTCTTCTCGTGCCTCTATACCATATGTCATCACTGGTCTTACGCATGCTTTGTAGATTCTCACTTTGCTTTTAATGGCCATATCCTCATTTTTCCAAATAATGGATTTTAGGGCGCCCGAGACTGCAGCTGCCTTATTGACTTGGCTCTGAATTTCTTCGCAGAGGTCAGAATCTTCTGTTATGTCAATTCCTAGGTATCTAAAGGTATTAACCTGTTCAATTGGGTTGTTGTCTATAGTCAGATTGCAAACTATGTGTGTTTTTGACAAAACTTTACTATAGGTTAATAATTCAGTTTCCTTCTATCAGCATCTCTTCCACTTTTTACCGTTCCACCAAAATCACTCATCATAAAATCGCTCTCACCGCGTGCGTGACCAAAGTGACAAGTTGTGACCATCCTACCAAGGGAAAGGACCAAGGATACGTAAGTGAGTGTTCCATATATACCTTTTCCTTCTACCTTGCAGTGGTTGCAACGAATCACCCCTGCGAATGATACAGTCCACTTTTTACTCTCCACACTATGGAATAGTGGAGAGTCATGATTTCACAAATTTTAAGCGTATTTTTATATCAATTTCTCAACGGGTATCATGTAGAGCAGGGGTTCCCAACCTGTTTGTACTCTAGAGCACATTCTAAAATATCAGTAGGGTGGCGGGCACGGCTTATTTTTAATCGACAAACTCCTTCCATAACTTCTCATTTTCCCATTATTATTTTTTTTAGTTAATAAATAATAATTAAAAATGTTTAAAAATAATAAAATTATAATTTGTATTGCAAACACACAGAGAAATGTATTTACAAAACATAAACAAAGTAAACAAAAACACAAATACAAATAAAAAATAAACAATTAATGTTTATGAAAAAATTATGTCTCTGTCGAATAGTGACGGGCACATACGAATCGTTCCGCGGGCGCCATGGTGCCCACGGGCACGGGGTTGGGAACCACTGATGTAGAGAGTGCACACTGTGAGTTTCGTCATGATGTGTTTGCATGTATGGCGTACGGCGGCGTTGGCATATTTATATCATATGCGTAAAGTGCATAGACCTAGAGCTGATTAGTTTTCCATAGATATCCGTTAATTTCTTCTCTACGATTTCATCTGTCCAAATTTTCAAAATGCTCTCACGATCTGGAAAATCGAGTTTATTTTTTGTATTCTGTTTGAAATTTCGATACAACAAAAATACACTCATCACAAATTCATTCAAGGATTGTCAAAATATACAATCCTTGAATCCTTTTTCCTTGAATGCACGCTAACCTAGTGTTCCCTAGTTTTATCTGTGATCTATTCATCTTATACAACATTTGTACTTTTATTCCCTAGTGTTCTATGTGATCTATTCATCTTAACATAAAAAAATTGTACTAGTGTTACCTAGTGTTATCTGTGATCTATTCACCTACCTACAACATTTGTACTTTTGTTCACTAGTGTTATCTGTGATCTATTCATCTTATACAACATTTTATTGTACTTTTATTCACTAGTGTTATATGTGATCTATTAATCTTAACATAAAACATTTGTACTAGTGTTACCTAGTGTTATCTGTGATCTATTCACCTACCTAAAACATTTGTACTTTTATTCACTAGTGTTATATGTGATCTATTAATCTTAACATAAAACATTTGTACTAGTGTTCCCTAGTGTTATCTGTGATCTATTCACCTACCTACTACATTTGTACTTTTATTCACTAGTGTTAGATATACATATGTGATCTATTCATCTTAACATAAAACATTTGTACTATTGTTTCCTAGTGTTATCTGTGATCTATTCATCTTAACATAAAACATTTGCTCCAATTGATGTTCGGGTCGTAAACAACCAAAGAAAGACTTTTTGCACCGCAGATTGTAGAAAACAAAAGTACCAAGTGCCTTCCTATGTACTCTGGACTTTAGCAAAGTTTACTCAATAAATTTAATGAGAAGAAATGCTTAGACGATTATCTTATCTCTAATGACTATTAGAAAACCATTACAGCAAAAAACTTGTGTAATTTTTTGCTTAATGGCCACCCCGCTATAATTTTCCGATGAAATTAAATTTGATAGATAAAGAAAATTTATTGCTCTCAGATTAAAAATCTTTTGGATGTTCTTTTTTTCTACCTCTACCGACGCAACGTACGCTATAATTTTAACGCCTTATTTTATCATTCCCGTTAATATTAGTTAATTTGAAATTAAGAAAATTATTCGGGTCTCAAAAATAATTAATTTTCAAGAACAAAATGTTTCTATAAAGCCTCCTCTACACATCGACAGATGCATCGGCAGATTGGATCTGCGGATGCATCTGTCGATGTGTAGAGGGGGGGTTTTGCTCGTCTGTTGTAGGTATTTGACGTCGGCCGATGCATCTGCCACATATCCGTTTGGTGTCGGTTTTTTCGACATGGATCAAAGAGCGGCAGCGCGTACTCAAGGCGACTGTCCACACATCTGCGAATAAATCAGTATTGGACGGAAATTCAGTGAGAGTGCACGCGTGCGTGCTTAGTTTTCTCGTCGAAATGGCTGCTGTTATGACCACTGAAGAAACATTTAATTTATGAGCGACTGCGTCGCTATTATTATCACAAACAAACCTATCCTAACCGATAGATTTTCAGAAATATATATGTCATGATGAAAAGTAAATATCTACAGTATACGCTAGTAGTTAATATTGTCAAAATATTTATTCCGAATATATTTTCACTTTGTTCTGTTGTTGTGTGTATAGTCACCATCCACCACCTTCTTTTGTACCATTTTTTCTTAATAACTCTGTTGCGGTTCACACTTAAGTTGTAATTGTAAGTGCCTGCTAAATAAGTAAATAGCAGTGGCCGCTACTGTATCCACATCCATTTGTTTGCGGCACGACATGCGTCTTTCAAGGTTGAACACAGACTGATTAACTCGTGGATGTGTGGACGAATCGTAATTTATCCGCGGATATGTCAACTGATGCATCTGCCGACGCATCTATCGATGTGTAGAGGAGGAATAAGGGTCATTTGCTAAATACATGTCTAAAATCATGCTATTCATTTCTTTTATTTTGTTAAAATTATTTAAGATTTTATGTTCAAACTATATCTCATAGACTTATTATAAATAGGTGTGGGCTTTTGAATAACTTGAAAAAATGTTAAAATTGATTTATGTCACAATTTAATTGATAATATTCGTCCTTCGTGGCTCAGTTAGTTGGGTATCTGACTGCTGATCCAATGGTCCCGGGTTCTATTCCCGGTAGAGACACAGTTTTTAATTGTGTTTTCAGTCTGGTACTGTGAGACGGTTAGTGTCGGAAGTCTGCAGAGTGGCAACTTGTTATTGGGTGCGTGTTAAATAAATATTTGACATTGTACCTGTTAGTTGCCCAACAAGCAATATTAAATAAATAAATTATCTTACCTGATTCTTTTTAGCCCTTTCATTGAATCAATCTTTTTATTATTTTAGAGTCTAATTAGACCGTTCGCTTATGTACACACTTTTTCTTCTTCAACCTGATTTTTTTTCCATTCTTGGACATAAGCCTCCCCCTTGATCCTCTACATCTCCCTCCGGCACATTTCTTGATGTCATCAGACCGCCTTGCCTGGGGTCTGCCGACACCTCTTCGGCTTATTCTCGGTCGCCATTCTACGATCTTTTTGGTCCATCGTGAATCCTGGCATCTGGCAATATGCCCAGCCCAGCTCCACTTAAGACCAGCGACCCTTTCTGCTACATCGACTACTTTGGTTCTTTCTCTTATCATGACATTCTGAATTCTGTCCCTTATTGAAAGACTCAGCAACTGTCTCTCCATAGCTACCGTGATGCTTGCCAAATACAATCAAGAGGCAGAAATAGAGCGAAGACGTGGCCTTGCCTGGGCAGCTTTTGGGAAATTATCATTCATTCTGAAATCCCGTAAATACTCATTATTTGAAAAATAAGCTATTTGATGCATGTATTCTCCCAGTGCTTACTTATGGAATGGAAACATTGGTCCTAACGAAACGAATAATACATAAGCTGTTATTGTACACACTATATATTATGTTCTTCTAATATTAACTTTGTTTGGTTGGAAAAAAAATATTATCCTGAAAATATATATCCAATTTGAGTAAGTTATCTTTTAAATTGAAACCCTTCATCGCTCAATTATTTCTATTCTAATTAAATGACTAATTATATCAATTTGCAATATCTTAAATAGTTGTATGTATTTTGGGAGATGATTTGAACACATAACTTAAACTCGCAACCTTTCTGATATCATATTAATATTCTAATTAAATAATACAGCTTCCTCCCAACATACATATACCTATAACTGTAAAAAAATTATAGTATATACGACCTGCATTTATATCTGTAAAACTAATTACAAATATAGGAGGAGAATAATAATAATATGTTCTCGATATATTATAAAACCTACAATTAATTATCTGGGTTGTCCAGCGCCCATTAATATAATGAACGTAGCAGCGGTCAAGTTTTCTGCGGTTTAATAAAAAATCCATCTGATTTTGGTCTTCATAACACAAATGTGTGTTTTTATGGTGAACGAGCGAGGATGTTTACGATTCATTAACCTTTTCCGTATACCCTGACGTACATTACTATCAAAAATGTACCCATTCTCTCACTCTTCAGTGATAATGGAGTTCGGTTGAATGGTAATCGCGGTTTGCGAAAAGCTTCTGCTTTAAATCTATGGTTAGATTAATGGTTTTGGCATCTTTGATAAGTAAAATCTTTTGAAAGTGAATTTTGAAAACCCACAATAAAACGGAAGAAATTTCAATGATTTTGAAGTTAAATTAAATACTTTCGGTGAATTTTAAATAACAGCTCCTTTTGTTTTGCCTTGTAAATATTGCCTTGTAAATATAAACGTCTTATCAATTAAGTGGGATGCATTGAACTCTTATGTTTTAAAGCATTATGGAAAAAAAAATTTCAGTGTTTTTTACACAGGATATTACCTAATATTCTCACATGGGTGGTGTCCGCGTTTTTCGTTATTTAGTGCCACTCTGCTCTGTCCTATGCTTTTATGAAAGACATTGCAGTCTCGTACAGATTGATAGATATTATTAAATATGCAATTGTCAATACAGAATGTCCCAGAAGTGATGTACCGTACGGAAAAGGGGGATTGAAATCAATATTTCCGATTCATTTGGCCCATGCTAGAAACCTGGACAGTAAACCTGTTATATATTATGTTGAAGTGAACATGACACGAGTCTGCTGGAAGAGATGACTAGTGGGCCTCCACGCTTGTGGTTGGATTCTTATGGGTAGTGTTATGAAATATGCTTGATAGTAGTTCCTTGTTTCGTCCGATGAGTAGCCGCTCCTGGGATGAATAAACTCTGAAACGTATCCAATGGAGTGGGGTTGGAGACTGCGAAATTCTATGTATCTATCTATCAGGACGAGATGAAAAATATTTATAATCAAAACGACGATTTTTCCTTTGATTTCACCGTTCCTTTGTATTGATAAATCTTCTGTTTCATGAGATATTGTTTGAGTAAACTATGTTTTATCGCTTGCCTTTGTTGTTCCACAAGCTTGCTGCTACAAAAACTACGCCACTATGAGCAAGAAGGCTACTGGCGTTTTCCAGTTGAAAGCAGACTGGATGCCATTAGAACTTACATCTCTTACATGACTTACAATCTAGTCAAACATAGTTGAATAATATCAATCAACTTAATACTCACTAATTTGAGCCAGCGCATGAATTATTATTGATTTTGAGCTTTATACCATGCATCTTTATTTAAGAGAGCATGTAACGCTAAATCTAGTGACTGAAAACATAATATACCAAAAAAGCCTAATATACTATGAAGTCACGTGTTAGTTAGGGTAAATATCGTGTTCGATAGTAACCCTTACTTACCCTTACGAACAAACTCGACTTGAAATGAAAAAACTTTATCGCTTATCCACTTTTTTAGCACATAAAATATTTATAGTTATAGAGTTATTAAAATTGCTGTAAAAAAGGATATTTTTCCTTTTTTTTTGCTAAAAGTTATGATGAATTTTTTTTTGAACAATATTCAATCGACAAATGTTATTTTTTTACTAATGGAATTTTTTTAATACATGTTTAAGAAATTTATAACATGTTTAAGAGCACATTGTTTAATATGTTTAAGAAATTTGATTTAAATTTCATACAAATTAATTTGTAATTTCACCCTTAATATTACAGAATATTATATTAAGTATATATCACATATCTGGGTCACATAATGAGGGGAGAGAAGTATCACCTGCTCCAACTAATACTGAAGGGCAAGATAGAAGGTCGCCGAGGGACTGGAAGGAGACAGATGTCCTGGCTGCGCAACATTATGGAATGGACCGGCTTCAGGACCGTGGAACAGATATTCCGAGCAGCAGAGGACAGAGAGGGATTTGCCAGAGTGATAGCCGACGTCGGGGGTTCCTGACATGGCACCGGAAGAAGAAGATATAGATTTTTTCTTTAAAGGTTGACAATCCCTGAATGCATTTTTGTAGAATGTATTTCTGTTGAATCAAAAATACAAAAAAAAAATAAACATATCAATTTTCCTGACCGTGAAAGCAATTTTAAAATGTTGACAGATGAAATCATAGAGAAGAAATGACGGCTCTCTATGGAAAACTAATCAGCTCTAAGTTTACAGACTTTACACATATTATATCAATATGAAGTCTATCTTATAGTTTGGGCTATAGAGAGAACATCAAATAGATACGGCGGACGCCATACATACTAACACATCACGACGAAACTTAATGTGTGCACCGTCTACATGATACCCTTTGAGAAATTGATGTAAAAAATACGCTTAAATAATTGTGAAATCATGACTCTCCACTATTTCATAGTTGTGGAAAGTATAAATGCAATTATTTATTTGTGAATTTAACATTTTTTTTTTATTTTTTTATATATTTAATCATACATATACACAATTGACATATATTCTTAACTGCAATGCCCCACTAGGTAAAAAAACCTGTGCCGGGGCTAAAGCATTTGGAAATAATGATAATTTTAACAATCAATGCCAACTCAAGATCAATCCTGTCCCAAGCACAAGTTTTTAACTTTTTTGGGACAGTACCTATTGAAAAAAAAATTGTATTAATTTATATATTTGTACTATGTGTATGTTCATATTATGATACTCAATAAAAAAAAAAAAAAAAAAACTCACAAAAATGGCATTCCAAATATAAATAGCATACAATAACAAAGTTAGAAATAACATTAAAAATAAATACATAATCAACGAATGTCTATTCAAACGTAGAAACAGAACATATTAAACAAAAAAAAACAAAAATATAGCTTTAAGACCGTTTAGAACAATAAGGGTATGAAAAAAAACACAAAAAAAATAAAGAAAAAGTCAAGATTGGAGTACGACTCGATGCCCATGATATGTCAGAACAGCACACCGCTAAGCCAACGAAACATTCAAACAAATTCCGATTAATTTATTGACTTTTAGATTTGTCTGTTTTCATTGGCAGTAGATGTCATTTATTAGTAGGTATCCTTTTTAACAGACCACTTAAACGATGAGCTGATCTCGAATAAAATAAACTATTGTTTAACGAGATGTACACACTACACAAAAAAAAAACGTCTTGAGAGCTGACCGACATTTTTCAGCTCAAAAAGTTGTTGGCTAAGACAATAAAGCTGAGGTTGCCTCGAACACACAAAGGGGAATGTGTCACTCTAAAAAGTGGAACCGTTCCATTTTGATGGAAAGTAATCGATTGGGTTCCATTGGAAAAGGACATTATCAAAATGTTCCAACATTTTATTGATATGGGAACACTAGTAACGAATTGCTTAAGAAATGGTATCACTTTATCATCAAACATAGTGGATGCGGGTTGCTCTTAAATATATTATTACTATCCATTGTCCGACCAACAATATCTATATTCTTTTATGTTTCTATGTTACATTTATTATTTTCCTACTTAAAAGTATAACTATATCATATATTATTATGTACATCTATCACATCGTTATAAAGTGATAGGTTTTCTTATTAATCAATATGCTCCAACATTTATCATGGAATGTTAAAAAAATAATTGTGTTTTGTTCTCATATAACGTGTCTATATATAAAATGTCATTGGTTTAGCCGCTATCCTCAGTCATATGGTCTAAAAGGAAGAAGTTCAAGATGGTATGTCATTTGATTCTACATTTTAATGATACAACCACAATTTTGTGAATTCAAAATATTTGTTAAAAATTAAAACAATACTATTTTCAAAATTAATTTTCGAGAAAGATAAAAATAAGTTTTATTCAATGTTTCATTATTTACAAAAAACCAATTCTCTCAATAGATGGCGTTACAACAAAATAAATAAAAAATAATAATATTGTTGTTCATAATTTCACCCATAGATGGCTGTAGTAAAAATTCCTTATTTTCATGCGAAAAGAATTTCAGTATTACAATATAATAGAAGTTTCAAAATTGAATTGATAGGGATCTCATTAAAAAGGCATAATTGGTGAACGTTGCGCAAGCGCATAAAGTGATCACGTAAACCAGCCGATGACAGGTCGTAAGCCCTGTAGGTGCCTTGATTTCCCGGTTCTCCTACAATAAATATTCCAACTTCGTCTCTATTGAGATAATTAAAAATCTGTTAAAAATATCTTTGACTCCCGACAGGGAAAAAATCCAATGTTTGCGCATATGCAATAATAAAAATATATTCGATTACTTACACATTGGTACAAGTACATAGGTAAATTAGACAAAAATGACCTTATAAGTCTGGCGCAATTCAGGGGTGACTTCTATGCGAAAAATGCATTGTCACCTCACATATAAGAATTGTAGCTTTCATTATTTATAAAAAACCAATTCTCTCAATAGATGGCGTTACAACAAAATAAATAAAAAATAATAATATTTTGTTCATAATTTCACCCATAGATGGCTGTAGTAAAAATTCCTTATTTTCAAGCGAAAAGAATTTCAGTATTACAATATATAGAAGTTTCAAAATTGAATTGATAGGGATCTCATTAAAAAGGCATAATTGGTGAACGTTGCGCAAGCGCATAAAGTGATCACGTAAACCAGCCGATGACAGGTCGTAAGCCCTGTAGGTGCCTTGATTTCCCGGTTCTCCTACAATAAATATTCCAACTTCGTCTCTATTGAGATAATTAAAAATCTGTTAAAAATATCTTTGACTCCCGACAGGGAAAAAAATCCGATGTTTGCGCATATGCAATAATAAAAATATATTCGATTACTTACACATTGGTACAAGTAGGTAAATTAGACAAAAATGACCTTATAAGTCTGGCGCGATTCAGGGGTGACTTCTATGCGAAAAATGCATTGTCACCTCACATATAAGAATTGTAGCTTTCATTATTTACAAAAAACCAATTCTCTCAATAGATGGCGTTACAACAAAATAAATAAAAAATAATAATATTGTTGTTCATAATTTCACCCATAGATGGCTGTAGTAAAAATTCCTTATTTTCAAGCGAAAAGAATTTCAGTATTACAATATATAGAAGTTTCAAAATTGAATTGATAGGGATCTCATTAAAAAGGCATAATTGGTGAACGTTGCACAAGCGCATAAAGTGATCACGTAAACCAGCCGATGACAGGTCGTAAGCCCTGTAGGTGCCTTGATTTCCCGGTTCTCCTACAATAAATATTCCAAATTCGTCTCTATTGAGATAATTAAAAATCTGTTAAAAAAAAGTTTTGTTCAATTTATCGACAGCTTTATTTGATTTTTCGTGGGTTGTTTCAAGACAATATTTAACTAGTAATAGTAATAAAGTAGGTAGGTACTTTGTCGATTATAACATAGATTCTCTTAATATTTAGTACGTTTCGGTGAACAATCTGTATTCACAAAGAATAAGTAGCTTTGGCGCTTTCTAAGAAAACGATATTGAAATAACTTAACGCATCAAAAGATCGTAATTTAAAATCTCAAGGTTTATGTAAATATAGCTTTTACATACAGATTATTTCTGGTATCACTTATAATATGTTGTAATAATGGCTCCTTTCAGGGAAGGTTGCTTATCAGAGAGAACCAAGCGCCATACTCCTCAATTTTTGCACACATTCCATGCACACATGTATTTATATTGTAAATATAGAAAATATATGCATTGTGAATTTAAATAACTATGATGCTATGTCAAATATAAATTGAACACGTGTCCAATAAAAAGTTGCCACATTTTGGATACTTACATACAATGTTAGTTGATCGTCTCAAAAAATCAGATTAATGACGCAGGAAAGTAAATCTTTATCCATCAATCGAACCAAGAACCAAAACTAATCGAACCAGGTAGTTTTGGCTAAGGAATTGATGACATGCAAAGACACAGACGCATGCTCAAATAACAGCTAATTCAATTACCCAAGTGATAGAAAAAATCAATTACAGAAAACGAGGAAATTTCAAAACATGAATCATACAAATACATATCGGTATGTAGGTGATCAAATAATATTGACCATACATGTAGGTACAAAATGTACTTAAATTTCTCTATAATACACGATAGGTTTATGTGTACATATTGCCGAATTGGTTGTAGATACCACGTTACTTTGATAATATGATATATGCTGAAGACATTTTAGTTTTTCACTTCAAAACCAAATTGAATATTAAGAGTCTATCTAGTAGACTATTTTTTTCTCCTGAACCCTCAAAAGATACGTCTTTGAAATAAAGAAAAGTTTATATAAGTATAAAAATCTCGTTTCACGATGTTCGTAGTTATACGCTAATCTCCGAAACCGCCCATCCTTTATTTTTTATTTAAATATAATTTTTAAAATATATATGGTTGGTTCCGGATTGAATGATAGTTTAGTTTTGGACCCGATATTTGGCGCTGTTATCGAGAACTAAAAAAAATATTTTAAGTATTTCAAGGATTTTTTTTTATATTTCTCATCCAAGCATATAGGTACATATATATATAACCACAAATTTTGACTTCCCTTCACACCTCTAAGATTTTTTATGGGAAAAAAGGGACGTAATTCAATTTCAAGTTGTGTAATCTTTCAATAGATGGCGGTGTGGATAAATCTATTGACATTGTTTTACGCATCTAGAGAACGAAAAAAAATGTAAAATACATAATATGAAGTCTAGGTAGAAGACGGTCTATGGCAGAACAATACATAAAATGAGGTCTATATAAAATGCGATCTACATAGATGGCGGTCTATGGCAGACAAAACATAAAATGAGGTCTATATAAAATGCGATCTACATAGATGGTGGTCTATGGCAAAACAATACATAAAATGAGGTATATTTAAAATGAAATCTACATAGAAAGCGGTCTATGGCAGAACAATATATAAAATGAGGTCTACATAAATTGCGATCTAGATAGAAGGCGGTCTATGACAGAACAATACAAAAAATGAGATCTATATAAAATGCGATCTGTGGCAGGACAACGTCTGCCTGAACCCACTAGTTTATTATATTATAGCATGAGTTTTGTCAACATTTTTAAATAATTTTCTTTAGTTTTAATTATACCCTTTTTTGATATAATACTGTAAATAACTAAAAAAACTACAAGGTCTTTCTTTTTCGTGTCCGGCTAAGCTCTACCACTCCAATAAGCAGCGACTGACATCGCATTGTCGTTTGTCATAATCAGATCCCCAGGACTACAGACCACTCCCATCAGTGGGCACATCAGCAAGTGGCTGTCATCCTGGGTTGCGCCGCATTCGCATCGGGTGTCATCTGATGCAGGCAGGTACCCCCACCTTTGCAGGTTTTTTTTGCATCTAGTGACGCCAATCCTGAGTCTATTGAGGGTCTTCCATAGAGCATATGGTATGTGTTCTCCAACTCCGATACTCTCATTTGGTTCCATCCATGGTGCCGTTCCAGAGTCCAGACGCCAGAGTTCTTCTCTACGCTGTTGAGAGGACTCAACAGGGGATGTGGCCTTAATAAAACTTTTCCTGGACTTCAGTCGCGACACCACTGGTTGGTGATGGTATAAAGGGTGGCGTATGTCGTGGGTTTGTTTGTACCTCTCTGCATCTGCGGCAGTTCTACGTCGAATATGTGGTGGGGCAATTCCAATTATTGGGTACAGTCTCTCAGTTGGTGTAGGCTTTAAGCACCCCGAGACTATTCGTGCCATATCATTCAAGGCAACGTCCACCTGTTTGCAGTGAGTAGATTTCTGCCAAACCGGACACGCATATTCCGCCGCAGACAGGCATAAGCCTTGAGCTGACGTCCTCAGCACTGATGGCGTCGCACCCCACACTGTCCCAGTGAGCTTGCGCAAAATATTGTTTCTGGCGCATACTTTTTGTTTTGTGTTCAGACAGTGTTCTTTAAAGGTCAGGGTTCTATCCAGGGTGACCCCCAAATATTTAGGAGTGCCGCAGTGTTTCACTCTCTCCCCCATCCACTCCACCTTAAGTTCTCTAGTAGATTCTCTATTTTTTAGGTGAAAAGCGGAGAGCTGCGTTTTCCCTGGGTTTGGCCTTAGATTATTTTCTCTATACCAACTCCCAATAACCCGCAGTGACCTAGTCAGACTTTCCTCAACCCGCTGAAATGTATCCTCCTGAGCCGCCACAGCAGTATCATCGGCATATATAAAGTGTTTGGTGTTCAAGTTGGTGGTGGGTTGGTCGTTCGTATATATATTATAAAGTATGGGCGCCAAGACGCTTCCCTGTGGGAGCCCATTGTTTTGGCTTCGCCATCTGCTCTTCCTCCCCTGCAAGGTGACATAGAATCTTCTGTTTTCAAGAAGCATACCGATTGTCCGCGCGAGTTTATAATCTTTAGTTTGGGCGTATACTTTTTTCAAGAGTCTGTTATGGTTCACCGTGTCATACGCTGCAGTGAGATCCACAAAAGCGACACCAGTTATCTTTTCTTTCTCATAACCATCCTCTATGAATTGTACAAGATTCAATATCTGACCCACGCATGATCTGCCAGGTCGGAAGCCGGCCTGTTCGTCTATGGTTTCTCCGTCTATGTGGTTCGATATTCGGTTAAGGATCAATCTCTCAAAAACCTTGCTGAGCTGGCATGTTAGAGATACTGGTCGAAAACTTTTTGGATCGGCAGGGTCCTTACCGGGCTTCAAGATTGCCACGACTCTAGCCTTTCTCCATAGCTTGGGTATTTTCAACTCTCTGATACATTCATTCATCATTCGCAACAACCAGTCAACAGTTCGGTCACTAAATCGTTTTATTTGTTCCGATCTTATATCATCAAGTCCTGCCGCCTTGTTAAGTTTTAAGGTTTCAAGAGCTGCCCTGATCTCGGCATCAGTAAATTTCTCCCCCAGGAAGTTGTTTTCGTCTGAGTGGGCTCTTTCAATTCTCTCTTTCGACATTCGCACTCCCGACTTTCCATTCATTAGTAGCTGATGTGCCACCTGATTAGGAGTAACCATGTATGGACTAGGGTCGGCTAATGTTGGATCGTTACTAAGGTTCTTTATAGTTTTCCAAGCCTTCCTGCTGTTCTGCTTCATATCAAGGCTTTCCAGCAATTTACACCACTTTTCACTTCTTGAATTAGATATGGCCTCCATGAGCTGCTCGCCTGACAGTATTGTAGCTTCCGAAAATGGGTCTTCCTCATACAGCCTCCTGTACCTATCGTGGAGGGTCTTAGATTCGGCTGTCATTCCAGGTATGTATTCTGTCCTACAGCCACGCGGTATACATTTCCTTGATGCTTTTCGGACAGCCTCAACAAATCTGTCATATTCCTCCGGTCTTGGTGGGATTTCAGCAATCACTTTGTCCAGCTGCTTTCGGAACAGGTCCCAGTTTGCTCTTTTAAAGTTGAATTGTCTTCTGAAAGGGACTTTGTTTGGTTGTATCATTGGGATTACGTGGCAGGTGATCGGCCTGTGCTGAGTTCTTGGTATGGGCTCCTCTACAGTTTTCTTACTTTGTGCAATAAGCTGCTCACTTATAAAGATGTTATCAGGGTTATAACCCCTCCTCCATCTAGCACTGTTAAAAGACGCGGGCAATTTTGGGTGATGTATTAATTTCAACTTATTAATTTCCGCCCATTCTTCGAGGTCCGCTCCATTCTCGTCAGTCTCCCTGTATCCCCATGTTGTGCTGTGGCAATTAAAATCTCCCATTACGATTTTATTCTTATTGTTATAAAAATTACCAGGAGTTGCAAAATTAAACCTAATCGCTGGTGGCTTGTAGACCGATACAACAATGCAGTTACCAAATTCCACCGATAGAATCTCTATGTCATTAACATCCGTCATTGCCACTGACTTGATCTCAATGTCAGGCTTTGTGAATATGGCACTTCCATATCTATCATGTGGTCGTTCAATCACCAGCTTCATGCCACGTCTCTTTGGTCTTGGTGCATCAAGTCCTCTATGCGTCTCTTGCACTACAAGAATGTCACAATCTATCATCTTTGTCATATCCGATAAAAAAATTTCCTTATCTTCGCTAAATCCCTCAATGTTTATTGAGGTCGTTCTGAATGGTCCTGATAAGGACCTTTTAGTTGGACTGGAGTGGTTGTCCGGTGGGGAAAGGATTTGCCGACCGAAGTCGTTTCCAGGGGGCGCCAGATTACTTGTTTGATTCATTTAATTTCTTTGTTTAAAACTATATTTTTTATTGTTCTATTTCTTCTCTTATGTAGTTTCTTATATTTATTATAGTCATTAAAGCAATCTTTCGTGGAGGCTCCTTTCTTGCCCCCCCTTTGGTCTTTGAAGTAGATTATTACTTCAACCGAAATATGAAAATTTATAGATTTACTTTTTTTAAAAAAAAATTACATTGGAACAATATTGAATGTATACAAAGAAAAAATAATAATATATACAATATATATATATATGAATAAGTATATAATACATGAATTAAACCATTTTTGTGTAGGTATATAGGGTGTGTTCCACTTTTTACCTTTGTCTGCCTAACTAGGAATAATTCCCGTTTTAAGGCAGCCAATTTATTTTATAGTTTTCTTCCGAAACAAATATATGTTCTGAATGATGAAAACATTATTAAACAATATATCTAAATGCTGCACCCTTTAATAAAAAAGAAAAAAACAAAAAAATATATTACTTAAGAAACAGATTGACCATAAATATCTAGGAGATTAAGTCAGATAGTATAGATTTGAAACATAATAATAGTAATAATAATAAAAAAATATAATAAATAATTTTTTTTTTAGATTAATTTGTAACTTTTTAATTTTAAATTACTATTCTTCTTATAAAAAAAACTTTATTTTATACTTTTCCTTCGTGAATAAATATTGTATGTCACAGATATGTTGATATAGAATATTTGTTCGTGTTTCATACATATGAAGGTTATAAGTGTGCATATTTGTGTACATCCGTATGCCCAAGGTCATAGGTATGCGTTAACACGAACCTTTAGTAATTTATTCTTCATATATTATACATTAACAAATTATGGTCATTTTTAATACGTCTGTGTTGATTCAAGAAATAAATTTTATTGCTCGACCATCATAGTTTCTGCAACAAAGATATAAAAATGTAACTGTCTTCCATGAAATATTAATTTTCAAAAAGCATTGTCCCATAATACAGAAGGAAAATTGTTCCTGTGAGACAATGGTATTCCATTAACCTGGAAAATATCTCAAAACAAATAACAATATTACTATGGAGCAAACCATATTTTGTATTAGGTAACGATAAAAAAAATCTATGACAAAGCTTGAACGAATTTGAGATGAACACTAATAGAAACATAGTGATCACGACGAGATGGTTTGACTACTTGGAAAAAAATAATGGAGAATACCTGAACCTGACGAAGGAAATGTGCAATATTTACAGGAGTAAAACAAGATATCGGGGTTTTCCAACTAAAGGACAAAACTACCATGTGAATGACATACTGAGCTTGAACAACAGATAAAAGATTAATCAATATTGTTGAGATATTGATCGATGAGTGTCAAGGTAGAATTGTAAGGTTAAGTTCACTTTTCCTATCCCGCGAGTAATATGGCGTGATGGAATGTATATAATATGTAAGAAGTATTCATTTTAAGTTAAGAGGCAAACAAAATTATTGAAGAAATGAAGATTTCAAGAAAGCGATCTTAAGTCACTCGAAGAACAGCGGTAGTTCTCGAAATTCGTAGTAATAACTTTTTAATTCAAACAATGCTTTGTTATATAGTTCAAATTTTAATAATTATTTATTTACTGATAGTAAAAATACACCAGGGGGCAAGTCTAGTCCAACCGGCGAAATCAAAACCCTAGTGGATATAATTATTATATGGAGTTCTTTGACATCTAAAGATATTGTAGAACTCCATATAATAATTATATCCAGGATATGGGTAATCACTAGGGTTTTGATTTCGGCGGTCGGACCAGACCCAGATGGGAATAAAAACTACACATAGACCACATAACAATATTCAAAGTGCAATAATTAGTCATATAAGTAGTTTGACAATATATTCAATTATTTCCAGTCAACCTCTATAGGTATACACAATACACAATTATTATACCAGGGGGGCAAGTCTGGTCCAACCGGCGAAATCAAAACCCTCACGATTACCCATATCATGGATATAATTGTCATATGGAGTTCTATGACATCTAAAGATATTATAGAACTCCACATAATAATTATATCCATGATATGGGTAATCGTGAGGGTTTTGATTTCACCGGTTGGACCAGACTTGCCCACCTGGTCTAACGATATTTGTATGGCGTTACATACATACCATCACGCCATGTCCATCACGGTGTAGGCAGAGAGAATCGAAGGCCACATAATTCAATCTTGACACACATTCATCGCCTCGTCAACATACATCGTCTCATACATGTTCGTCTGCTGTCCAGGCTTCTAACATTTCCGTCTTATAAAATACGTTCCACATTCATTCTCCCTATGTGGCCAAACCATCTCAATGTGTTCACTTTTATTCTATTAATGACATATTTCTTCATCTTACATTCTTTCCTTATTGTATTGTATTGTATATATTTTATTTAGATGTAAAAAATACAATTTCTTACATCTAGTATAAACAAAAATAAAAACAAATAATAAAAAAAACAAATCAACATCGGATGACACAAAAAAG
This sequence comes from Molanna angustata, assembly GCA_963576475.1. Taxonomy (NCBI): domain Eukaryota; kingdom Metazoa; phylum Arthropoda; class Insecta; order Trichoptera; family Molannidae; genus Molanna; species Molanna angustata. Next base: position 17,483,920 of record OY754981.1, read on the forward strand.
ACACGTACCTATCAATAACAATAAAACACAAAATAAAAACAAAAGGAAAACACATATTATAGAATAAACAAATATAATAGAATATTAGAACATATATATAAACAATAGAAACACACGATTTTCAAAAAAACTTTTGTTTTATGCATTCAGCACCTAAGCGACGAAAAGAGGCAAGACTAGACGCCTCCTTTACACATTCAGGCAAATCATGTCCTCATTTCTTACCCTGTCATACTTCTTAGCTTATATTTCTGGTGTTACAATTAGTAAAAAGTGTATTTACTAATATTTATGTGTAATACTACAACAAAATGTATATAGGCAATAAATTACAAGTGTGATGTGATGAAATCCTTGGGTATTGTGATGGAAGAATGGTTCTGGTGTGAAAAGGAAGGTGGACGTGAAAATATAGCTCCAATAACGACACTACCCTAAATGTATGAAATTACATGGACACTTTATCAAGTCTATTCATCCCTCTAAATTATCTATCTACTTAACAACGACATATTTTATTATTATTTGCGTGGGAATACCTCTTCACATAAATAAACAAGTCTAAGATTAAAATTTGGAATTAAAACCTCACGAAGAATAATACTCGTAATGAGCCTTTAAAAATAATGTTGTTATTCTTCAAAAATAATATTTTGATCTGCTGAACGAAGCATCTTTGCTTTGTTATCAAATTAATTTTAAACAATGTGTGCAATAGAAATGGGCTTTATAAAAATGCAAGAAGAATTTACGCTATCTTATTTGGTTACGCTATCTTACGTATTGTCTTATTGAAATTTCAAAAGTAAAACCTTCGCTCTGAAAAGCAATGACTAAAACAACAACTATAATCGTATTAAAACCGTGAAAGTTATTAAGCATTACGAAGTGAGGGAGTGTTTGAGTTTGAATAAAGTCATTAATTAAAAAAATTAGATGCTCAACACCTTCTTCTTCCACCGACTAGCTTCAGCAGTTAAACAACAAGACTCTAGTCTTCTTCTTCTGGGTCACAATCTTAGGATTGGTCTGCACCAAACACTCGATCTTTCCACTTATCTCTATCGTCCGCCAGTCTCTTCGCACGTCGCCGATCATCTGATCTATATAGTTGTTTCTGGGGCGGCCTGTACAGCTGCCCCCATCAATCATTCCTTCGACGATGGTAAAAAGCAGGCCTGGGTGCCGGATGTTGTGGCCTATCCAAGTTGTTCTATGTTGGGCAATTCTTTTCATAAGTTCCCTTGTCTCTTCAACCCTGCTAAGTACCTCGTCGTTGCTGATGTGTTCTGACAAATGAACTTAAGCCATGCGACAAAATACGAAATGAAGAGATTAGACGCCGTACTAAGGATGCCGATATAATTGATCGTGTTGCTGTTGCTAGTGGTCATAGGCTGGTCACTTGGTCAGACAAGGGTATTGCAAGGTATGGTGGTTTATGAGAAAACAAAAACAGAGAAGCTAAAATTATACTCACCATAAAACCTTACCACCAGCAGTCAGCGATATTGCAATGAGACTCATATAAAATAATGCAAATATCTCAGTATCTCAGAGCGTGTTGTTTATTGATTAAGACGAAAAAAAAGAATATATTTAAGTATCAAATAAGAATTTTCTGTTCAATAGAACAGTAAGGAAAACATGAAAGCTGAGTCAGATATGATGTGGGTAAGATGTGGGTAAGAAAGAAACGCATAAGTACAAAAGAAATTACAATTTATTGTTATCATGGTTGGTAATGAATGTTAAATATGATGCAATTATCTACGCTACCTGAACTAATCTAAATATTTGACATTCTAATAAAACAAGTTAATTCTTAAATTATAATTTACAAGTTTTCAGATATTTTTCTAAACCATGTGGTGTATAATAACCAAGAAATATTAAACATGACATAATTAAACAGATTGAACTAAATTTTCAAATAATATCAGTATTTCATATGTTTTTTTTAATCAATTAGAAATGAAACAGTTTTATGAATTTCCATCTTCTTGAAGATGATCAGCAGGTACAATTGTTGAAATGAAAACTACCATCGTAGTATTTACGTCGATTTGAAGTGCAATTTACAGGTGTTTTACAGTTATTATCCATTAATGATGTGCAAATATGTGTGTGCACCAACCATGATATTTAAAATTATTTATTTTTCATCATCCATGGCATACTTAGTAAAGTATGCCAATATTGAAGCATGATGAAAAGACAGCATGTACAAAAAAAAACAAGAAAAAGAAAGTAAGGAAGAAAGTAAGTAAGCAATGGAAGCAAGGAAGCAAAGAAGCAAAGAAGCAAGGAAGGAGGCTGCTATATTTCCTGCAAGAATTCAGTTAAATTAGCGAACGTGACTCATGCCAGATATTTTATATAGACGAGGATCGATGAAACTAAATAAAACTTACCCAGCCTCCTTTGAACTTAAATTTCCCGTCTTTGCTGGGTCTCACGCATTTTGACGCCATGTGACACATCGTGTCGGCTGTCAGCGTTGAAAAAGGAAGGCATAGATAGCTCGATTCGCCTATGTAATCCGTTCACGGCTGTGTTCGCCTTACAACTTTTTTAGAAATATTTCCAATATTGCGAAGTGCGTTCGTTTAAGACATTTTTATTAACATTAAATTAAAATAATTAAGTAGTGACGTGCAAATACAAAAATAACGTCACATACCTCCTCTGTTAACAAAAAAAAAGAGAAAAAAAAATGTTTTGATAGTAAATTTGAAAAACAGAAATTAGTAAATATGACTGGCATAAGTCCCATGTTCCCCAACTCAACCGAATCCCGCGAGGAAGAACACCTACAATTTAAGGATAAGGAAAACATTTGAACCAATGTTAGAGTTCAAATGACATAAGTCTATGTCGCTGATAACGACATATCCTCGTCATTTAAATAACTGGTGGCAGATCTGGAACAGTTACATAATAAAAAATAACAAAAATTACCCACCATAAAAATATATAAAATTTTCTTAAACTAGCTGAAACAGAAAATTTTCATATTAAATAAAAATTCCAAATTTTGACATACTTGCTGTCAAGATTACTATTCATTTAAATGAAACCCCTCTGTCCATAAAACAGACGTAATAACAATTATAATACAGTATTTACAGATCTGGTGGTGAACGTTTTCAGTCCACTCACGTTTGATTATTTAACCCCTTCAATGACACTCCCGAGAAGCGTTCATTATTTTTTAATCAATGGAAAACTAAGGAAACCCCATCTTAGCTTTTCGTCTTGTCTCCATATTGTGAGCTTGGATTAGCTATCATTTGTGCTAATTCTCATTGTGAGCTAGAATCTGCGGAAGAGGCTCTCATGTTGAAACAGAATCACTCAGATACCATGTATCTTCAAGCGTGATACAGTTATCGTGAGTCCATCCTATAAACACCTTAACTCACGATAAAAAAAATTTCATCATAGGGAAAATTTAAAGTTCAGAATATTTTCTCAGTTAATACAGCATCATCGTCATCATATCAAATTGTGAGCTTAGCTCAGTATCATACATGCAAGTCTTAATTGTAAGCCAAGAAATGTGAAAGCTAACATGTAAATTTGTCTATGAAAGATTTATGTGTCAGACATAGCAAATGTAAAATATCATTATTTTAATAATCATTATCAATAACTATAAACATCAGTTATCATGAGTACCTCCTATAAACACCTTACCCATGATAAGAAAATTCATCGGGAAGATAAATGCATAAAATTTATAAATTTTGATCCCAGATGAAAAACATTTTTATATTAAACAAAAGAAATTTCATACCAGCATCTTATTTCTCCATAACAAATAATAATATAATGCAATTTTAAAAATAATATTTCAAGAATGTGATAAGTCCAACATTGAATTTGCATTACACTATTTTGATCATAACAGAATTCAATCTTAACTAAAATGTTGTTATATATCATGGTATTAGAGATCAGGTTTGGTAATAGATTACCCAATATGTCATACATAAAAGCATCAGCTAGACAGAACATCAGAAATGTAATATCTAATGACTAAATTTAATAAAAATTTATAACGTCTAATAAATTGTAACTCTTTCTATTGCACAGCAAGTGTGTCTCCTCATGTATGTCATGTAACAGTGTCTCTTTGTTATGATTAAGGACACTAGTACATACAAAATTATATAAAAAATAATCTACAAAATGACAAGAATTGAGAAAATTTGTAACGTTCAATAATTTGTAATTTCTTCTATCGCACACCAAGTGTGTCACCTCATGTATCTCATGTGACAGTGTCTCTTTGTTACGATTAAGGACACTAGTCCATGCAAGGTTATAAAAAAATAGTTTACAGAATGATAAGATTTGAGAAAATTTATAACGTTCAACAATTTGTAATTTCTTCTATCGCATACCAAGTGTGTCATCTCATGTATCTCATGTAACAGATAATGATCAGTGTCTCTTCGTTTTGATTACATCAGACATCTAGTTGACCAAACTAAATCTCCAGATTCAGTCTACGATAACTGAGTTGGTCGGCACAGTTATCTGGAAGAAGACCATGGCATTCCATGCACGTGATACCATAGATATAACTCTTATATGGTAGAAAAAATGAGTGAATTATCAAATAAATTTCCTATTATTGTAATAAAAAAAAGAATATAGTAGCATTTCAGTAATTTAAGTTATACCATGACATATAACAATCAATTTCATATTACAATATGAAATTGGTATTTATAAACAAGAACATTACATATTATACAGAAACCAACATGAAATAAAAGGAGCTCTACATATAAACTTTTATCAAATTGATATACTTAGGTTTTCATTCAGGATCATATTTACCATCAACACAATTTGTATGACATATACTAGACAATTTTCCTTGGAAAATATTAGTTTTATAGTCCAACATCTAAACAATATAGGATAAAATTTTAATATAAAAAAAGAAAGTACAATGTAGCTCTACAATTTTGACATAAAAATAGAACTAACTCATCTGAATGAAAACAAAAGTATATGACATCCCAATATTGTGAAGAAATACTCCATCACAGCATTCCTCACAATATAATTAAATTTCACATTATAAAAAAACAGTATATTTACAGTGTAAACATTTATCAATGTTTGATTAATTTGGTCATCTGACATATTATATCCTGAGAATGATAATAGCATTAAGCAGATATGGATGTCATGTATTGGTAATGAAAACATACAAATTATATGATACAGTTGTATCATACTGATGATACAGACATCAAAAAAATTTAATATTGATCTGGTTTTAAGAGATCCTTAATGTGAAAGTTCCCTACAGACTTATTTTGTTCATTCGCTAATATATAAACTACAGGTGATATTTTTGCTATAATTTTGTTTCTAACAAAGCGTGGAGCTAATTTTGATGAAAAGAATTCAGCGCCTTTAATGATTGTTATTCATTTCTAAAATAAACTACAATGATTATAGTCAGTAAAATGTCAAATAGATTATACAAAAAGTGTCAAATAGATTATACATAAAAGATTCAATCATTTGAACGATGAGTTCCATAACATTTCTGAATTATTAACATTAATTTCTATTGAATAACCAGCGTAACATGTTGTTGTAGGTCGATACTGTGAACCACACATTAGACAACATAAATATAATATGAGACATTAAACAATTTATTCATAATAGAAACAAGACTCATTTCCATATAAAAATGAAGTTATTATCATCAAGAAGTAACATTACATTTGGTAAATTCAAACTAAATCATTCTCAGAGATGACAATATTACATCATAAGTTTATGTCAGACAAAATTAATAAACATGGAATACCTTAAATAAGAAATAGACCAAAATCCATATAGAAATATCACCTCTCCGAGCCTTGATTTTTTGTGATTATACAGCAGATTCAAATTCAGCATTCCCAAAAAATATTTCATAGAATTCACCAACACTTTCCATCTGTAAAAGTGAAAATATTTAATTGCATATTCATTACAATCATAAACAAAACTCCCTATAGCACACATTGATTTGAGATTCAATTTAAAAGAACATTTTCAGTTATTATTTTATACAACATAGCTGAACTTTTAACATCAAAAATTGAGAAAAAACACATGTTCCCAACAGAGAATAAAAACTCAAATTGTTTTAAAACACCATTTCCTTTTAATTATATTGATTCAACATGAATTAAGAGAACTTTTTATTATTATCCAAGAGTATTATAACACTAATATCATTATTTAAAAAGACATTGATTATTTTTCACTTGTTACAAGAAAAAAATATTAACTGCCATGCAACAATGTTGATTCTATGCAGGTATCAGACAGACTTCTTTTTGGTAATTACCACAACAATCTCCTAATTAATTTCTACCCCACATATGATTTTTATAATTATTTTTTTACAAGTTCAAATTTTATGACCGACCCAAGGAAAATGTATACTATGTTGTATATTAGCAAAAAGGAAATTACAACGCTTATAAAGATTCATATATTTTTATCTATAACATAGGTATTCAACATTAAAAATGCAAACCAAACATGAAATAACATTTAGCACAGTCTAACGACAAATTAAAATTATACAACCTGATGCTTTTTGAAGACAGTTTCAATTATAAAAATTTGATACCCTCATTATGTATGTTCAGTTAAAATGTGACATTTTAATTATGAAATCAGAAAAATAATTCTAATCAATTTATAGATTTACAAAAAAAAATAGACATTAATAATAATTGATGACAACTCAAGTTTTGTACTGAAAAGAATGTGAATTTTTATGTTATAGTCCTCACGACATTTAATTATTTATTAGTTTACAATACAACCTGATTGAGTAGATTTCTTGAATGGTATTTCTCGAATAAGACTGGTCATAATGGGCTCTTCCACACTTTTTAGAAATAGTTTGGTTGACTTCTGGTCATCTCCTGAATATAATCTCACAGCTCGGCTTTCATGACGATGGATTCTGCGCAGTCCTCAGATTAAGGATGGGTTTAAGGAAGGAAAGGAATCACTACCACAAAGTACACGAACTAATTACCAATTTTACGTTCTCTACAAACACTAATCTGTCCCACACAAACAACTGACTTTAAAAAGAGTTATAGATTGGGCGCGAGTCTTATAATCAATAAAAATAAAAAATACAAATGGAATTTAAATCCTAATAGTCCGCGCTCTTCAATTTTTTTAAAAAATCCTGCCCCACGTTGGGCCGACAATTGCAAGGTATGGTGGTTTATGAGAAAACAAAAACAGAGAAGCTAAAATTATACTCACCATAAAACCTTACCACCAGCAGTCAGCGATATTGCAATGAGACTCATATAAAATAATGCAAATATCTCAGTATCTCAGAGCGTGTTGTTTATTGATTAAGACGAAAAAAAAGAATATATTTAAGTATCAAATAAGAATTTTCTGTTCAATAGAACAGTAAGGAAAACATGAAAGCTGAGTCAGATATGATGTGGGTAAGATTGAGCGATGAAAGAAACGCATAAGTACAAAAGAAATTACAATTTATTGTTATCATGGTTGGTAATGAATGTTAAATATGATGCAATTATCTACGCTACCTGAACTAATCTAAATATTTGACATTCTAATAAAACAAGTTAATTCTTAAATTATAATTTACAAGTTTTCAGATATTTTTTCTAAACCATGTGGTGTATAATAACCAAGAAATATTAAACATGACATAATTAAACAGATTGAACTAAATTTTCAAATAATATCAGTATTTCATATGTTTTTTTTAATCAATTAGAAATGAAACAGTTTTATGAATTTCCATCTTCTTGAAGATGATCAGCAGGTACAATTGTTGAAATGAAAACTACCATCGTAGTATTTACGTCGATTTGAAGTGCAATTTACAGGTGTTTTACAGTTATTATCCATTAATGATGTGCAAATATGTGTGTGCACCAACCATGATATTTAAAATTATTTATTTTTCATCATCCATGGCATACTTAGTAAAGTATGCCAATATTGAAGCATGATGAAAAGACAGCATGTACAAAAAAAAACAAGAAAAAGAAAGTAAGGAAGAAAGTAAGTAAGCAATGGAAGCAAGGAAGCAAAGAAGCAAAGAAGCAAGGAAGGAGGCTGCTATATTTCCTGCAAGAATTCAGTTAAATTAGCGAACGTGACTCATGCCAGATATTTTATATAGACGAGGATCGATGAAACTAAATAAAACTTACCCAGCCTCCTTTGAACTTAAATTTCCCGTCTTTGCTGGGTCTCACGCATTTTGACGCCATGTGACACATCGTGTCGGCTGTCAGCGTTGAAAAAGGAAGGCATAGATAGCTCGATCCGCCTATGTAATCCGTTCACGGCTGTGTTCGCCTTACAACTTTTTTAGAAATATTTCCAATATTGCGAAGTGCGTTCGTTTAAGACATTTTTATTAAAATTAAATTAAAATAATTAAGTAGTGACGTGCAAATACAAAAATAACGTCACAGTATACTAGATGGGCACCCAGAATACAACAGACTTTGGACGAATAATAGGAGTGTTGGAAGACCCCCTAAAAGATGGTCTGACGACATTGTCCAAGTGGCCGGTAAAACCTGGATGCGGAGGGGACAGGACAGAGACGAGTGGATGTGTATGGAAGAGGCCTACATCCAGCAGCAATGAGCGAGAAGAAAAAGAAGGTATATTATGCGAAGCATGAATGAATGTGAAGCTAATAATAACATGGGCTCTCAAAGAAAAAAAAACACGACAGTGAGTCTATACTCATCACAGCAATGAAGAAATGAAGGAAAAAGATCAAAATAATAAGATGAAAATCAAAATACACAGATAGGTATGTAGGTAGGTAGCTATTATATTATTTAATTTGAAAGAGTAAACCTTGATACTGTATAAACTGAAATTATTCCGAGTAATATTTTGTGTTTTCTTTCCGAGTAATACTTTGTTTTTTCTACACCAGATGCTTTAATTATTTTTTTTTGTTATCTCCTGCATTAATTAACGCATATTCATTATAACTGAATGGGCAAGGAGTCAGAGTGCGGAGAGCGTTCGATAACTTTCCTTATTAAAGCGAACAAGGAAGTCCGTGATTTTATGAATGGTCGTGCAATTAAAAAGTTACGACTCTGCAGCGGGCATGGATAGGATACGATAGGACGATGGGGTTGAAGATTATATCTCTTTTTCGTTGGGAAATTCCGTTTGAGGCCAGAGGTGGCAAATATCACAGGGCACATCGCGATACCTCGGTGGCAAATTTCAACAACACGATAAGTTACATAACAAGAAAGGGACTTCATGAATATTAAAGAGAAATAATTACACCGATGAATAATTTAACGGATTAACTACTACTGTGCGATACGTTCCCTTGCAGCGTTTTACATATATCGCTCTCAACACAAAACAATTGTGGGATTATTCGGCGACGTATTCCAACAATCGATCATTTAGAATTGATCGTGCTTCCACTATTTTCTGATTTCAATGTTTTAAATTGACTTGTAAGTGGCGGGTTATCAAAAATACAAGAAGCAAAACAATATCTCACATAATTCAACAATGTGATTCACCACCCATTCTGATTGTTACCTTTTCGGGTGTGACAACGAATCATTTTGAAAAAAATAACCTAGTAAGTTCGGATATTAATAAATAAAAATATACCTTAATTTTTTAATTATGTTCTGTATATATTCTTGTAGGAAAATAATAAGCATACCCCATTTTTTGACAATTATCTTAAATTTCTAAAAAACTATAAGGTACCTATAGAGCATTATATTTTTTTGTAAATTAAAGAAGATCAAAATATCTGGAAAAATACGATGTAACGTTGCATTAATGCATCAGGTTAAGTTAATAAACCAAAAAACTTATATTTCGCAATGGCGCTGAATGGAAAATAAATGTTTTTTATGTTTATTTTCTAAACCTGAAGCATTAATGCAACGTCACATCATATTTTTCTAGATATTTTTGTCTTCTTTAATTTAAAAACAAATATGTTGAACTGCGCCTTATATTTTATTAAAAATATAAGATAAACGTTGAAAATTGGGGAATGCCATTATTTTTCTACAAGAATTTATACAGAACATTATAAAAAAGTAAAGATACATTTTTCTTTACGAATACCCAAACTATCTAAATTATTTTTTTCAAAATGATTTGACCAGAAATAATGATGGTATATCAAATTGAAAAATAGGTACGTTGGCAGCAGTCCCCCCCTTAATAAGGCAATACACATCCATAGTTCTGTCTTTTCTTCTTCCGGAAATCGTCTCCATCCCTTCCTATCGACTGTCATTCTTCTCCAATGTATTAGGTCCATTTCTTTGATATCCCACAGCACGTCGTCCAGCCATCTCAACCTAGATCTGTCTCTACTTCTTCTTCCTTGTGTCAAATACCTTTTTTTGGAGTACATTCATCGTTCATCCATATTACATCCATCATCATCCATAGTATTCTGCATTGATCGTACACATATTGAAATGCCGCGTCAGTAGCCTTACTCTGTATCCGATCCTAATTTCAAAATTTGTTTTGAACATACATATCTGTCACCTGCGTCATTCAAATTATCGAGTATTACGATTAAATTATATATTATTAACAAATAATTTTATATTTAACAGATTGCACACGATTTTTTTTTATTTAATTTATATAATAATAAATATATATGGTTTGGAACATAGGAAGGAGTGTAGACATATTTGGGAGACCATCTTCCTATGCTATAAATTAGACTTGGCGTGACTCAGAAACATTTTTTTTTCTAATATTTTATGTTTTATTATTTTTCAATTATAAAAAAAATATAACTAGGTACCTACCGCATTTATTCTGTTACAAAATTAGGTTCTTAACAAAAAAAATGTTCAAAATATTGCAGTCTCTCTATCCCGGGCAATATGGAGTAGTTCTCCAAACGTTTAGATACCAGTCCTGGCTCAAATGTGCTGTGCCATAAGTCTTCTGACCATACCACGCAGCTATAATCATAACCTCAATGATAAGCAACAGAAGTGGGTACTTCTCATCTCTAAATACACTCAAGACAGACAACATCTCGTGTGTCGATTTTCAAACAAACTTTTAGTATTTTTTTGAAAGTTATTAATTTTTCAAGCGATGAAATGTGGGCGGTGAAATATCTCGTTATTTTCATTTCACCGCCAGCCAACAACGGGTGAGCCAATTTGCTTAGAAATGAACGATCGGACGGTAATATTCCTGTACCTACTGTAGATACACGGGAGAAATATTTAGGTAAATATTACAGATTGGTTTCGTGACAATTACGACTTTGGGTTGCGTAATTAATATCATTTGTTTACTATCTGGTTAATTTACAGTAATTATTTGAAAATATACCTAACAATACACAAACACAACACGTCTATATGTAAATGCCGTATATCACAAGGAATTATATTTGAGCTATGTCGTGGTAAATTTGTAATTACTATGGTAAGAAAAATAATTAAGCTGGCGGATTAGTAATCTAGAAAGGATTTAAAAACAACTATTCTAAGAAAAAAATCATTTAGGTTACCAATATCTTTGAATGATGTTATCAATGAGAAAAAGTACGACACATGTTCCGTATCCAAGTTACTGACGATTTATATATTTATTTATTAGTTATAAACTAATTGCTACTAGGTCTTTTATTTAAATTTTTTGATTTACATTCATAGTTTATTCATGTTTTTTTTTCTCTCCACTACTATGAAATAGTGAAGAGTCATACATTCATATTATTATTTTATAAAAAATTATTTGTTTTGTATTTTTTATGATAATTGATTATATTATTAATAACGTCAGCTTTCGTGGCTCAGTTGGTTGGATATCTGACTGCTGATCCAAGGGTCCGGGTTCGATTCCCGGTGGAGATACAGTTTTTAATTGTGTTATCAGTCTGTATCTGTGAGAAGTCTCCAGAATGAGGCAGCTTGTTATTGGGTACGTGTTAAATAATTATTTGACATAGTACCTGTTAGTTGCCCGCTACATTTATATACCTATATTCACCACAAAATCTTTAGAAATGTTTGTTTTGGTTATTTAGTTGAATGGTTATTTTCTAGTCAAATCAAGGTCTGCTCTTCTATTCTGCCATTCTTCTGAATTCCTTGGTTCTTTTGAAGTACAATGAGCAATACTTTAGAATATCTTAAGTGATAAGATTACGAGGTCTCAAATCGAGTTACCTTTTAAAAAGGGTTTAAGCTGTTATACCTGTCAAATAACTCATAATTGACACTCTTTCCCCATCCTCTCTCTCCACCCACAACCTGTATCTCCGTCCTTTCATTGTTTGTGTAATTATACATTTTATAATGTTTTGTGTTTGTCTTTCTGATTTTTTTCCAACCAACCAGAGTAAATGTTAAATATACAAAACAGTAAGTACTATGGCAATAAGTTAATCACATTACAAAATAAATAAAGATAGCAGAAAAAGTAAAAAAAAACAAAGAAGATAGCATATAAGAACAATTCATAGCAATGATAGGAAAACTGAAGGATATGAAAAGATGAAATATTAATTTAATGCGCCTACCACTACCTTATTTATGGCCTCACGTTGTTTTGTTGGTTGGAAGAAATTTCCTTCTGGCAATAAAGCCACTATCGTACACATTACTGTACATGATGTAAACTAAATAAATAATTAAAATATATACTTGCTTCGAATTTATATTAAACGAAACATTTTTTGTTCATTTAGATTTCGTATTTTGAGATAGTTCGCATAAGTAGCGTCTAGTCCCAGCTCTTCTTTTCTGCATTCTTAGGTTAGGTTTAAGTTTGTGTATAATAATAATAGCTTTATAAATTAAATTATAAATTATTATAAATTAAATTTACATTTTTTATAAAATTTTTCGCATTTGATATAAAATTTCACAGCTCATTTGACTCCAAACTACGAGATCTCAACCAATCAGAGAGCCAACCGGAAACAGAATGCGAAATTGTAAATGCGGATTGTAGACGCTAGTGTTCGCATAGTAGTCAAAAAATATCGATAATTGGCTTAAGAGGCTATAGTAGGCTATACATTATATTTTGAAAATAATTTCCCTAACTAGGGGCTCTACGCGCCATTTTTTTAGGCGCTTCGCGCCTTTATTTGTGCGCTACGCGCATTTTATTGGGCGCTGCGCGCCATTTGTTTTATGCCACGCATCGTTTTTTTAACGCTACCCACCAACCTATAACCGCTGCACATCGAACCAATTCAGGTATTCATCGAACTAACAAAGTATTGACTGTTATCAATAGCGATTTGTAATTAAGATATTCATTCACTTATTATATTATTAGTTCAATGTTTAATAATGTTTCCATAATAGAAATTAAACAATAAGTTATTAGTGTAAGTATATTTATTAATATAAATGTATCATATTTCTAAAAAAAACATTTAAATTGTACTTAAGCACATAATATTATTATGTATAATGTTTCAATGTATATAGGCATGCTATAAGCATTCAACTCTCAAATGTTGTTGATGTTCTGTTATTATTTTTTTTAAAATGGGCAACATACAATAATATTTTTTTAAACAAATATAATAAGAATAGCAACATAAGTAATTGTTACTTAATCAGCCCACCTTTGATTTCGTGTTGCATGTACTCACTGCTGATAACAAAACAAATTATTATTCCTGTCTAACGTGGCTCCTGGACACACATAATATGTCCACGGAACTGATTTTTTCCAAATTATTATATGTGGTAAGGCATTGGTACAATGACGAATAGGCGTGATGACAGTATGAAAAAATCATTTCTTTTCATTTTAAAAGAGCGAATAATATTAATATTATTAAAATAAAAATACAAAATATGTAAGTCCGCCATTTTATGAGAAACACCAATCAGAGTGAATCAAAATATTATGACGTCACAGTTCCAATACAATATATTATATGAAATTACTTTGCATCGAAAAAAGACTTGCTCATCAGAATTTAGAAAGGTAAAAACTTTCATATAAGCGTATTTTTATTATTCTATGCATATAAGTACTTCATTTATCTATAATTTAAATACAATTTACATCTCGAAAATCGATAAAATATGTTCCTTCTTCTCTCTACATTATGTGTTCATAAACTAAAAGCATACCTACGCGGTACTGTGGTAGACATGACATGTGTAAAGCTGCGTTGCACCGCTCAATTGCGTCGATTCTGTTCGCTGCGACGGGTGTGTTAACTCACTCCTTCGAAAAGTAATGGCTCACGGCGCAGTGAGTCGTGAGTACTAGGGGAGAATGCGAACCTTGATGCGAACAGTGTTAGGGTATTGAGTTATTGAGTTGCCTGCTTTTTAACCGACATACTATTACTTTCCCGATTCTACTTTTAAAAGTAGAATCGGGAAAGTTGTGATATTTTTAAACATGTAGGTACATGAAATATAATGAATACAATAATAATCTTTGCTTATATAAAATACAATACCTGCATATTATACTTTTATTGTTATTTTTTAACTAGGTTAATGACCCGGCGCAGTGAATAGGCGTGATGAGAGTAAGAAAAAAACATTGACATTATGATTTTAAAAAATAAAATGGGTTATAAAGATTAAAAAAATGTATTTATTTTCATTTTAAAAGAGTGAATAATATTAATATTATTAAAATAAAAATACAAAATATTATAGACCGCCATTTTATGAGAAACGCCAATCAGAACGAATCAGAGCGCATGACGTCACGATATTCTAGGTCCACGTCCAGTGTTGCCGATTTCGGGAAATTCAGACTTGCGTCGGCACTTAATCGGGAAACGCTTTAATTCGGCACTTTTCGGGATTAGAATGTATCAAAAAAATTATATATTTTTGTTTATACTAGATGTATTAATTTTGTATTTTTTACGTCTAAATAAAAGTAACTATTTTTATTATTAGTAGTAAACATACAAAGTAAATATAAGTTATTTCATTTCAATAAATATCATTTTATTATTTCACTGGTGCTTACATAGTTTAAGCAATTTCTTTTTGTTTGTATCTTTGTTACTAGCCCCTTCACTAGGCATGGCCTGTGCTAAGGTAAGCTAGTTTTATGTTATTGTCTATTGCGTTGTTTATTTAGTAAGTATGTAGGTATGTCGGTTAAAAAGCAAGCAACTCAATAACTCAATACTCTAACACTGTTCGCAGTTCGCATTCTCCCGGTCTAGCACTCACGACTCACTGCGCCGTGAGTCAATACATTTCGAAGGAGTGACTTAACACATCCGGCGCAGTGAACTGGGTCGATGCAATTGAGCGGCGTAACGCAGTGGTGTTACACAGGCCTAATGCCTAATACGCGGGAAACTTAAGATGGCGTATTTTGACGTTTGGACATTCATGAAGTTCTTTTTATGCTTATTGCCTTATTAATGGTAAATATTTTGTAAATGAATTATAGTATTGAGAGCTAAACGTGGGTGAACAAATACTGTATTTCATTGTAAACGCATACTTAATAAAATACACTTTCTGGGTATTGCCGTGCCAAATTTAACCACTTATTTCTCGTTTATATTCGCGTGGGACGAAAACAACTACCTCAGTAAGTGTTTTTTTCGATGTGTTTGTACATTTTGGGACCGCACAACACTTATGCTTTTTTGAATTTATTTTAAATACACAAATCGTCTTAGAATACATATAGTAGTGATATGCGGTTTACGAAACCGTGACGTCACCGTCAGCTCCGACGGACGCCATTACACTGCAAGCGTTTTTTGACGTAAATGTCAAATTGGATTTTGAAATGGCAATTTTTGCTACTAAACCTTTATTTTATGTAGAAATGTATATATATTTGAAAACAGTGGATGCGTAAAAACATCGTGAGATAGTTTCTCAAAATTAGTCATCATGCCTATTCTGAGCGGCATTAGTGTTTTTTTTTAGTCCAAAAAGAACGTTGAGGTGTGTCTTGTTTGTCTATTTGGTATGTTGAAGTTAATCATTTTCATAAGGTCTGTACAGTCAATTTTGAAGTTTTTTATGTCATTAAAGTACATTAAGTCTGAGGTCCTTCGTCTTGTCTGTAAAGTCTGTAATTCATGTTTGTAGTTATTACCAAATTTGTACTTCTCAAAACTCAAAAATATTTATTGTATTCGTTCTATACTGTTAATATAAGTATTATATTGTGGATTCCAAATGACTGACGCTTGTTCCAATTGACTTCTAACTAATATGTGTGAATGGTTTACATACTCTCATCAGGAATCCCAACATTTTATAAGCTTTCAGTATAATGGTGTTTGTCAAATAAAAGTTTACTGTCCAGTTGTATGCCTAAGTCTCTACAGTCTGATTTCTTATCAATCGCCTCCCTATTGATTTTGTATGTGTATTGTATTGTACTCTTTTTCCTAGAGAATTGATTGAGAATGCATTGTTTCGTAGAGCCTAAAATCAGAATATCGCTTTTACAATGTACATAACTTTGTAATTCTTTATCATTATTCATCGTTGTACCATTATAACACCTTCAATCGAAAAAATAACGTTTGATATGTTCTTCGTCTCAAACTTCACTCGATTGTATCAGTAATCACGTTAGTCCATAGTATCCCACAGCTCAAACACCAATAACATTTCACGATTTAACGCTTCGGGTTAGAAAGATGTTATTGCGTCACACTTGAGCGAAATTCCCAGAAGAAACGAAAAACCAGAGAAATGTTACGAGAAATTCAACTGCTGTGGAAATCCCTCCAGCGAACAATGATGGATAAATTCAAAATCACCACGATGTGTTTTTTTTTTTGTTTCATCGAATTCAAAGGATTTTTCTCTCGAGTCTGGTTTTCTTCGTGACAAGACGATCACATAGTAACCATTATGAATAGTATCGTTCTATCATCTATGTAAATAAATTCTCAAATAGAGAAATTGTGAGGTGTTCGATACGTTACATGGTAAGCTGGTGTTTTTCAGTTATCCAACTGTCAATTCGTTCATAAGAATTCAATTCTCTGAATGAATCGAAATTATTAAGCCAAGATGCGTGTACGAAGGAACATTTTGTATGGAGTAGTGGACATTTGCATGCTAATACTAATAACACCAACTAGAGGCCTCACAGCATATATGTTCCCATACATGGATTTACTCAGAATTCGGAGTAGAACATTTTATGTGAGTTTTGTGTGTCTGTGTGTGTGTCTGTCTGTCCCCCCTTATAACTTTTGATCCGTTCAATTAACAGAGACCAAAATATATAAACACATAAGCCTACAAAACTTTTATACTCAGAATTGTGAATTTTTCAGGGGTTATCAACTTTCGAATTTTTGGTTTATTTTTCCGTATATCTCAGAAACCATAAAAGCTAGAACGCTGAAAATTGGTATAAACATAAACAAATACAAAATCTCAATTTTTTTTTCATAAAATATCCAGGGTTTCTCAGACTTTTTTTATTAAGAAAAATATTTTTTTTATGATAAATTTATGAGTTTAACTGCCTATATTTCCAAACTTTTTAAAAATATAAAAAAAACGAAACACCCCAACTAGATAATTTAATTTTCTATAAAAAATATCAGCATTGTATTAGCACATCTCAATTTTTTTTAACAATTTTTATAAAAATTGAATTTAGTGACGACATTGCTTCATACACTTTGTATGGCAGTCGCCTACACACAATATCTAAGAAGACTTAATTGTTTGATACTAATCTCCATATATACATAAATACCATCATGCTGTTTTCATTTTCCGGGTAGGATCAAAGGACTGACCTCCATACTATCCTATCTTGACATACATACCTACATGTGTTTTATGGAAAATAAAATATCCTAAAATATTAAATAATTTGTATTTATGGGTTTATAGTTTGGTACTTATTCTTCAACTATACATACTATCGCTATCGACAGTTGGATCTCATGTGTTACATGCAACTAGTAAATAAAATATATCTATAAATAAATAGACGCGTTTGACTTTTTATTTATTTGAATCTTCCTGTAAATATAATTAGTACACTGCCGGGCTTATTGCCTTATGGCAATTTCTTCTAACCAACCAGAGTACCTTAATCTTAAATATACAAAACAGTGTATACTATGGCAGTAAGTTAATCACATTACAAAATAAATAAAGATAGCAGTAGAAAAGTACAAAAAAAAACAAAGAAATAGCAATGATAGGAAAACTTAAGGATAAGGAAAGGAAGATTAGAGGAAGATGTAATCAGGTATTGTCAGATAAATATTTTTGCTTTAGCCTTTTCTTGAAGATGTTTAGTGAGATATACAACATAATATCAGGACTTAGACTATTCCATAGTCTAGCTAGCTGAATGTACTTCAAATGAAGGGCTAAAAAATCAGAACTATGAATAGGGATAGATAGTAAAGTACGTTCAGCAGATCGAAGTGGACGCCCGTGGCTTGAAAGATAAGTGCAAAAGGATATTGTATAGTAATGACAAGATATGTATATTACGTCGTTGTCTTATCTTGGGCCAATGAAGAAGATTACGGTAGTGAGAAATATGATCGAATTTTTTTAGTCCAAAGATAAAACGGATGCAAACATTTTGAAGGCGTTCAAGTTTGTTAAGATGTTCCTCGTTTATAATATTATTATTAGAATTCAGTAGTTGATATTTATAATAATCATAATAAACACTTCATTGCACCCTCGCAAGTGGCGATTTTATTGTTATATGGCACTTTAAATAAAATAAACTGATAAACACCATCGTCATCTACGAAGAGACGAAGAAACCTTTAACGCCATCTATTGAAAGATCCAACAATTTTTAAGAAAATCCGCATAAAACCTGCTGGATTAAAAACCCTACTGAATCGCAATCCCTAGCTGTATTATGTATAATTTATTTATTTATTTTTATCTACGGCCAGAAGCCATATACAATTATATATAGAATATAAAGTTGTTAGGTACACAATATTACAAAAACAACAATAATTAAAAACGAGTGGGTTGTGGCCAACACTAAACTCTCCACACCACAAATATTGACAATGAAATATTTTATTCATTCTAAATTTTACTACCAAGAATATAAATTTTCTAACGATAGTATATTTTCATGTTAAGATAGACAAACTATTAATGCAGTATGGTGAAGAATTCCAATGTTGTATGAAATATTTTAATAAAAGCAGATAAATTTTGTTTTAAAGGACGTTAGAGCATTTTGACAATTTTGACACGTAATATCATATGAAGAAATTTTTGTTATTTATGAAAAGCTAATCAGTTCGATGTTCAAGCTCTTTACATTATAACATGAAATCAAATTACTGAACTTTTCCATACATAAGAAATTTATCTTATTATATACATTTTTATTCATACTAAATTTTACTACCAGGAAAATAAATTTCTATCGACAGTATATTTTTATGTTAAGATAGACAAACTATTATTGCAGTATGGTGTAGAATGCTTATGTTGTATGAAATATTTTAATAAAAGCAGATAAATTTTGTTTTAAAGGACGCGAAAGCATTTTCCAAATTTTGACAGGTGATATCATATGAAGAAATTTTTTGTTATTTATGGAAAGCTAATCAGTTCTATGTTCAAGCTCTTAACATTATAACATGAAATCAAATTACTGAACTTTTCCATACATAGAAATTTATCTAATTACATTTTTATTCATACTAAATGTTACTACCAGGAATATAAATTTTCTTCCGATAGTATATTTTTATGTTAAGATAGACAAACTATTAATGCAGTATAGTGAAGAATGCTTATGTTGTATGAAATATTTTAAAAAAAGCAGATAAATTTTGTTTTAAAGAACGCGAGAGCATTTTTCAAATTTTGACAGGTGATATCATATGAAGAATTTTTTTGTTATTTATGGAAAGCTAATCAGTTCTATGTTCAAGCTCTTTACATTATATCATGAAATCAAATTACTACACGTTTCCATACATAGAAATTTATCTAATTACATTTTTATTCATACTAAATGTTACTATCAGGAATATAAATTTTCTTCCGATAGTATATTTTTATGTTAAGATAAACAAACTATTAATGCAGTATAGTGAAGAATGCTTATGTTGTATGAAATATTTTAAAAAAAGCAGTTAAATTTTGTTTTAAAGAACGCGAGAGCATTTTCAAAATTTTGACACGTGATATTATATGAAGATTTTTTTTGTTATTTATGGAAAACTAATCAGTTCTACGTTCAAGCTCTTTACATTATAACATGAAATCAAATTACTGAACTTTTCCATACATAGAAATTTATCTAATTACATTATTATTCATACTAAATGTTACTATCAGGAATATAAATTTTCTTCCGATAGTATATTTTTATGATAAGATAGACAAACTTTTAATGCAGTATGGTGTAGAATGCTTATGTTGTATAAAATATTTTAAAAAAAGCAGATAAATTTTGTTCTAAAGAACGCGAGAGCATTTTCCAAATTTTGACAGGTGATATCATATGAAGATTTTTTTTGTTATTTATGGAAAGCTAATCAGTTCTATGTTCAAGCTCTTTACATTATAACATGAAATCAAATTACTGAACTTTTCCATACATAGAAATTTATCTAATTACATTTTTATTCATACTAAATGTTACTACCAGGAATATAAATTTTCTTCCGATAGTATATTTTTATGTTAAGATAGACAAACTATTAATGCAGTATAGTGAAGAATGCTTACGTTGTATGAAATATTTTAAAAAAAGCAGATAAATTTTGTTTTAAAGAACGCGAGAGCATTTTTCAAATTTTGACAGGTGATATCATATGAAGAATTTTTTTGTTATTTATGGAAAGCTAATCAGTTCGTTGTTCAAGCTCTTTACATTATATCATGAAATCAAATTACTACACGTTTCCATACATAGAAATTTATCTAATTACATTTTTATTCATACTAAATGTTACTACCAGGAATATAAATTTTCTTCCGATAGTATATTTTTATGTTAAGATAAACAAAATATTAATGCAGTATAGTGAAGAATGCTTATGTTGTATGAAATATTTTAAAAAAAGCAGATAAATTTTGTTTTAAAGAACGCGAGAGCATTTTCAAAATTTTGACACGTGATATCATATGAAGATTTTTTTTGTTATTTATGGAAAGCTAATCAGTTCTATGTTCAAGCTCTTTACATTATAACATGAAATCAAATTACTGAACTTTTCCATACATAGAAATTTATCTAATTACATTTTTATTCATACTAAATGTTACTACCAGGAATATAAATTTTCTTCCGATAGTATATTTTTATGTTAAGATAAACAAAATATTAATGCAGTATAGTGAAGAATGCTTATGTTGTATGAAATATTTTAAAAAAAGCAGATAAATTTTGTTTTAAAGAACGCGAGAGCATTTTCAAAATTTTGACACGTGATATTATATGAAGATTTTTTTTGTTATTTATGGAAAGCTAATCAGTTCTATGTTCAAGCTCTTTACATTATATCATGAAATCAAATTACTACACGTTTCCATACATAGAAATTTATCTAATTACATTTTTATTCATACTAAATGTTACTACCAGGAATATAAATTTTCTTCCGATAGTATATTTTTATGTTAAGATAAACAAAATATTAATGCAGTATAGTGAAGAATGCTTATGTTGTATGAAATATTTTAAAAAAAGCAGATAAATTTTGTTTTAAAGAACGCGAGAGCATTTTCAAAATTTTGACACGTGATATTATATGAAGATTTTTTTTGTTATTTATGGAAAACTAATCAGTTCTATGTTCAAGCTCTTTACATTATAACATGAAATCAAATTACTGAACTTTTCCATACATAGAAATTTATCTAATTACATTATTATTCATACTAAATGTTACTATCAGGAATATAAATTTTCTTCCGATAGTATATTTTTATGATAAGATAGACAAACTTTAAATGCAGTATGGTGTAGAATGCTTATGTTGTATGAAATATTTTAAAAAAAGCAGATAAATTTTGTTCTAAAGAACGCGAGAGCATTTTCCAAATTTTGACAGGTGATATCATATGAAGATTTTTTTTGTTATTTATGGAAAGCTAATCAGTTCTATGTTCAAGCTCTTTACATTATAACATGAAATCAAATTACTGAACTTTTCCATACAAAGAAATTTATCTAATTACATTTTTATTCATACTAAATGTTACTACCAGGAATATAAATTTTCTTCCGATAGTATATTTTTATGTTAAGATAAACAAAATGTTAATGCAGTATAGTGAAGAATGCTTATGTTGTATGAAATATTTTAAAAAAAGCAGATAAATTTTGTTTTAAAGAACGCGAGAGCATTTTCAAAATTTTGACACGTGATATTATATGAAGATTTTTTTTGTTATTTATGGAAAGCTAATCAGTTCTATGTTCAAGCTCTTTACATTATAACATGAAATCAAATTACTGAACTTTTCCATACATAGAAATTTATCTAATTACATTATTATTCATACTAAATGTTACTATCAGGAATATAAATTTTCTTCCGATAGTATATTTTTATGTTAAGATAAACAAACTATTAATGCAGTATAGTGAAGAATGCTTATGTTGTATGAAATATTTTAAAAAAAGCAGATAAATTTTGTTTTAAAGAACGCGAGAGCATTTTCCAAATTTTGACAGGTGATATCATATGAAGATTTTTTTTGTTATTTATGGAAAGCTAATCAGTTCTATGTTCAAGCTCTTTACATTATAACATGAAATCAAATTACTAAACGTTTCCATACATAGAAATTTATCTAATTACATTTTTATTCATACTAAATGTTACTACCAGGAATATAAATTTTCTTCCGATAGTATATTTTTATGTTAAGATAGACAAACTATTAATGCAGTATAGTGAAGACTGCTTATGTTGTATGAAATATTTTAAAAAAAGCAGATAAATTTTGTTTCAAAGAGCGTTAGAGCATTTTGACAATGTTTACACGTGATATCATATGAAGAAATTATATGATATCTATGAAAAGCTAATCAGTTCTAAGTTCAAGCTATTAATATTCTTCTATCAATATGAAATTAATGAACTGATCATTGCCAAATATAAAAAAATTCTCTTGTTACATATAAGTTTCATACAAATATCCATTAAATAAAATATAATTTTTGAAACCGTTGAATATTTTTCTTTTAACATTGACCAACTTTGAATACAATTTTATGAAGATTCTTGGTGTTGTATAAATAGTTGAAACCAAATTAAAATATCTCTAATTTCCAGGTCGTGAGAGCATTTTTTCAGTTTTAATAGATGAAATCATAAAGAAACATTGGGAAAAAATGAACCGTTGTCTATGGAAAACTAATCAGCTCTAAGTTTATGGACTTAACACATGTGATATCAATATGAAGTCAATCGGACTTATAGTTTGGGCTGCAGAGAGGACACAAAAAAAAAACAACGTAAATGATGAATTCATAGAGAAGAAATCAAAAGTTGTCTATGGAAAACTAATCAGCTCTAGGTCTTTGCACTTTACACATATGATGTTAATATGAAGTCGATCAGACTTATAGTTTGGGCTGTAGAGAGGACACAAAAAAGATAAATGCTACGGCGTACGGCGTACGGCGTACGGCGTACGGCGTACGGCGTACGGCGTACGGCGTACGGCGTACGGCGTACGGCGTACGGCGTACGGCGTACGGCGTACGGCGTACAGCGTATACGCCATACACACAAACACATCACGACGAAACTCATAGTGTGCATTCTCTACATGATACCCATTGAGAAATTGATGTAAAAACGAGTGGGTTGTGGCCAACACTAAACTCTCCACACCACAAATATTGACAATGAAATATTTTATTCATTCTAAATTTTACTACCAGGAATATAAATTTTCTAACGATAGTATATTTTCATGTTAAGATAGACAAACTATTAATGCCGTATAGTGAAGAATGCTTATGTTGTATGAAATATTATAAAAAAAGCAGATAAATTTTGTTTTAAAGAACGCGAGAGCATTTTCAAAATTTTGACACGTGATATCATATGAAGAAATTTATTGTTATTTATGGAAAGCTAATCAGTTCTATGTTCAAGCTCTTTACATTATAACATGAAATCAAATTACTGAACTTTTCCATACATAGAAATTTATCTAATTATATTTTTATTCATACTAAATATTACTACCAGGAATATAAATTTTCTTCCGATAGTATATTTTTATATTAAGATAAACAATCTATTAATGCAGTATAGTGAATAATGCTTATGTTGTATGAAATATTTTAAAAAAAGCAGATAAATTTTGTTTTAAAGAACGCGAGAGCATTTTCAAAATTTTGACACGTGATATCATATGAAGATTTTTTTTGTTATTTATGGAAAGCTAATCAGTTCTTTGTTCAAGCTCTTTACATTATAACATGAAATCAAATTACTGAACGTTTCCATACATAGAAATTTATCTTATTACATTTTTATTCATACTAAATGTTACTATCAGGAATATAAATTTTCTTCCGATAGTATATTTTTATGTAAAGATAGACAAACTATTAATGCAGTATAGTGAAGAATGCTTATGTTGGATGAAATATTTTTAAAAAAGCAGATAAATTTTGTTTTAAAGAACGCAAGAGTATTTTCCAAATTTTGACAGGTGATATCATATGAAGAATTTTTTTGTTATTTATGGAAAGCTAATCAGTTCTATGTTCAAGCTCTTCCCATTATAACAGGAAATCAAATTACTGAACATTTCCATACATAGAAATTTATCTAATTACATTTTTATTCATACTAAATGTTACTACCAGGAATATAAATTTTCTTCCGATAGTATATTTTTATGTTAAGATAAACAATCTATTAATGCAGTATAGTGAATAATGCTTATGTTGTATGAAATATTTTAAAAAAAGCAGATAAATTTTGTTTTAAAGAACGCGAGAGCATTTTCAAAATTTTGACACGTGATATCATATGAAGATTTTTTTTGTTATTTATGGAAAGCTAATCAGTTCTATGTTCAAGCTCTTTACATTATAACATGAAATCAAATTACTGAACTTTTCCATACATAGAAATTTATCTAATTACATTTTTATTCATACTAAATATTACTACCAGGAATATAAATTTTCTTCCGATAGTATATTTTTATATTAAGATAAACAAACTATTAATGCAGTATAGTGAATAATGCTTATGTTGAATGAAATATTTTTAAAAAAGCAGATAAATTTTGTTTTAAAGAACGCGAGAGCATTTTCAAAATTTTGACACGTGATATCATATGAAGATTTTTTTTGTTATTTATGGAAAGCTAATCAGTTCTATGTTCAAGCTCTTTACATTATAACATGAAATCAAATTACTGAACTTTTCCATACATAGAAATTTATCTAATTACATTTTTATTCATACTAAATGTTACTACCAGGAATATAAATTTTCTTCCGATAGTATATTTTTATGTTAAGATAAAAAAACTATTAATGCAGTATAGTGAAGAATGTTTATGTTGTATGAAATATTTTAAAAAAAGCAGATAAATTTTGATATAAAGAACGCGAGAGCATTTTCAAAATTTTGACACGTGATATCATATGAAGATTTTTTTGTTATTTATGGAAAGCTAATCAGTTCTATGTTCAAGCTCTTTACGTTATAACATGAAATCAAATTACTGAACGTTTCCATACATAGAAATTTATCTTATTACATTTTTATTCATACTAAATGTTACTACCAGGAATATAAATTTTCTTCCGATAGTATATTTTTATGTAAAGATAGACAAACTATTAATGCAGTATAGTGAAGAATGCTTATGTTGGATGAAATATTTTTAAAAAAGCAGATAAATTTTGTTTTAAAGAACGCAAGAGTATTTTCCAAATTTTGACAGGTGATATCATATGAAGAATTTTTTTGTTATTTATGGAAAGCTAATCAGTTCTATGTTCAAGCTCTTTACATTATAACATGAAATCAAATTACTGAACGTTTCCATACATAGAAATTTATCTAATTACATTTTTATTCATACTAAATGTTACTATCAGGAATATAAATTTTCTTCTGATAGTATATTTTTATGTTAAGATAGACAAACTATTAATGCAGTATAGTGAAGAATGCTTATGTTGTATGAAATATTATAAAAAAAGCAGATAAATTTTGTTTCAAAGAACGCAAGAGTATTTTCCAAATTTTGACACGTGGTATCATATGAAGAAATTTTTTGTTATTTATGGAAAGCTAATCAGTTCTATGTTCAAGCTCTTTACGTTATAACATGAAATCAAATTACTGAACGTTTCCATACATAGAAATTTATCTAATTACATTTTTATTCATACTAAATGTTACTATCAGGAATATAAATTTTCTTCCGATAGTATATTTTTATGTTAAGATAGACAAACTATTAATGCAGTATAGTGAAGAATGCTTATGTTGTATGAAATATTTTAAAAAAAGCAGATAAATTTTGTTTTAAAGAACGCAAGAGCATTTTCCAAATTTTGACAGGTGATATCATATGAAGAATATTTTTGTTATTTATGGAAAGCTTATCAGTTCTATGTTCAAGCTCTTCCCATTATAATAGGAAATCAAATTACTGAACATTTCCATACATAGAAATTTATCTAATTACATTTTTATTCATACTAAATGTTACTACCAGGAATATAAATTTTCTTCCGATAGTATATTTTTATGTTAAGATAGACAAACTATTAATGCAGTATAGTGAAGAATGCTTATGTTGTATGAAATATTTTTAAAAAAGCAGATAAATTTTGATATAAAGAACGCGAGAGCATTTTCAAAATTTTGACACGTGATATCATATGAAGATTTTTTTTGTTATTTATGGAAAGCTAATCAGTTCTTTGTTCAAGCTCTTTACATTATAACATGAAATCAAATTACTGAACGTTTCCATACATAGAAATTTATCTAATTACATTTTTATTCATACTAAATGTTACTATCAGGAATATAAATTTTCTTCCGATAGTATATTTTTATGTTAAGATAAAAAAACTATTAATGCAGTATAGTGAAGAATGCTTATGTTGTATGAAATATTTTAAAAAAAGCAGATAAATTTTGTTTTAAAGAAAGCGAGAGCATTTTCCAAATTTAGACAGGTGATATCATATGAAGAATTTTTTTGTTATTTATGGAAAGCTAATCAGTTCTATGTTCAAGCTCTTTACATTATAACATGAAATCAAATTACTGAACTTTTCCATACATAGAAATTTATCTAATTACATTTTTATTCATACTAAATATTACTACCAGGAATATAAATTTTCTTCCGATAGTATATTTTTATATTAAGATAAACAAACTATTAATGCAGTATAGTGAATAATGCTTATGTTGAATGAAATATTTTTAAAAAAGCAGATAAATTTTGTTTTAAAGAACGCGAGAGCATTTTCAAAATTTTGACACATGATATCATATGAAGATTTTTTTTGTTATTTATGGAAAGCTAATCAGTTCTATGTTCAAGCTCTTTACATTATAACATGAAATCAAATTACTGAACTTTTCCATACATAGAAATTTATCTAATTACATTTTTATTCATACTAAATGTTACTACCAGGAATATAAATTTTCTTCCGATAGTATATTTTTATGTTAAGATAAAAAAACTATTAATGCAGTATAGTGAAGAATGTTTATGTTGTATGAAATATTTTAAAAAAAGCAGATAAATTTTGATATAAAGAACGCGAGAGCATTTTCAAAATTTTGACACGTGATATCATATGAAGATTTTTTTGTTATTTATGGAAAGCTAATCAGTTCTATGTTCAAGCTCTTTACGTTATAACATGAAATCAAATTACTGAACGTTTCCATACATAGAAATTTATCTAATTACATTTTTATTCATACTAAATGTTACTATCAGGAATATAAATTTTCTTCCGATAGTATATTTTTATGTTAAGATAGACAAACTATTAATGCAGTATAGTGAAGAATGCTTATGTTGTATGAAATGTTTTAAAAAAAAGCAGATAAATTTTGTTTTAAAGAACGCAAGAGCTTTTTCCAAATTTTGACAGGTGATATCATATGAAGAATATTTTTGTTATTTATGGAAAGCTTATCAGTTCTATGTTCAAGCTCTTCCCATTATAACAGGAAATCAAATTACTGAACATTTCCATACATAGAAATTTATCTAATTACATTTTTATTCATACTAAATGTTACTACCAGGAATATAAATTTTCTTCCGAGAGTATATTTTTATGTTAAGATAGACAAACTATTAATGCAGTATAGTGAAGAATGCTTATGTTGTATGAAATATTTTAAAAAAAGCAGATAAATTTTGATATAAAGAACGCGAGAGCATTTTCAAAATTTTGACACGTGATATCATATGAAGATTTTTTTTGTTATTTATGGAAAGCTAATCAGTTCTTTGTTCAAGCTCTTTACATTATAACATGAAATCAAATTACTGAACGTTTCCATACATAGAAATTTATCTAATTACATTTTTATTCATACTAAATGTTACTATCAGGAATATAAATTTTCTTCCGATAGTATATTTTTATGTTAAGATAAAAAAACTATTAATGCAGTATAGTGAAGAATGCTTATGTTGTATGAAATATTTTAAAAAAAGCAGATAAATTTTGTTTTAAAGAACGCGAGAGCATTTTCCAAATTTAGACAGGTGATATCATATGAAGAATTTTTTTGTTATTTATGGAAAGCTAATCAGTTCTATGTTCAAGCTCTTTACATTATAACATGAAATCAAATTACTGAACTTTTCTATACATAGAAATTTATCTAATTACATTTTTATTCATACTAAATATTACTACCAGGAATATAAATTTTCTTCCGATAGTATATTTTTATATTAAGATAAACAAACTATTAATGCAGTATAGTGAATAATGCTTATGTTGTATGAAATATTTTTAAAAAAGCAGATAAATTTTGTTTTAAAGAACGCGAGAGCATTTTCAAAATTTTGACACATGATATCATATGAAGATTTTTTTTGTTATTTATGGAAAGCTAATCAGTTCTATGTTCAAGCTCTTTACATTATAACATGAAATCAAATTACTGAACTTTTCCTTACATAGATATTTATCTAATTACATTTTTATTCATACTAAATGTTACTACCAGGAATATAAATTTTCTTCCGATAGTATATTTTTATGTTAAGATAGACAAACTATTAATGCCGTATAGTGAAGAATGCTTATGTTGTATGATATATTATAAAAAAAGCAGATAAATTTTGTTTTAAAGAACGCGAGAGCATTTTCAAAATTTTGACACGTGGTATCATATGAAGAAATTTTTTGTTATTTATGGAAAGCTAATCAGGTCTATGTTCAAGCTCTTTACGTTATAACATGAAATCAAATTACTGAACGTTTCCATACATAGAAATTTATCTAATTACATTTTTATTCATACTAAATGTTACTATCAGGAATATAAATTTTCTTCCGATAGTATATTTTTTTGTTAAGATAGACAAACTTTTAATGCAGTATAGTGAAGAATGCTTATGTTGTATGAAATATTTTAAAAAAGCAGATAAATTTTGTTTTAAAGAACGCAAGAGCATTTTCCAAATTTTGACAGGTGATATCATATGAAGAATATTTTTGTTATTTATGGAAAGCTTATCAGTTCTATGTTCAAGCTCTTCCCATTATAACAGGAAATCAAATTACTGAACATTTCCATACATAGAAATTTATCTAATTACATTTTTATTATATTTTTATGTTACTACCAGGAATATAAATTTTCTTCCGATAGTATATTTTTATGTTAAGATAGACAAACTATTAATGCAGTATAGTGAAGAATGCTTATGTTGTATGAAATATTTTAAAAAAAGCAGATAAATTTTGATATAAAGAACGCGAGAGCATTTTCAAAATTTTGACACGTGATATCATATGAAGATTTTTTTTGTTATTTATGGAAAGCTAATCAGTTCTATGTTCAAGCTCTTTACATTATAACATGAAATCAAATTACTGAACGTTTCCATACATAGAAATTTATCTAATTACATTTTTATTCATACTAAATGTTACTATCAGGAATATAAATTTTCTTCCGATAGTATATTTTTATGTTAAGATAGACAAACTATTAATGCAGTATAGGGAAGAATGCTTATGTTGTATGAAATATTTTAAAAAAAGCAGATAAATTTTGTTTTAAAGAACGCGAGAGCATTTTCAAAATTTTGACACGTGATATTATATGAAGATTTTTTTTGTTATTTATGGAAAGCTAATCAGTTCTATGTTCAAGCTCTTTACATTATAACATGAAATCAAATTACTGAACTTTTCCATACATAGAAATTTATCTAATTACATTATTATTCATACTAAATGTTACTATCAGGAATATAAATTTTCTTCCGATAGTATATTTTTATGTTAAGATAAACAAACCATTAATGCAGTATAGTGAAGAATGCTTATGTTGTATGAAATATTTTAAAAAAAGCAGATAAATTTTGTTCTAAAGAACGCGAGAGCATTTTCCAAATTTTGACAGGTGATATCATATGAAGATTTTTTTTTGTTATTTATGGAAAGCTAATCATTTCTATGTTCAAGCTCTTTACATTATAACATGAAATCAAATTACTAAACGTTTCCATACATAGAAATTTATCTAATTACATTTTTATTCATACTAAATGTTACTACCAGGAATATAAATTTTCTTCCGATAGTATATTTTTATGTTAAGATAGACAAACTATTAATGCAGTATAGTGAAGACTGCTTATGTTGTATGAAATATTTTAAAAAAAGCAGATAAATTTTGTTTCAAAGAGCGTTAGAGCATTTTGACAATGTTGACACGTGATATCATATGAAGAAATTATATGATATCTATGAAAAGCTAATCAGTTCTAAGTTCAAGCTATTAATATTCTTCTATCAATATGAAATCAATGAACTGATCATTGCCAAATATAAAAAAATTCTCTTGTTACATATAAGTTTCATACAAATATCCATTAAATAAAATATAATTTTTGAAACCGTTGAATATTTTTCTTTTAACATTGACCAACTTTGAATACAATTTTATGAAGATTCTTGGTGTTGTATAAATAGTTGAAACCAAATTAAAATATCTCTAATTTCCAGGTCGTGAGAGCATATTTTCAGTTTTAATAGATGAAATCATAAAGAAACATTGGGAAAAAATGAACTGTTGTCTATGGAAAACTAATCAGCTCTAAGTTTATGGACTTAACACATGTGATATCAATATGAAGTCAATCGGACTTATAGTTTGGGCTGTAGAGAGGACACAAAAAAAAAAACAACGTAAATGATGAATTCATAGAGAAGAAATCAAAAGTTGTCTATGGAAAACTAATCAGCTCTAGGTCCTTGCACTTTACACATATGATGTTAATATGAAGTCGATCAGACTTATAGTTTGGGCTGTAGAGAGGACACAAAAAAGATAAATGCTACGGCTTACAGCGTATACGCCATACACACAAACACATCACGACGAAACTCATAGTGTGCATTCTCTACATGATACCCATTGAGAAATTGATGTAAAAAAAATACGCTTAAATTTTGCGAAATCATGACTCTCCCCTATTCCATAGTGTGGAGAGTAATAATAATAAACTGTTTTTTCTAGTATATAATTTTTCTTCCGATAGTATATTTTTATGATAAGATAGACAAACTTTTAATGCAGTATGGTGTAGAATGCTTATGTTGTATGAAATATTTTAAAAAAAGCAGATAAATTTTGTTCTAAAGAACGCGAGAGCATTTTCCAAATTTTGACAGGTGATATCATATGAAGATTTTTATTGTTATTTATGGAAAGCTAATCAGTTCTATGTTCAAGCTCTTTACATTATAACATGAAATCAAATTACTGAACTTTTCCATACATAGAAATTTATCTAATTACATTTTTATTCATACTAAATGTTACTATCAGGAATATAATTTTTCTTCCGATAGTATATTTTTATGTTAAGATAGACAAACTATTAATGCAGTATAGTGAAGAATGCTTATGTTGTATGAAATATTTTAAAAAAAGCAGATAAATTTTGTTTTAAAGAACGCGAGAGCATTTTTCAAATTTTGACAGGTGATATCATATAAAGAATTTTTTTGTTATTTATGGAAAGCTAATCAGTTCTATGTTCAAGCTCTTTACATTATATCATGAAATCAAATTACTACACGTTTCCATACATAGAAATTTATCTAATTACATTTTTATTCATACTAAATGTTACTATCAGGAATATAAATTTTCTTCCGATAGTATATTTTTATGTTAAGATAAACAAACTATTAATGCAGTATAGTGAAGAATGCTTATGTTGTATGAAATATTTTAAAAAAAGCAGATAAATTTTGTTTTAAAGAACGCGAGAGCATTTTCCAAATTTTGACACGTGATATTATATGAAGATTTTTTTTGTTATTTATGGAAAGCTAATCAGTTCTATGTTCAAGCTCTTTACATTATAACATGAAATCAAATTACTGAACTTTTCCATACATAGAAATTTATCTAATTACATTTTTATTCATACTAAATGTTACTACCAGGAATATAAATTTTCTTCCGATAGTATATTTTTATGTTAAGATAGACAAACTATTAATGCAGTATAGTGAAGAATGCTTATGTTGTATGAAATATTTTAAAAAAAGCAGATAAATTTTGTTTTAAAGAACGCGAGAGCATTTTTCAAATTTTGACAGGTGATATCATATGAAGAATATTTTTGTTATTTATGGAAAGCTAATCAGTTCTATGTTCAAGCTCTTTACATTATATCATGAAATCAAATTACTACACGTTTCCATACATAGAAATTTATCTAATTACATTTTTATTCATACTAAATGTTACTATCAGGAATATAAATTTTCTTCCGATAGTATATTTTTATGTTAAGATAAACAAACTATTAATGCAGTATAGTGAAGAATGCTTATGTTGTATGAAATATTTTAAAAAAGCAGATAAATTTTGTTTTAAAGAACGCGAGAGCATTTTCAAAATTTTGACACGTGATATTATATGAAGATTTTTTTTGTTATTTATGGAAAGCTAATCAGTTCTATGTTCAAGCTCTTTACATTATAACATGAAATCAAATTACTGAACTTTTCCATACATAGAAATTTATCTAATTACATTATTATTCATACTAAATGTTACTATCAGGAATATAAATTTTCTTCCGATAGTATATTTTTATGTTAAGATAAACAAACTATTAATGCAGTATAGTGAAGAATGCTTATGTTGTATGAAATATTTTTAAAAAAGCAGATAAATTTTGTTCTAAAGAACGCGAGAGCATTTTCCAAATTTTGACAGGTGATATCATATGAAGATTTTTTTTGTTATTTATGGAAAGCTAATCAGTTCTATGTTCAAGCTCTTTACATTATAACATGAAATCAAATTACTAAACGTTTCCATACATAGAAATTTATCTAATTACATTTTTATTCATACTAAATGTTACTACCAGGAATATAAATTTTCTTCCGATAGTATATTTTTATGTTAAGATAGACAAACTATTAATGCAGTATAGTGAAGACTGCTTATGTTGTATGAAATATTTTAAAAAAAGCAGATAAGTTTTGTTTCAAAGAGCGTTAGAGCATTTTGACAATGTTTACACGTGATATCATATGAAGAAATTATATGATATCTATGAAAAGCTAATCAGTTCTAAGTTCAAGCTATTAATATTCTTCTATCAATATGAAATCAATGAACTGATCATTGCCAAATATAAAAAAATTCTCTTGTTACATATAAGTTTCATACAAATATTCATTAAATAAAATATAATTTTTGAAACCGTTGAATATTTTTCTTTTATCATTGACCAACTTTGAATACAATTTTATGAAGATTCTTGGTGTTGTATAAATAGTTGAAACCAAATTAAAATATCTCTAATTTCCAGGTCGTGAGAGCATTTTTTCAGTTTTAATAGATGAAATCATAAAGAAACATTGGGAAAAAATGAACCGTTGTCTATGGAAAACTAATCAGCTCTAAGTTTATGGACTTAACACATGTGACATCAATATGAAGTCAATCGGACTTATAGTTTGGGCTGCAGAGAGGACACAAAAAAAAACAACGTAAATGATGAATTCATAGAGAAGAAATCAAAAGTTGTCTATGGAAAACTAATCAGCTCTAGGTCTTTGCACTTTACACATATGATGTTAATATGAAGTCGATCAGACTTATAGTTTGGGCTGTAGAGAGGACACAAAAAAGATAAATGCTACGGCGTACGGCGTACGGCGTACGGCGTACAGCGTATACGCCATACACACAAACACATCACGACGAAACTCATAGTGTGCATTCTCTACATGATACCCATTGAGAAATTGATGTAAAAAAAATACGCTTAAATTTTGCGAAATCA
Organism: Molanna angustata; assembly: GCA_963576475.1. Taxonomy (NCBI): domain Eukaryota; kingdom Metazoa; phylum Arthropoda; class Insecta; order Trichoptera; family Molannidae; genus Molanna; species Molanna angustata. Next base: position 17,518,518 of record OY754981.1, read on the forward strand.
TGACTCTCCCCTATTCCATAGTGTGGAGAGTAAAAATACGCTTAAATTTTGCGAAATCATGACTCTCCCCTATTCCATAGTGTGGAGAGTAAAAACAACAATGTATCCTAACTAAATAAAAATGAAGAAATTAATGAACATCATCAATAATACATAGTTGGTAGTTAATTATATTTGAATAACATGCTAAATTTGCTTAAATTATTAATTTCTATTGTTTCAATCCATCTTTGAACAAAATAGACTAACGAGATTTCTAATTTTATATTGAATATATTGTAAGAAACAATTACTATTAATTTCATACATGGATTAGTTGGTTATCCTTAAAACAACAAAATATATATTTGGAACAGCAATGTTTTATTAGTATCAAATGATTTCCATACTAAACAACAAAGGTATTATTATCAAACAAAGCCCAGTATTAATTTTCACAAATGTATATATGTACACAATAATATCTTCTGTTCCCATGTTATTTTCTTAGACCATCTCCAGGCTTACGAGAATATCGAATACATTAAACAATGGGGCTAATTGTAAGTTTTGATTAGTTCACCCGACTCCTCTTAAAGCTTCCCTGAGGTGACAGATAAACATGTACATTTTCAATTTTTGGACTATTTGCAGACTAAAATACATAGCTCCACCTACCTCATAACGGATATCATCCATATTTATTCATTTTATTTTTTTCGAACCATCAAACAAATCCGTTATTTTTTATACAAAACAGCTTTTGTACATAATAACACCATTCTGTTAAACATTTGAAAAAAAGAAAATAGAGACATTGTTTCATTAAAAGAACATATTATGTATAACGCTAAGTCTAGTGACTGAAAACATGATATTTTAAAACCGCCTAATGCACTATGAATTTACGCGTAAAGGTAACTATCGCGTGCATTAAAAAAGGTTTATACCTACGTGATTTAAATTGTCGGAAACCCAAAATATGTTGATTTTTTGCATTTTAAAAACAATCCTTACTTAAAATGAAAAAACTTTATTGGTCATTCACTTTGATTTTATGCACTCTTTAAGCATATAAAATATTTATTTCTCTACGATACATTGTTATGGAGTAATTTAAAAAAAATATATGAATTTAGGCTGAATTTTAAAATTGTGTGGCAACATTCACTAGAGAAATGATGAAAACACTTATGGTATTTTTTCTAGAAACACACTGTTTAACATATTTGAGGAATTTGATTTTTTTTTGTTTTTATTTTGTTTTTTTTTAATGAATATGTCCTTGTTAAACAAGTACATATACATCTTCTACGTTTCCTAAAATAAGCATAAATGCTTGTGCTATAGGTGAACGAAATTTGAAATTGTGGTGTTTAGATAGATTTATATGCCCCCTTAAACAAGTTGTATGAAACACATGAGATCCAACTGTCGATGGCCATAGTTCAGTCGGCCATATAGTTGATGAATACATATCAAACTATAAACTTTTAAATCCAAATTATTGAATATTTTAAGATATCTATGGATTACATAACGCTTTAGTTATTCAATTTTTATATATCTTGGCAAATACTTTACATTTATAATTTACAAATTTCTGTGTGTTTCCCCTAAAAATTAAATAAACAAAAAAATACTAATGTGAGTTCTTTATTACCTGTTGTTTACAATTCTAAATTATTTTTTATCAAAGATTCTCTGTATCTCCACCCCTAACTTCATTAACTAAATATAGTTAGGTATATTATCATACCGGAGGCCATGATAATATAACTGAATATTAACTTCGCCGTAACTCTGATTTTTTTTAATATCGTTTATTCATGATGACATTTCTTACGTAAGCTTACGTCTTAAATTTGCATATTAATTTTCCAATTTATTGTTATTACAGAATTTACTATCATAGTTTTCTATATAATTATTTTATTTTATTTTTCATCTCGTTTATGTACTTTATTGTTTAATTAATTTGTTGTTATTTCCTCTATCAATTTAGTTTTGATTATTGTGTAGTGTGTAGTACCAAGCATTATTAAATATGTTTTATTTCATAGTCATAGTTATATGCAACTATAAAAATATTCGACAAATAAATAATTTAGAATTTTCCCCACTATAAACAGTCAGTAAAGTAGACAAATCGACTGTTAATAATTTTTATTTTTTTTTATTGAAAAATAATAAAAAAAAACATAGGTACTACAAAAAGTAAATAATGATTCTGAGTCACACCAAGTCTAATTTCTAGACTTGTCGGCGTGTTCTTAAGACAATATCTATGTATACTTAAAAAAAATAACAACAACATTACAATAAAAAGAGACATACAAATGTCACACAAAGATGATCTTCCAAATACACACTCCTTCCTATGTTACAAAATTTATCTATTTAAAATAATAAAAATAAATGAAATGAGAAAAAAAATTAAAATCGTTTGTGATCTGTTAATTATATATATATATATATATATATATATATATATATATATATATATATATATATATATATATATATATATATATATATATATATATATATATATATATATATATATATATATATATATATATATATATATATATATATATATATATATATATATATATATATATATATATATATATATATATATATATATATATATATATATATATATATATATATATATATATATATATATATATATATATATATATATATATATATATATATATATATATATATATATATATATATATATATATATATATATATATATATATATATATATATATATATATATATATATATATATATATATATATATATATATATATATATATATATATATATATATATATATATATATATATATATATATATATATATATATATATATATATATATATATATATATATATATATATATATATATATATATATATATATATATATATATATATATATATATATATATATATATATATATATATATATATATATATATATATATATATATATATATATATATATATATATATATATATATCCACACCTCAATAGCCATTCCTTGACCAGTCTTTTAAGATAGTTTTTGCTTTTGCATTTCTTAATAGAATTGTCCCTACAATGAATAATAAAGTGGACTAATAAATAAGTAGGTATTTTCCCTACTATTGACAGTAAAGTAGACAAGTCTACGGTTAATAATTGTCCCTACAATGAACATTAAGTTGACAAATAAATAGTTAGGTATTTTCTCAACTACTAACAGTAAAGTAGATAAATCGATGGCTGATAATTGTCCCTACAATGAACAGTAAGTGGACAAATAAATAGTTAGATATTTTTTCTACTATAAACAGTAAAGTAGACAAATCGACGGTTAATAATTGTCCCTACAATGAACAGTAAAGTGGACAAATAAATAGAACTATTTGCCTTACTATAAACAGTAAAGTAGACAAGTCGACGGATTTTCCCTACAATGAACAGTAAAGTGGACAAATAAATAGTTATGTATTTTTCGTACTATAAACAGAACCTAAAGGAAACAAATCGACGTATAATAATTATTGTCCTTATAATGAACAGTAAAGTGGACAAATTAATATTTAATATGTTTTTATTGACAAACTTTTTTTAACATCTCAATAGAGACGAAGTTGGGATATTGTAGAAGAACCAGGAACTCGAGGCACCTACAGAGGTTACGACCTGTCATCGGTTGGTTTACGTGATCACTTTATGCGCTTGCGCAACGTTCACCAATTATGCCTTCTTATTGAGTTCCCTTTTTAATGTAGTATTTAAGATTTTTCCCTACCATAAACTGTAAAGTAGTCAAATTGACTGTTAAGAATTGTCCCTACAATGAACAGCAAAAATAGACAAATCAATGGTTAAGAATTATCCCAGCTATGAACAGTGAACGGAAATGTTTCCCGATTATGCCCACATGCACGGTCTTTGTCGAAATATTATCCAAATAGAATTATATTTATTTATATCGGGATCCGAATTAAGTCAATCCGGAGTAAGTAGTTGGTGCTCAACACAGAACTTGGCGATACTTGAATTTGTAAATAATTCATCGGGTAATAATGATTAATATTGTTGAAGGGTACACTGGACGAGACGTGGAGAATACATAATTAAAACTGGTTCAAACTTGGGGTCATCGAGATAGGTTCGTGACAACTTCCCAATATTTTATATAATACGTCAAAGGACTTTCGTGAGTAAATTTTTGGGCCTTTGAATACATATTTACATCCCTATCAATCACATTAATATAATAACGAATATATATAATATATAAGGAAATATGCAATTTTACTATGCATAGATGTCTTGTATAACGTTTTGTTATTACTTAATACCATTTTTTTTTTCAAAAAATTAAGTACTTTTGCTTTAGGATGGAATTCCATAGATTTCATAAACAACTTCCAAAATGGCGGTGTTGTGTATACACATAGATTTTTATTATAATATACTACATAGATGTAGTACTCTGTGCAAAAAGTGAGTCATGGAATAAGGACTGTCTCGGGGCAGTAAAACAAATAGCTGCCATAGAAAAAACAAAATTATGTCGCTTGTCAATTCTCTATAATTTTTAGCTGTCACTTATTTTGCATTTCAATTTTTAACAGACTTCATAATACATATTACAAAATCGCTGGGGAAGATAAGAATTGTATTATAAATACTTATTATTATTTTATAGTATTCGCTGCTGAAAATTCAATCAAAATAAATTAAACCACTTCTAAGTTGTCCAGTTACAAATTTCCTGTAATTCAATTATATGCAAATAAGTTTGTAAAAAGAAAAAATCAATGATTTCACTGTGAAACGGCAATTATTCTTTTCATAATATATTTTCAAAATCTTCATGTACATAATGTTTTTTTTTTCCTAAAATAAATTTGAAGACAAGTCATATTATATTAAAGTCCTTATTCTCTATAAACCAACGATGTTTTTATTTTCATCCACTGGCTGTTAGAATTTCGTTGGCGTCAAATATCTTGAGCCATTTCGCAAAGAAGGTAGCGATTTGAAGCAAAACACACAAATTTGCGCTCTGCGCGCCCGGAAGCCTGATTCAAGATATTTGGCGATATTTATACAATGTGCGCTGTGTATGCATTTCAATATGATGTTTTTTCTATGGCAGCCATTTGTTTTACTGTCCCGCGAGACACTCCTATGGAATATCGCGCGTTTGACGTTTTGGTTGGAAACATATTTCAGTTTTCCTTACATTTCAACACATCGTAGATAACTGTTCTCTAAACCTAAACAGTTAAAACGTTTTTTTTCGACAAATAAATCCGAAAACAATAAATTCACATTAGTCGTTATTTTCTATAGAAAAACGATGTGGTCTGGAACCAAAACGTCAAAAATCTCCCGGAAAAATGATTGACTTCGATTTATACAAAATTTGCTAACTACGACATCTAGTATGTTATAGTAAAAATCTTTGTATATACAAAAAGCTTAATTTAAAAATTATGTCAAACATTATTATTATACAAAATGATTACCATGTTTTAAATGCATTTTATTTTTACTGTAGTGTGCTTTAAAAGTTAAATTAATAAGTAAATATATATATATATATATATATATATATATATATATATATATATATATATATATATATATATATATATATATATATATCTATATATATATATATTATATATATATATATATATATATATATATATATATATATATATATATATATATATATATATATATATATATATATATATATATATATATATATATTATATATATATATATATATATATATATATATATATATATATATATATATATATATATATATATATATATATATATATATATATATATATATTGTACCGAAATTTATATTTATTTATTTTATTATGGTTCAAAGTCTTATTTATTTTTACAATTTTATATTTCTACAATTTATATTTTTACAAGGTTTGTCTAGTTTTTCCAACTCACTGCTCAATCTTTTGTTTCATTTTTCTTGGGTTCTTATTTTCAAAATATTTCTATTTAAATTTTCAATTTTAATAGAAATAGTACTTAATTTCATAACACGGCCTCCCTCTTAGTTCAGTTCGTCCCGAACAGAATTCTCTAGATGAATAAATCGGCATTTTGAACCTTCTCTACAGTGAGATGCTTTGAAAAAGTAACATGGTACACTTTTTTTCATATTTTTACTGTATCTTGGATTATAGCAGCAAACTAGAACATTAATTCCAGTATTATGAAAAATCTCTTCTATCATATTCCGAACCACTTTCCAATCCATACCATCACTGATCTTTGGAATGCCGAGCTTCATAAGATTCAACTGTAACATTTGATCCCGCATACTTCGTAGACAGTTCCACATCTGAGCATACTCTGCTCGTTCCTCAGACGTTTCCTTATTCGTCATGTAGAATAAATGCTGTTTTCCATGCTGTGAATGGACCGCATCTCCAATCTTCAGATTCTTGGCTTTTAGCTCATATAACATCCCATACTTTCTCATGATAACTTTGGCTATACCACTAGTCATCTTCATGTCTTGAGCCACACAGTAAGCTAAAACATTATCTTCTGGGATATCGAAGAGGTCTTGCTCAATTTCCACAGTCACACCATGGCGAGTGCGTCGATAAGGAGTCATCATGAATTCCTCGAAGGTCTTTTCTTCACTTTGGACATTGCAAACTTGAGCAACTGGATTTTTTTCCTCATCCTTGTTATCACCTAAAAAGGGAGCCAGGCGATTGAAATGTACCACTCTTGGCTTTCCATTTGGTTTTCTTCGTATACGATAAACCACATCATTTATCCTTTTGATCACTTCATACGGTCCTTCCCAGGATTTCTGAAGCTTTGGTGAGTAGCCTCGTCGTCGTTGTGGATTAAATAACCAAACCAAGTCTCCAGCCTGATAACCACCTTCCACAGCTTTAATGTCGTATCGCTCCTTCATCTTGTCACTAGCTACTTGAATATTGGACCGTACACGGTCATGTATAGCATTCATTTTCCTCCGAAGATCTGACACATAATCTTCTCCAACTAGATCTTCTCCAGGCTTAGATCCATACTGCAGGTCGCAAGGTAACCGTAACTCACGGCCAAAAATCACACTTGCCGGTGTTTGCCCTGTTGTCTCATGAATTGCCGCTCGATAAGCTAATAAGAACAAGTGGATGTATTCGTCCCAATCCTTCTGGTGATCGGACACTGCTTTTGACAAAAATCTTCCAATTGTTCGATTCATTCGCTCCACCATTCCATCCGACTGTGGATGCAAAGCAGTTGTTCTCGTCTTTCGAATTCCTAATGCTTCACAAATTCCCTGGAATACGGCTGATTCAAAGTTTCTTCCCTGGTCCGAGTGTAACTCCAATGGTACTCCAAAACGACTTATCAGTTCCCTTACCAAGACTTCAGCAACAGTGGTAGCTTCTTGATTCGGTAGTGCATAGGCTTCTGTCCATTTACTAAAATAGTCCATTGCTACCAGAATATATTTATTCCCTCTTTCCGTTGTGGGAAACGGCCCCGCTATGTCAATGGCTATCCTTTCAAATGGGCTACCAACATTATACTGCCTCATTGGCGCACGCCTTCGTTTCTGAGGTCCGTTTGAAGTGGCACAAGTTACACATCTTCTACACCAATCTTTTACATCTCCATTGTAATTGACCCAATAAAAACGTTGACGAATTTTTTCTGTGGTTTTTTTAACTCCCAAGTGTCCCCCAGACACATCATTGTGAAGCAGTTTAAGAACTTCAGGAATTCTCTTCCTTGGAATCAATAGTTGTTGTCTCTGCTGTGTTCCATCTTCATTCTCCAATACACGCTTTAACAACCCATTTTCCACGACAATGGATTGCCACTGAGCCCAGTATGACTTAATATTTGGAGATAGTGAAGCTATTTCTTCCCATAAAGGTCTTTGATCATTTTCCTTCCACTGCATTACAAACCTGAGATCTGGGTCTTCCAATTGGTCTGCTCGTATTTCATCATCTTGCCAAAAATTGTCAACGACTGTGGTTCTACAAGCTAACTTTTCCTCAGCCTTATTACAGTGCTGGCAATCCTCTGGACATGGTCGCCTTGACAGTGCATCGGCATTTCTATGATGAAGTCTGGCTCGATGTTCAGAATCATAGTCATATTCTTGCAATCTCTCTATCCATCTTGCCACTTGACCTTCAGGATTCTTGAATCGCAAAAGCCACACAAGTGCCGAGTGATCTGTCCTTAAAAGAAATTTCCGTCCATATAAATACTTGCGAAAGTGCTCAACTGACTTGATAACAGCAAGCAATTCTCTTCGTGTTACACAGTAATTGCGTTCTGGTTTCGACAATACTTTACTGAAGTAAGCAATCACGCGTTCTGCCCCATCTTGTACTTGGGAGAGCACACTTCCGATACCAACGTTACTTGCATCTGTATCCAGAATAAACATTCCTTCAGCTCGAGGATAACTCAAAACCGGAGAATTAATTAGAACCTGTTTTAATTCTTCAAATGCATGTTGGCACTTGAAATCCCATATGAATTCACTGCTTTCCTCCGTGAGTTTTGTCAGCGGCTTTGCGATGTCAGCAAAGCCTGGAACAAATCGTCGATAGTAGGTACTCAGACCCAAAAAGCTTCTTACTTCATGTTTGTCTTTAAGTACTGGCCAATCTCGAACAGCTTTAATCTTCTCAGGATCTACTGCTACTCCCTCCTCAGAGACAACATGACCTAGATAGTTGACTTGCTTTCGGAACAATATACATTTCTTGCAATTGAGTTTAAGGTTGGCCGACCTCAATCGTGAAAATACCTGTTCCAAATTTCCTAAATGTTCTTCAAAACGCTTCCCAAGTACGATGATGTCATCTAAGTATACCAAACAGGTCTCCCACGATAATCCTCTTAGCACACTTTCCATTAGTCGTTCAAACGTAGCAGGTGCATTGCAAAGTCCAAATGGCATCACTTTGAACTGCCACAATCCACTTCCAACAGAAAACGCCGTTTTTTCTCTATCCTTGGGTTCCAATCCAACCTGCCAATAACCACTCTTTAGATCCAAAGTTGAGAAGATCTTACAACCAGCCAATGTATCTAGGGTGTCATCGATTCGAAGCAGTGGATAACTATCCTTCTTAGTTACATTATTCAATAAGCGAAAGTCCACACAGAACCGAGTTGAGCCATCTTTTTTTTTAACTAACACTACTGGTGAACACCATGGGCTGCTTGATGGTTCAATAACGCTATCCCTTTCCATGTCTTGAATAATTTGATCTGCTTCCGCCCGCTTTGCTAATGGTAGCCTTCTAGGTAATTGGCGGATAGGCCTTGCGTCACCCGTATCTATTTGATGTTGAACAACATTGGTTCTTCCTTTAGAAAGACTCGCATTCTCAAAAACATCTTGATAATGAGCAATGAGGTATCTAATTTGTTTGCTTTGTTCTTTGGTAAGTTCCTTACAAGCATCTTTTACAAAGTCTTCAAGATGTTTTGGTACATCCTCTGAAGAAACTTGTGCGATGCAGGCGTTTTGTGTTACTGATGAAACTGATGAACACACACTTAAATAAGCTCCTTTTTTGACAGTTACTGGATATTCATTTATGTTCATTAATCTGACTAAAATTTCCTTTTGGTTTTGAATCAGTGCTCTTGCAATTAATACTCCTTTTCCTGCTTCATTGTTGGCGTTGGACTCCACAACCAAAACATGTCCATTCGGGATAACACAGTCTAAATTGACTCGTACTAACATCTCACTTTGTTTTGGAATAGTTACAACATCCGCTGCAAGAACACGTGTAGAAAATTCCTCACGCTCTTGTACGAGAACATCTTCATCTCCAATTTTCAAAGATCGCCTCTTTAGATCCAACTGGAATCCATATTTCGCCATTATGTCCATTCCGAGAATAACTTCCTCCTCTATATTCGCCACTAGCACCTGATGATCGAAGATAGAACTACCAATTTGAAAGTTGGCATATATCTCACCACATATAGATGCCGACTCCCCAGTAGCTGTTCGTAATGTCCATTTAGTTGGTGTAATACACTTTTTGTTATAAAGCAAATCTGGTCTCATGATTGTCATCGTTGCTCCAGTATTCAGCAAAAGTTTCAAATTCTTTCCATTTACTTTGCCATTTATAAACATACTGGTATCTCGACCACTGAATGATGCAACAACTGCAGATCTCTTTGAGGCATTGGTAATGTAGGTCAACAGTTGCCCCTTCCCATCAACCCTTTTTAGTTTTCCTGTGGCTGTTGCTGTTGCGTTGTTGCTTCATTTGGACACCGATTACGTAGATGTCCAGCTCGTCCACAACCCCAGCAGCGAAACTGTCTTTTTCTTCCTTGCAATGCCTTCATCACCTTTTCGACAATGCATTCGATGAGTTTTTGATTCTCTTCAACGGCCTCAACAACGCGGGCTTGAGCATGACCTCGTAAAGATTTTTTTATAGAATCAAATTCGAGTGCCTGGGTTAAAGCGTCACTCAAAGTTTGTGGTCTAGCTAGTTTTACAGCTTGTTGTGTCTCGCTTGCCCACAATCCATCCAAGAACTTTTCTACTGCAAGGCTTTCACACACATCATCAGGAACCGTAGGGTATGCATATCTAATTAGACGCGCTATATCCGCCTCAAATTCCTGGAGAGTTTCATTAGATTTTTGATTACGATTCTTAAGTTGTGACCTGTAAAACTGTTCCATGTGCTTATGTCCAAATCGCATCTCAAGTCTCTCAATCAACAATTTTAAATCTCGTCGCTCAGCTAGTGGAATTGTCTCCAAAACTTGTAAAGCATCACCTCGTAATGATACACTCAACACTGAGGCCTTTCTTGTCATGGACCAGCCATTTATCATGGCCACTGTCTCGAACAATGTTAAATATTCTTCCCAGGGGCACTTTCCATCAAAGGTTGGCATATCATTTCGCACGCACTCCACTGTTGGTACTCTTGTATCTTCTACACACTTAAAATTTGTATCTACAGCTGAATTTTGCTCGGAATTCATTTGCGTGATTGAAGGAAGCACTTGATTCTCCAAAACTTTCATTTGTTTAGTTAATTCATTTATCTTCTCATCAAAGGTCATAGAATAATTCTGGAATTTCTTTTCTATATTATTTGAATGCTCTTGAAGCATCGCTACTTCTCCTTTGATTTCTTTAATTTCTCCTTTTATATCTCTGGAATGTTCTTGAAACTTCTCTTCTATGTCTCTGGAATGTTCTTTTAAGACTTTACAAAGATCGTTGTTAGAGCAAGGCATTTCAAAAAGGTATGTGTCTGGATCCTCACCTATATATATATATATATATATATATATATATATATATATATATATATATATATATATATATATATATATATATATATATATATATATGGGTAACCCTGTTTCACCACCAGTATCAGATATATACTTAACAGATTTCGAAGTAAAAGCATTCGATTCATCCCCCTACAAACCATCATTTTACAAACGCTATGTGGACGACAGCTTTGCAATTTGGGGACACGGAATGGACAAACTAAAACAATTTTTAAATCACCTCAATAATATCCATCCGAAAATTAAATTCACCATGGAAATAGAGGAAAACGGCCGACTTCCCTTTTTAGATGTATTATTAATAAGAACAAAAAATGGCCTCCTCTCTCACACTGTTTATCGAAAAGAAACCCACACAAACCGATATTTACATGCAACTTCACACCACCATCCCGCTCAAATAACGTCCGTAGCTAGAACCCTGATAGACCGGTCCAAAAAACTGACTGACGAAACAAATTTAACTACAGAAATGGCTAACATAAATAATATTCTACAAAAGAATGGATACACCAAGACTATACTACGCAAGGCACAAAAACAATCAAAAATTAACAATAATCCCGAGACAGAAATTAAATATATAAGTACGTGCCGTCTCCCCTACATTCGAGGAGTTACAGAAAAACTTAGTCGGATATTAAAAAAGAATAAGATCCGAACAGTCTTTGGAACAGATCGAAAAATCGGAGACCTACTACCGAAACCAGTCGACAAGCCACCAAACGAGCACATGGGCGTCTACTCAATTCCATGCAGAGACTGTCCATTGACATACTTTGGCATGAGCAACCGCCGAATATCTCACCGCATGTCAGAACACGAATTAGATATAAAAAACAAAAAAACAACCTCAACAATAGCAATGCACACTATGATCGAAGGCCACAATATAGACTTCAAAAATACACGGACGATAGCTAAACTCTCAGACAATAGACACCGGATTCTCAGAGAGGCCCTAGAGATCAACAAACACGAATTCTCAATGAATACGAGAGACGATGCTAAGAGATTGCCGGCTGCATATCACACAATAATAAATAAAATAAAATACAACAAACAATTCAATAAACAAAACGAATACGTCGACAACCCTGGCATGGAGATAACCAGCAATTACAATACAATAATAGACTCAACCCGAGGAGATTCTAGTACGACACCCTCCGCGCCCCCTCCGCCACCACCACCAACTAGAAACGATGAAACGAACAACGGGATACCGCCCCCGCACCTACCGCCACCGCCACCTCTGCGACGAAGTTCGAGAATAAAGAAAACAGTTAACTCTAGACCACCAGAGAGTGCTCGACAATGATTGTCCTAGTGCAATCGAAATATCGCACAATTATAGTGAATTAGTATATATACGCGAAGTTCCCGAAAAAAATTCAATATGCATATACCTCTTCGCGAAAACTTTTATTTGAACATATATATATATATATATATATATATATATATATATATATATATATATATATATATATATATATATATATATATATATATATATATATATATATATATATATATATATATATATATATATATATATATATATATATATATATATATATATATATATATATATATATATATATATATATATATATATATATATATATATATATATATATATATATATATATATATATATATATATATATATATATATATATATATATATATATATATATATATATATATATATATATACATATATATATATATATATATATATATATATATATATATATATATATATATATATATATATATATATATATATATATATATATATATATATATATATATATATATATATATATATATATATATATATATATATATATATATATATATATATATATATATATATATATATATATATATATATATATATATATATATATATATATATATATATATATATATATATATATATATATATATATAATATATATATCAAAAATTTAATATTTATTGAATACGGTGAAAAATAATAAAGTACCTAATTATATTGTTTTTATTTATTCACTAATTTTAATACAAAGGTATGCGATACATATTGAAAGGACTGTTATTTATTATGTAAATATAATTACAGCGTTTACCTTGAGTTTGCTTAATTAACCAAAAAATCTCTTTTTTTCCTTTTCTCCAGTCCATGGTGCCTTTACCGTTTCCTTTGTTTTTCTTTCAACATCTTTTATTTTGCCTCTAGGCGATCTCATTTACAGACTCAATTAACTGGATGTAATTGCGCCTAATTGTGTTTTTTATACCTCGATGTAATTAGCAAATAAAATTGTTTATTCCTGAATCAGTCGATCCCGGAATGGAGTCCATTGTTATAGTAATGGGATATTATTAATTGAATTAGCGATCATCAAGGGTGGATGAAAAACAACCCTTGGATTTACGACTAACAAAATGGTTTGTAGTTGTACGCCATTGACAGTCGACAGTAAATTTAGTTCACATTAACACGATATGTGTTTTGCTGCGTGAATGTACCATAGTATATTTATACTATTCATCACCACCATATTATGAAGACCATATTTTTATCATAATTTATTTATTATCTATATTTGGTTTATCGGCAGAAAATATTTGGTGAAACTCCGTGATGGTTATAATTATTAAGCGTTTGAATTAAGCCTCGGAGTGACTCGGCCAAGTTCGATTTTACCCGAAGTCAGTAGACTTCGTCACACACGAAGATTGCCTCTCTCTCTGTCGCGCCTAGTTGAAATAAGTACGAATGAGACGAAAACAACTGCGATCAATTTGAATTGCATTTGTTTGGCTTCAAAATGTATAAAGCGAAGCTGTTGTTTTCTACCTTTTAGTGTAAATTAATTTTAGTGTAAATTAAACTTTTGATTGAATAAAATATATGTATTCGTTAAGTTGGCGCAAGATCGTGATGAATTTGGTGTGATGGTCGCAAACCTCCGCTAGGAGCGACACAAGAAGAAGAAGAAGAAAAAGACGAAGAGGAAAGTCAAGAAAGACATATTTTACTCCTTATATAACGCAATAACGTCTATACCATATTGGAGAGCAAATTCAACTACTGTGTAGTTTCAACTAAAAGCATATTCTAACAGTTGTATAAATAAAAGAAAATATTTCCCTAAACATTTACATACAATACAAATCTAATACACACTTTGATTATTGGTCTTTACCGCTCGCACAAAATTAACGAGTATGCTGTGGCTGACGCAATACTCCTCACTACCAAGTCACTCCACAAAGTATTCAAATGTTGTATAGAAAATTAACAACATATTTATGAAATTATGTAGTTTGTTCAATATTTTTTATTTAAATATTTTTTTATGAAAGCTTGATATTTCTTCAATGCCATTTTATATATGTAAGTGATGTGCTTTTTTACCAATTTGAAAATAAAAATTTAAAATTTAAAGTTTCCTGAGCTTGGGGTCACCTTGAAATATTTGACAGTTTAAAAAATTGAGGCACTATTCAGATGTCCTTCAAAATCTAATGAGGTCTAAGTGAGTATGAGGTATACAAAATTTGCATAATTTGTTCGATAAAGTAAAATAAACCCGCCGTAGGTACATAACATACAGCACATAGTAGACAGTACACAGCACACACACAGATACATTGTGATTAAACTTTCAGAATACAATCTCAGCATAATACTAGTTGATAATCTGCAATAAAAAAATAGCCTAAAAATTGCGAAATCGCGAAATATATCGGTTCAATAACTTGAATTTTTACTTATTGATAATATTAATTTCAAAAATATAATAATTCATGTAATATGTTGTTATTCAACTGGTCACCCTATTTATTGCGTATCCCCTAATAAAACTTTGTCATCTCTTCTCTATACTACCAACTATAATTTACAAAATATTATTATGATACTTCGATAACATTATACTTTATTTTCGTTTTATGTGCCACTTAAATTGCATTACATCGAAAACAGCAAGAAATATGGCGCACCTATTATTTTTATAGTTCCGGCATTCAAATTTACCGCTTTCTTCTCCTCTGCGCTCGTAAAGTTACCACTCCGCCATAGACAATTTTACCGCCAAAATGTTTACCAGTATGAAAAGTTCCTACCTACTTCTTCATTATTTGCTTTTAACCATATTATATCCATCGCTCCGGTTGCATCGCATTAACCGAATCATATTTCCTTTGATAGTTCATCCGCCATTTTAGAATTTATGGCAAACGTATATTTCAACATCGAATATTATTATATGTATTGATTATAATATGTATGTGCTATGGAACGCAAACATACACGAAAAATTATGCATTTATTCTCTAAATATTAAAACATACGTAGTTTATTGAAAATAATTCATTAATAACTTCGTTATCAACCACGTATTTGGGATTGCAAAATAAAAATGCGCATAGTGCTCACAAAAAATATAACAATGTTGTCAATTATTTTTAATCGTGTATTTGACAGCTACTCTACGACAAAGTCAACATTAAATCATTTGAAGTTATACATTTTATTTAAAATCTACTAACATTTAATTTTACTAACATTTAATTTCATTTAAATTTTACTAACTATCAGTAATCATTAAAATATCACAGACTCGATACTCTCGAATGTAGAAGAGTCTTACACGACCAGTCCCTGCTGCGTAGAATTCTGAACGGTGCTATCGACTCGCCTGAGCTTGTTAACCTAGTAGGTATCCGTGTTCCAAGTAGAACAGTTCGCCGACCTGAACTTTTGCATGTACCAGTATGCAGAAGTAATGTCAGGAAGAATTCCACTATTCCACGCATATGTGATTCTCACAACACGTTATTGTCAGCTGGGGTGGACATGTTCAGTGCAAAATATGAAAGGTTTCGTGAAGAAATACTGAAGGTGATGCGCTCTTCATCCCCCCCCCTTCCCATCCCTCCTTATCTCTTATCAGTCCCATACATAACTTTAATTTTCTTAATTATTATTTTTTTTCTTTGTTTGTTGATTTCTTAGTATGAACTGTCTTTTGTTATTGTTGTTAACTTATTATTGATGGAATGCTTTTATTGTCTCTGACTACATATATACATACATACCATCACGCCTTGTCCCTCACGGGGTAGGCAGAGAGAACCGAACGCCACATTTTTCTATCTTGACACGCATTCATCGCCTCATCAACATTCATACATCGTCTTATACATGTTCGTCTGTTGTTCACGCTTCTTACATTTCCATCTTTCAAAATATCGTTTACATGGTCGTGCCATCCTTTTCTTGGGCGCCCGCGACCTCTTATTCCGTTCCTGTCAGCTTTGTATATTTTCTTCGTCAGGCGTTCTTCGTTCATTCTCCCCAAGTGGCCAAACCATCTCAATGTGTTAACTTTCATTCTGTTAATTACATCTTTCTTTATCTTACATTCTTTCCTTGTATCTTCATTCCGAATTCTATCATACATCGTTCTGTTACAAATTCTTCTAAGCGATCTCATTTCAACTGCATTTATTCTGCTTTCGTGCGACTTCTGCCATGTCCAGGTCTCACTTGCATATGTCAGGGTTGGCACTACGATTGCGTTATGAATGGCAACTTTAGCGTCTCTTGATATGTCGCGATCATTCATAACTGGTCTAAGTGCTCCATTCACTCTGTTTCCTGCCATAACTCTTCTTTCAATATCCTTATCAGGCCGACCATTCCGTTGGAACATACTACCCAGGTAGACATACTCGTCGACTTGTTCAAGCCATTCATTCTCTACTTTTATTCGACACACTGTTCTGCTTTCACTCTTTTCAAAGACCATTACCTTTGATTTGCTGGCATTCATTTTAAGTCCGTTTTCTATGCATCCTTCACATACCATACTTACAAGATACTGGATCAAAGAGTACGAAAGGTTACAGAGAGCAAGATTTGGGATGCTCAAGGGGCTTTTGTTGACGGCAGAGGATGTATAGACCAAATTTTTTCTTTACGTATGGTCACAGAAAAGGTTTTGGTAAAAACCAAAAACTTTTCTGCGCCTTTATAGACCTTGAAAAGGCCTATGATAAAGTTGTAAGAGAAAAACTATGGAATATACTATCGATGTACGGAGTGAAGAGTAAGCTGATACGTGCAATCGCCTCATTATATGAGAACAGCAAAGCATGTGTTCGTGTTAACGACACAACAACAACTTGGTTCTCTATAAATAATGGCGTTAGACAGGGGTGCGTGTTGTCCCCTTGGCTCTTTAATCTCTACATTGATTTCTGCATAAGAGCCCTTAAGTATGAAAGTAAGGGTCTGAAACTGAGTACTGTAACAGTACGTGATCTGATGTATGCAGACGACAAAGTATTGTTAGCAGAAAGTATGGAAGAGTTACAGTCTCTGACTATGTCATGTAAATTGTATAATCAAAACAGTAAATGAGCTGTTTGCTTCCCAAATATAAAATAAATAAATAAAATAAAATCTATTTACTTCTTTCAATTTCAGATTTAACATTCAAATGATTTTAATGAATATATTTTATAAAATTCGGAAGGACTACAAATTGGTTGGGGATAAGATTTACAGTCTTGGTAATTTGAATGTCCAACGTTTATTATTTTGTTAGATAATGTGTGTTTTTGTGAATTTGTTTCTACATGGCTTTCAATACCATCAGGTATTTCAATAAAAGTTTTTTTTTCATATTGTTGACAATTTCTGCAGAAGAAAAAAATAGCAGCGAAGAGATATTTAAGACATTCACCCCCAAATGAAAACACGATGCAGCAGTACGTTCAGAATGAATGCCAAGAGCACTTAGTAACACTTGCCTTTCAGAATTCAGAACAAACGCTCTAAAGACACTCGCTTTCAGATTGAAGGTCGAGTGTACGCTCCAAACGCTCTGTAAAATCGTCGGATGAAAAACGCTCTGACTGTTATAGTATCTGTTAACTCTATTTTATTTGTGTTAATATTATTTTGTTTCTGCGGTGTTAATTATGTAGTTGACATTACCTATATCTGATGACAATATACATTCACAAAGAAGTTAATTTAAGAAAATTATTTAAAAGTGTCCAATAAAAGGTCAGTGAGCATTATTTAGTCCACTTCTCAATTGTTGTCTTTCGATGAAAATATAACCTTGAAAGATATGATAAATGACATCTGACATTTAAAACGCCCTATGTTGCGTTCAAATTGAAAACCATACTACCGCGCAGCACGAAGTGATGTATGCAAGCTTGAATTTATAAACCAACACTTGAATAACGGCAAACTTCATTATACAGCTAAAAACAGCGTAAAAACACAATTTATTTTCACACGGTGGAAACATTATATAGTGATATAGCTCCCTTCTCCGAAGATCCTGACTAGGTAAATTGTTTTTTTATTTTTCACAATACCGAACGCTACCTACCACAGAGATACAAATGAATAATGATGACAAATAAAATGGATATATTTTTTCCGTGTAATTTATCTTAACCCGTTCATACTTCAATTGGAGTCTAACTAAATAACCAGGGAATAGATCTCGTTGAATCCGCGGTGGTTAAACTCAGCTCAAATAATGAATTGCTCTACTATAAAGACCTCGTAGATATTTCGATTGCAATCAATTTCTGGCACTCTACAAAGCTCGTCGACTATGCTCGTGGCTTTCAATTTGGAACCGCTTAATATTAAATCAACTACATTGATTGTGCTCAAAGCAAACCTATTCATAAATAATAGTGTATTCATGCTGAATCGGACTGCAGTTGTTAGAATAAAAGTAAGTCGTGAATAATTTATTAGTTTAATAATTACGTTGGTTACAAAAAAATATGTATAATTCAAATTAATGTAAAGGAAAAACTAAGAGTCTCCCAAAGAGCCATGGAAAGAGCCACGTTAGGATTAAGTCTGAGAGACAGGGTGCGAAACGACACCATCAGGGAAAGAACAAAAATGGTTGATGTCGTCCACCGCATTCTTACCCTGAAGTGGAGATGGGCGGGCCACGTGGCTAGATATCCCGAAGACAGATGGCCAAGGATAGTGTTGGCTTAGAGACCGAGAATAACAGTCAGAGTTGTTGTAAGACCGCCAATGAGATGGAGAGATGACACCAGCCGTCATGCTGGTGTCAATTGGTTCCTCAGAGCATAAGATAGAGTGGCGTGGAAGGAGATGGAGGCCTTCGTCCAGGAGTGGACGGGATTAGACTGAGAAGAAGAATAATGTAAAGGATTGTATATAATGTAATGACGGATATAGAGAGAAGGGAATATTGCACCTACCTGGTGGCGAACTTCTTCAACTTTCTTCTTGCACCCACTTAAACCTCTATATCACAACACTATTAGATTGGTATATCACATCATTTCCAAACACGGTTTGGATATAAAATACGCACGGTGCGTAGTTTTAAAAAAACAAAAAGTAAAAGAAATACAAAATATGTAGGTATATTTCGTCTTGTATCGAATTTCTTCAACTGTCAGTGAGACGTACACGGCGACGAGTTGTAGACAATTATATGACAGTTGACTTCGGATGTAGGTAGCAATATTTTTGGGAGAAGGGTTGGAAGTGTTGCCAAAGTGTACGTTTTTTTTCGAAAGGTTGACAATATTTAAATGTATCGCCATCAAACTAGGTAAAGCCTGTGTCACGATGGTTATCTCATTTCCATACATAAATATAAAACATGAAATACATTCAAAACATTAATTAATTATTAATTATCACAAACATAAATACGATAAACATAAATATAAAAAAAACTAAATCCCAAAACACACAGAATTATTTCCGTGGGTAATTTAAATCTCAGTTGCCCTTCTTCACACGTCATCCAGTTTACTTTTACTTAGGATCATGACAACTCAGGGCTGCGTTCACAATGAACGCCGAGTGCACTTAGTGACGCTCTAAGCCGTTTATAATGACCGGAAACAGAGTGTACGCACCAAACGCTCGTTAAAATTGTCGGATGAAAAACGCTCTGACAGTTATAGTATCTGTTGACTTCTATTTTATCTGTGGAATGATGACTTATAGTTTTGTTTCTGTGGTATCTATTATGTCAGATGACATCATTTGACATTATTTATGATGACAATATGCATTCACAAAGAGGTTGATTTACAAAAATACCATACAAAAACTTCCAATAAAAGGTCAGAGATAATTATTTACTCCACTGCCCACTGTCTTTTGATAAAAATATAACCTAAAAAGATACATGTATGATATTTGACATTTAAAACGCCCGATGCTGCGTTCAGATTGAATCGCCGCTCGAAAGCGTTCAATGAGATTGGTGCGAAAAACGCCATAATCTGCAACTTCGGGTACATCCGTCGCCCGATGTCGAGTGTTATATCTGAACACAGCCCTGAGATACCTCGTGGCTTACTACAATGGTGATCATATTTAGTTGTAATATTTTTTATACTAATTAAAATTTTAAAAATATTTTAGAATCGAAAGTATATCAAATGAACTGATGTTATTCAAATATATTTATTGATATTCTGCTACTAAACTTAATGTTATCATTAAAATATATATAAGAAGGTACAGTGTCTGTAGCGGTGATAGCCCAGCGGTAATGTCGTCGCATCACATGCGTGAGGTCGACGGTTCGAATCCGGGCGGAGCACGCACCTCTGGATTTTTTAAAAAAATCTATGTGCGGATTTATATCACTAGCTATGTGTAGCCATGATCCAATTTGTCTGGTTCCTCTTTCTAAGGGTTACGAAGGTCAGATGGCAGTCGCTTCAATGTAATAACCAGACTCGCCAATTCCAGCAGGATCATGGTCAAAGCGTACCCCGATAAAAACGGGACGAAAGCGCTAAGGGGAAAGAAGAATAAGAAGGTACAGTGTTTCTTATTTCTCGTCTTAAACGATCCATTTCGTTTTTAAATATTTTTACTTCTGTAACCATGTTCATCGTTTATTAAACTGATCCTGGAACGAATCTGTGTCTAACATTAAGTAGCAGTTCACCAGAAAACAACCTCTTTATTAATGTAACCAGGTAAACCAAGAATGCATAATACTAAGACGTGTCTGGGATATGTAATTGTGTCGTTGCCTACTCAAGAAACAAAACATTATTTAATAATTTTATTACCTACCAATTTGTTTTGGCATGCTATTTTACTAAACATTCGTGTAAGCATAAGTATGTAATAAATAACATAACATTCTGTATACTATCTAGTGATGGGATTTTATCTACTAGGCCAAAAACTAATCAGTCTTATTCTATTTTACAGAAGCAGGTAATATTTCAAATATTAATTTGACACGCAATGGACTATCGAGTGTCCGGAAAAGACCAAAAGAGCGTCTCAAAAGACGATGGAAGAGTCTCTGAGGACAATGCTCAGGATTGGACAAAGTGGAGGAGAACAATAAGGAGAGCCGACCCCACCACCATGTTGGATAAAAGCTGAGGAAGAGACAGAGTCAGATACCTAACCAACTGAGCCACAATAGCCGACTTATGCTAGTATCAAGAAAGATTCATAAGAAAATATCATTCTGTTTTCTTTCCATATATGTACCTACATGTTACTGGGTGCGTGAACTTGTTACTGGGTGCGTGATAAATTAATATTTGACATAGAGTTAAGTCTCTGCGGTGCGGTGACTTAATAAAAAAAATGATATTAAATTTAATTACTAAATAATTCACACCGAAGGTGACTAAACACAGTATATATTTGCAACGCGAACAATATAACAATGACGTCGTTTTGTCCCGCGCTCTCCCTTTTATGAAATGTCTTATCTGGTGTGGCGTGCTATCTACCCACGTGTTTCTCACCAGATCTCATCCCATAACTCCTCCATTCCCAGATGAGAAGTCAGAAAATACGATTTTCTGACTTTCAAAAAGCCCTTGAATTAGATTTGATTTTAAACTTCCAATTTTTATTCCCTCCCTCTTGTATTGACTATTTACCTATTTTATTATTATGTTTGGTCACCCTTTGTGTAATTACAATTCTTTATTTAATTCTTCTAAGTTTTTTTTTTTTTTGACTCTAATGATTTTAACATTTCAAGTATATAACATTGAATTTTCCTTAATTATTTCACTTACAATTATTACGTGCGACTTATATAATATAATTGATAATTTCTTAGTTAATATTTCAAGTACATATCATTAAATTTTTCTTAATTATTTCAACTTAATTATTTGGTGCAACTTGTATAATATAATCGATTATTTCTTAATAATTAACATTTCAAGTACATATCATTTATTTTATTTTATTTTTTTTTTTTTTTTTAATTATTTCAACTTAATTATTTGGTGCAACTTATATAATATAATTGATAATTTCTTAATTAATACACTCATTAGAATATTGGAGTCTCTCTTATGTTTGTTTTCACTTCGTCCTTAATAAGGGGCTTTTTCTTACACATTTTATTTAACACGTTCAGTTTATTGTTCAAATAGTAACCAAAAATTAACACTAAAATCACGTAGATTATTATTGTCCACACACTGATTTTTTCCTATTTCAATAGTACTCTTCTCTTCCTCCCCTTTTCTTATTTGCTCTAAAATTTCTCCTCTGACGGCATCTAATGAATCCAGGTTCACATTCTCCAATTGCCATGGTCGCATACCCTCTTCTTGCCTTCCGTTTCCTATGGTGTACTCTAGCTTAGGTAGTTTGATGAGGCGCTTTGGCTTCCTGGGGCTTTGGTATCCCTTTAGTATGTCTTCTCCAATCCTTACTTGACATCCGTTGGTCTCCACGGTGAATATGTAGCTTCCCTGCACTCTCATTCTTTCTTGATTAGATCCACATTCCTTGACGACTGTTACTTCTCTAGGGATTATAACAATCCAAGTATTGCTGGCTATCTTTTGGATCTTTTGACTACTTAATTCTATTTCTTGCTTTCTGCACGCTTCATAGTTGTTGGTGAATTGAATTAGTTGTACTTCACATGGTGCGTCCTTGTTTATCAGGTTGGTTGGTTCTGCCTCGCACAGGTAGTCCTCTGGTAATATCTCCTTGCATTCTACCTCCATGTAAGCGTATCTCTGCTCTGATAGGATAAGGAATTTGTTTTGTGGGATGAGTGTTTTGAATAGGTTGGGGTTGTCAGTTTTCATAGGTAGGGAGTATAGATGGTAATATGTATAGGTCACGTCTTCCACAATTGGCACTTCTAGAATAAATACAATTTGTTTTTTATTCATGTACCCTTTGATTGTTATGCACCTTTCGATGTATCTTATTTTCTCCATCGTTATTCTCGTCGGGAAATTATCTCCCTTCGTCAGTAGGTGTTCTGCTTCCTGTAGTTCTTCAACAAGATCGTCATGATTTATGATTGATGGGTGTAACACTCCCAATTTAGCGAACGTTATTGCGTCTTCCATTTCTGACATGATTTGAGTGATGGCATTGAGTGACATGTATAATTGATTATATATAGTATTGAATATCATTCTATGACGTATGTCTGCATTTTCAATGTGCATTTCTTGCATTATGGCTTCCATTTGTTTTATTCTCGAGTACATTACAAGTTGGTTGGACTTTAGTGTTGAAGTAATGTTTTTAAACTTCTCCATGGCCTTCAACGTCAGTGATGTTCTATCTTTTATCATGTTTAATAATTTATCTTGCTCTGACGTCATTCTCTCTATGGCTTTGTTGTAGTTATCTGCATCCTCGCTGTCTAGATTTCCCGTAATAGTTTTAATAAGTGATCCCAATCCGTTCATCAGTCCTCGTTTTGAGCGTCTTCCCTCGATCATTCGATTCAATTTGTTTTCTATGTTCTTGATGGTATATCTGAGCAGGTACTCGTAGTTGTAATATTCCCGTTGGTAAGTGTGTCCATGTCTGGATGTGTTCATTGCTGTGATTATTTCCTGGTGTCTTCCTTTAATGATCTCGAACTCTTCCTGAACTTCTTCTACGTTGTACACGTGTATGAGTGTCCATTTGTCCTTCGAGTTTTTCGCCCTTCCTAGTTGTTGTGGGTACATTCCCGGGTTGTCATCTATCCGGTCGATGTTGATGGTTGCGGAGACAACCCACCTGCAACAGCGTTAAGTCGTCTTATATTTCTTAAATGCACTTTCCTCTGCGTTTTCCCCGTATCTAATATGACTGTATTATCCTCGTTAACTTGCATAATCACGAAGGGTCCCCTAAATTTATTGTGACTTTTGTTTTTGTGGTCGTTGGGTACCTTCTCGTATACCCTTTGCCCAATTTCGAACGTTTGTGTTGTTTCTGGGGGCGGTTGTCTGGATTCCCATGTTTTTTGCCGGTCTTCCATCAATTTCCCATGCAGCCTATCGTATGATCTACGCATGATTTCCTTGTGGTTTCTCACATAGTCCTGGTAAAATGTTTTTTCGTAATAAAGATCATACGGGTCCCTGGATTTTGTATGTCCGAGTAGGATTTCCCTTGGGGTAAATTCTGTAGCCGAATGTATGGTATTATTATAAGCTATAATTGCATACGTCATGAGTATTTCAATCTCGTCGTTGTGGCTTTCTCTAAACAGACGTATTTGTTCTGCAAGCGTCGAATGAAACCTTTCCACCATACCATTCGATTGTGGATTACGTGCTGTTGTGAAATGTATGTTGATTTTGTGTGCCTCCAATAAAGTTTTAATAGTTTCATTGTTGAATTCACCCCCACCATCTGCCGTCACGTTGGAAACAGTTCCGTAGAATGAGAAGTAGTGAATTAATGCGTTTGCCACACAGATCGCGTTTTTACTTATTATTGGTATTGCTTGTCCTACTTTGGAGAAGGCATCTACTATTGTTAAGAAACTCTTTCCCAGTATCGTGAAGACGTCTATATAGATTCTTTCAAAGGGCTTGTAGAACGTTTCTGTCAGCATCATCGGAACGGGTGCTGGTCTTCTTTCATATTTTGCTCGTTTGCATATTTCACAAGCGTTTATAAATTGTGTAATTGATTCCTTCATGTTTTTCCAATAATATGTACGTTGTATGTGTTTGAGGGTCTCTGTTATTCCTCTGTGATTATTTTTCCCTTCATGTTGTTGTTTAATAACACGCTTCTGTTCTGTGGGGTCTATTACGTTGATAATCCGTTTAGTACATCTTATTATTTTGGGTCCGTTTGAGTTGAACGTTTTCAGGTATACTTGATTGAATTGTCTATACAGTTCATCCGTCTCGAAAAAGAAATAAAACCTCAGTTTACTCATGGTGTATTTCTTCAGTAAATTTACTATCTCTTCGCTGTTATCTTCTGTTGGAATCGAAACGTGGAATATTTTTTGGTTTTGGTTGTGGCTGGTTAGTACCATAGTCTCTCTCAAATATGTCCCCTTGACTATGAATTGTGGTGTTTTTGAGTCTATAGCTTCGTCTAATATTGGGATTCCCCTCGCATCTTGGTCTTCAGCAGAGTGTGCTGTGTCTTGTAAACTTTCTTGTCTTGGGTCTACTGGACTCGTTTGTAGTGTAGCACTTATGCTTGGTAATGAGATTATCTCATCTACAGGATGTTCTCTTTCATTCGCGTCGTCGACGTCTCGTAAGAATGTATCTAGTGCTGTTTCTGGGCTTAAGGCGTTGTAATCTTCCAGGTTGACAATCAGCGAGTCCGTCTCTTTAGTATTAATTTGTATTCGAGATAAGGCATCCGCGTTAGTGTTTTGTTTTCCCTTTTTGTATACGATTTCGTAGTCATATTCCTCCAGTTTCAGTCTCCACCTCACTAGTTTTGAATTAGGATCCTTCAGTGAAAAAAGCCATACAAGTGGTCTATGGTCTGTATAAATTTGAAACTTTCTGCCATACAAATAGGGCCTAAAATACTTTGTCGCCCATATTATAGCTAAGGTCTCCTTTTCAATCGTGGAATATTTCATCTCGGTATCAGAGAGGGTACGTGACGCGTACGCTATGGGTTTATCTTCTCCAATTTTTCCTTGGGATAGGACGGCACCTAATGCCACGTTCGATGCATCCGTTGTAAGTATGAATTTTTGTTCGAAGTCAGGGTATTGTAATATTGGGTGGTTTGTTAAAATTTGTTTGCACAAGTCAAACGCCCTTGTGAATTCAGCGTCATGTATTACCTTTGCTCCCTTTTTCAAGCATCTTGTCATGGGCTTAGTTAATTTTGCAAAGTCCTTTATAAATTTGCGATAATATCCTAGCAATCCTAGAAATCCTTTAATTTCTTTAGGTGTTCTCGGTATTGGATACTTTGCTATGGCTCTGATCTTTTCTGGATTTGGTTTAACTCCTTCTTTGGTTATGACGTGTCCCAAGTATGCCACTTCTCTTTTCAGAAATTCGCTTTTATCTATTTGTATTTTGAAATTGGCTGTTCTGAGGCGTTTAAATACTTCCTTTAGTTTTTCAATATGTTCTTGTAGAGATGTAGAATATATAATGATATCGTCTAGATACACTAAACACGTCTCATCTTGTAATCCTCGGAGGATGTTATTCATGGCCCTCTGAAACGTTTTTGGGGCTGTCTTCAAACCGAAGGGCATCCTTTTGAACTCAAAATGTCCTTGCTCTGTGCAAAAAGCAGTCTTTTCTATATCCTTATCATCCATCTCTATTTGGTGATACCCGGCAGCCAAATCGAGGGTGGTAAAATATTGGCTTCTTCCGAGCTTATCCAATATGTCATTTATATTGGGAAGGGGATATTTATCATCTATAGTTTTGTCATTTAGCTTTCTGTAGTCTATAACCATTCTCCATTTCTGTTTTCCCGATGCATCGATTTTTTTTGGAACGATGTGTACAGGACAACTCCATGGTGATATTGATGGTTGTATAATGTCTTGGTTTAAGAGCTCTTGGACTTGTCTCGCTATCTCCTCTCGTTGTATGGGGGCTTGTCTGTATGATTTTACGTATGTCGGAGTATTGTCTGTAAGATTTATTTTGTGCTTCACTTCGTTTGTAAAAGAAAGCTTTGATCCTTCGCAATGGAATATATCCTTGTATTCTCGACATAGCTTTACTAGTTTTTGTTCTTCTTCCTCATTCAAGTGGTCTAACCTTAATTTGTTTAAGTTTTCAATCTGAGCGTTATAACCGAATTCCTTTGTTGTATTGTATTGTACGGCACTGTTCATTTCAATCATGTTTACTTTATCTGCACGTATGGGATGCGTAAACTTGACCTTTATTTCACGTTCGGTCCTGTTAGTCATTGTGGTAATCGCCATGTTGTTTACAATTTTAACAATGGAGTTCGGTAATTCGACACCCGGTGCAATTTCTTGATGCCCGACTATCCCCTCGTTATCTTCACATGCAATTGGTATGTTTACACATTTTATTGTTCTCGGCTCTATCGTTATCTGATATATGTGAGTGGGTGTTTTTTCTTTAGTCAATGTATGTTGGTAATGTAATTCAATATCGGTGTTTTTAGTTTTCAGTATTTTGTTTTTGACATCCACCATTGCTTCGAGTTGTTCTAATATATCCATTCCGAGAAGTCCGTCGTATCTGTCGTTGAAATTAAATATATGTAATTTTTGTCTGCCCACTGTTTTAAATGATTTCAATAATGGAATGTCGATAGCGTATCTATGTTTTGAAACTTGATGTGCAGTTTTTATCTGGAATGGTTCTTCTACAACGTAGTCTAGAAAATACTCTTTGACTTTCCGTGGGTGGATGAGCGATTTCGTGGAACCTGTATCTATCATAAATTTTGCATTAATCTCTTTCAACTCTATATATGGTAGTTTTCTGTCTTCGTGGTTATGAATTTGAATTATGTCTTCCTCTCTCGTTTCTTGCTCGTCCGAAAATTTTGGTTTTCTTCTTCTTCTTCATACTGATCTTCGCAGTTGTAATAGTCTTCCTCCGTTTCGTATTCGTTTTCTGACGTTCTGCTCCCTCGGTTCTGCTCTGCTCCCTCCTGGGGCCATTCTTCCCAGTTTTGTGGTTCCTGCTGGTGGAACAGTTCTTCCACAATGTATTTTGGTTCCGGCTTAACGGTGCGCATTGTTTGTGCTGAGTCTGGTTTTATGAAATTCTGGGAGTTCGGTGGTGGTCCGAATGGTCTTGTCTGCTGAGCGTTCGGTGGTGGTCCGAACGGTCTCGTCTGTTGTCTGTTGTCAGACCTAAATGTGCCGGAGTTGAATCTTCCAGGTGGTTTGCCATATGCGTTACCGCTGAAAGCTTGACTACTCTGCCCGAACACATTTCTATTTTGATTTTCTGGGACGTTATTCGCGAATTTATTCCTTGGCTTTTCGAAGCTCCTCACTCCTTGTCTACTCGCGTCTAGCGGGCTTCTGTTTGGCGTTACTCCCGTTGTCCCTGACGGTTTAATGCTAGATGCTTGTCCGTGTACTCCATCTCTCCTTTGACTGTACAGGAAGTTTTCTTCTTGTATTACCTGGCTCATTGCTGCTTCCAGGTTTGGCGGGTCTCTCAGTCTGATTACCAATCCCAATTGGCCTGGTAATCCCTTCAGGAATGTCTGTAGAGCCATCCCATCGTATATTTGGCCCTTTGTTAGTCGTGAGGCGCTGTCCGGTGCGCCGAAACCATGTGCGCTTTCGTCCCTTTTCATCCGGATGTTTAGAAGATCTTGAATCAGGCAGTTCTCGTCCCGAAGATCTCCGAAGAACTGCTGCAGCAGTCCTTTTATCTCCTCCCAGGTCCTCACATTTTCCCTGGATCCAATTAGCATCAAGGCCCTCCCTTCTAGTCTGCTTATTATGAGCCTCAGTAGGTACTCATTCACGGTGTTCGCTGGGTTGCTCCTGTCTGCGCAGAGTCCAATTACATACTCACATGCGTTCAGGAAAACCGGTAAGTGGGTGGTCGATCCCGCAAACCTGGGGATCACATCAATAACGTTCTTCGGTATGCTTTCAATGGTCGCCATTTTATCTTCCTTTGACGATTTATTATCTATTCGGAGAATTTGATCCTTGTAGATAAATCCTTTATCTTCTTATAACAATTTACTATCTATTCGGAGAATTTGATCCTTGTAGATAAATCTTTGACAATTAATTATCCATTCGGAGAATTTGATCCTTGTAGATAATTTGTGGTTTGGTAGTTAAGGATGGGATACAATAAACAAATGTAGGAAAAGAGCGATTTTAGCGGTTTACTTACATGAGGCAAGAATTTATTGCAATTATTGCCATCCTCATCCTGGTCCTGTTTTCCACTGGTCGATTGTCGCGCCGCGTTAAATACTGCTTTTATTTTTAGTTCGGAATCCCACAAATAATTAAGATTAACGCTATTCTCAGATTTTATGATTCAAGCTTGGGATATCCTACCGACTGCGCCAGTTAAGTCTCTGCGGTGCGGTGACTTAATAAAAAAAATGATATTAAATTTAATTACTAAATAATTCACACCGAAGGTGACTAAACACAGTATATATTTGCAACGCGAACAATATAACAATGACGTCGTTTTGTCCCGCGCTCTCCCTTTTATGAAATGTCTTATCTGGTGTGGCGTGCTATCTACCCACGTGTTTCTCACCAGATCTCATCCCATAACTATAGCACCTGTTAGTTGCCCGAGATGCATTCAAAAATAAAGCAAAACAAAATATGGACTAAGCAATAAAACAATATTATTCTGTGGAAATTTTTTGTAACTCGCAAAGTCCGGAACCATTCGGAGCCGAACACTTATCAGAAGACTTCGTCACACACGAAGATAGTCTGTCTCTGTCGCGCTGGATAAATAGAATGTGTGCCAGTGAAACATAAATAGACGTGGATTATTTGAAACACTTTGTCATATTTAATAAAATATGTTTCGTGCTTTCACAATATGTAATACCTTAAAAAAGAAGAAAGATGTCGTTATACAAAATATTTTATGGTAGGTACACAATATGTTAAATATTATTGTCTCTAGTGCTCCCAAAGTAAAGATTATCATACTAAAATTATCCGTTCCATACACCTCAAGATCATCAAAGTGGATTTTTCTTCTAGTGGAATTAAAAGAATGTGAATTAATAACAAGGATATAATTGAAATATTTCACTCAGTAAAGAAAAAATCAACTATTAATAAAATAACGTATAAACAAATGTTCAAAATGTGACACAAAGATAACTTCATAATATAAATGCAAAATGGCATTGTGCTCAAACGCCATAATTTTCTACGCGTTAATAATCGGTTTAACACACTTTAGACTGTGATTTTGATAGCGTCGATGTCACTAAAATCCTTCGTCAGCCCTCCTTCGTCCTGTAATGGACAAAGGCCTCCTCGTGACACCCACCTCCACAGCTCCCTATCCTGGGCAGACCGCATCCATCCGCCTCCAGTCCTCGTCTAATATCGTTAGATCACCTTGTTTGAGACCTTCCAACACTTCTTTTACCCGTTGTAGGTCGCCATTCCAGAACCCTCTTAGTCCTAGCTCCTATTCTGGTTGGCACCCTTTTGGACAACATCGGTAACTTTGGTTTTCTCTTATTTGAGACACTAAATGTTTTTCGGTGAAATTAAGTTTTGATGCTACCTCAAAAATTTGTTTTTTTACCTTGATGAAATTTGTCACTATTCGACTTTTATTTCAGTTTTGGAAAATGTTTGATCTTGCACGTTCATGAGCATTGTCACGCTTCATACATTGATGGTAGCGGTCTTGATCTTTAAGACCACGACTATAAATAAGACATTGTAGACCGAGACTTGTATCTCCCTTCACTATCCTAGTGCCAGTGGCATATTTGCCGTCTTCATAATGATTGTATCAAATATTTGTATTGCGTTTCGCGCAGTCACGTTTTGCCCGGGAAACGTGAAAACCTGTGGACGATCAAATATTCTTCTGAACCGGTTTTCCCGCGTAAATAATTTATGTTCTGTCCCTTTGCTTTCGGCGGGAAACGCGGTGACAGGTTTTCTGTCACGAGTGTTGCCAGAGTGGTGAAAAAGTTCCCCTCTAAACGAATTCGCAGGTATCGGAGCCATCACGCAATAGAAATCGCGTAGGTCCCTGAAAATGATTCTTGTGATATCTTTACACACTCGTGCTGTCGAGATATTATTTACACAGGATCCCAATCCAACGAATTACAGATTCACAAATATTTGAAATTTTAAATAAACATACCTAGGTTGATACTTATTGTGGATTCGAAATTTTGTTCATCGACACTTATTGAACATGTTCTGAAAATAAACACGTACTCTACCCTTCTTTACTTTGGAATAAAAAAGAGTTTTCGTTTTTTACCAATACATATCTATTTACATTATATTCTTAATGGATATCATGCCTAGAGCGTATACGATGAATCTCATCTTGACAGTTTTATTTATATTGAATGGCGTAGGCGTTTCATCAGATTGTGTGTCCTCTATACAGTGTACCTACAGTGTTTTAGCAGTTGAACAAGTAAATCAGTAGACCAAGGCTCAAATGTTCTTCTTCTTTTTCGTTTAGTAGACCTAGTTGGTCTGTTCTTCAGAAACTATGCCTCCTGGGATGACGAAGTCCAGCTATCCTTCCATCTCTTGGGTGGTCTACCGGGTAGGCGGCGGCCAGAAGGAATTTCATTTGCTGCTATATTTGCAAGCCTATCACTGTCCATCCTGGCTACGTGGTCCCTCCAACGCCTTCTTCTAGATCTACTCAACCGAACGATGTCCTCTATTCCACATGTTTTCCTTATTTGGACATTGCGAACACTATCTCGGAGAGTTTTACCAGTGATTGACCTTAGGACCATCTACTAATGTTCCATCTACTAATTACAATTACCTATAGCACAAAGTGAAGTATAAAGTGATCACGTAAACCAGCCTATGACAGGTTGTAAGCCCTGTAGGTGCCTTAAGTTCTTGGTTCTTCTATAATATTCCTACTTCGTCTATATTGAGATGTTAAAAAAATGTCATAATCAATGGTAATTCTTTCCAATTTCAAGGACATATTCATTATTTAGAAATAATATAAACAAAAGTTTTTATATATTTCGTATACCTACGTGTAACTCTTTAGTTTTTCATATAGGGCCTGTATTACAGGCGGCCCTCAACTTATTGAGTTTGTTAAACTCAAGATTAATGTTAAGGGGAGATTGAATCAATTTACTTATTACAGTGCAATATGGCTCAGTATTTCAGTCGGCCCTTAGGAGTTCAACTCAAGTTTAACAAAAATATTGCGTATTTCAGTACCTAATCTTCCCTTAAATTCGTCACTAAACGACAAATATTTAACTCAACGTTTCTGGCGGATCGCGTGTCTTAATCTTGAGTTAAGTATTGTTTCTAGTCTTTTTCGCCAGGTGGCGTACTAATCGCCGCACGCTTTAATGTTTTATTTCATTTTATACTACAAATAACTATGCATAATAATTATAATCATGCTTTATTTTTGTTGTTAAAATAAAAGACTTGAGATAGAAGTGGTTCATGTATTTAATATTTATTTTCTTTTTTACATAATTATAATGTATTGCCTGACAACAAACGAAATAAACTGTCAGGCCATAATGAAACGTCAGGCACGCATTTTAAAACTTTATTTTTGCGATGTTTTTTCATCCCACTTTTTAAATTGATCCATCCTGTTTCTATATATATAATGTTTATTCTTAAATTTTCTACATAAGACACTATTTTACCATTATCACTTAGTTCCATATCCATCTATAAAATGTACATACATTTTGCATTGAAGTACTACGTACGTAGTACATATTCAATGACATTTTTTCACAACAATGTTTGATTTTAATTTAAAAAAACATCGATCGGTATAAAAAAATTGAAAAACTAACATGCTGTGTAATGAAACAAATAAAATAATGTGTTGTTATAATAATAAAATAATATTTAGTCACAGCTTCGCGTCACGTATCATTTAAGGTCATTACAATTTGACAGATGCGTTATAGACAATAACCATAGAAAAACGTAAAATATATCTATAGTTGAAGATTACGTAACTGACGTTTCATTTTGCACGGAAATACGCGAATGTAATTTAATCTTCCCTAAACTTTAAACTTGGATTACCAAATCCAACGATTTAAGGGCCAACTGATATCTCGGGCCTATGACATGTAAGTTACTAAATCTTCAATTATAGACATTTTTACTTTTTCTGTGGTTATTATCTGTCAAATTTTAAATAAACTCAAATAATACGAACTACAAAACGGGACGCTACGACTTAAAATACTATTGTTTTACTATCCAACATGGTAAATTTTTTTTTTCACCAAAATAAAGCTTTTAAATGCCCATGTTCGTTTCAATATGGCTGTCAGTTTGTTTTGTTGTGTGGCGTCACCGTCGATACAACTAACACCTCTAGTGATAGAACACTGAAACTACATTCGTTACCTAGCAGAGTCGAGAAATGACAGTTGACTCACCGTTAAGTACTTAATCCGCCAGAAACGTTGAGTGAAATATTTGTCGTTTGTGACGTATTTGAGGGAAGATTAGACCTAAACAGACACTGTAATATGTTATATTTTTGTAAAACTTGAGTTTAGCTCTAGTTCGGCCCATTGTCTTTTTTTATTGATTATCTCACATTCTTAAATAGTTTTTTTTTTTCATAAATATGAAGTTATGGATCTAAAAATTGTGCTCTCTGTACTACCCAATATTCTAATTAAGTATTTTTTTTATATATACAATAATTAACGAATTGTATACGAAATGTTTGTATTACGAAATGTACGAATTAAAATTAATGAACAAATATAGCAAATTATTATTCCACAAAATTCGATTACAATGACTGAACGTTTTCGCTGAGGTCACTCGGCAATATCAAGGTCTAAATATAACTAACCAATTATTTTTATATTAAAGAGTTTAGTGTTAGTATTTTTTTTACTTTTTTTCTCTTTTTATATAAAAAAATGTAAGATAAAATAAAGTATAGACGTTGTCTTGTCTAAAGTTTTGGTGTTATTTATTGGTATTCAGATTAACTAGATTTTCATATTTTATTTTATATCTCAAAAGTTACACAGTTTGTTTACCGGTATTGGTAAAGTCTGATTTTTTTAAGAGTGCCAAAGCTCATAGGGTGACCATGGTGTAAAAGAAAAAAAATATTATGGGATTTTTTTTATCATTTCATGATATAAAACGGTTGTAACTTTCACATGCATATATCTTCAAAACCTTCAAATCTTTTCATACCTATTCTTACTCCCGGTACCATGCGGCTTTAATGAGTCTATATTATTAGGTTTTTTCTGCAAATGTTAATGGGCATCTCCTGGGAAAGTAATATTTAAACAAAATATTTATTTGATACTTTTTATTAGGAAAATAAAAGAATACATTATGAAGTAATTAATCCTTATAATAATAAACAGTTACATATTATTTTACAAAATAATAAATTATATTATACAAAATAGTTACATAATAGTTCATTGAGGCAAACACACATACATAAATAATATATCTATGTAACTAATACAAATAAATAATGGACACTTATTCTATACTAAGACGGTGATAACACATGTTTATAATAATAATTATATATCGATATTAAACAAAAAATAATATACATAAGTTATAAAAATAAATACAATTAAATTCTTAATTTAGAACACATGGTCACCATAAAAAATCAAACGTGCGCTCACTTCGAGAGATAGATACGTACTGTCGGGTTTGTTGATGTTTGTTGTTAAGGACACCAAATGGTGTAAACCAATCAGCAACCACGAGTCTACTAATACATTTACATGCGTAAATACTATGCATTTTTTTTGTTTATGTATAGAATTGGCACTTTAAAAAAAATCAGACTTTACCAGGCGTACATTTTTTTGACATATTTTTTATCTCCAATGTTTCAATTTTTTATACGAATTGTGAATCTAAACCATTCAGGGACCCACGCAAATATACAAAAAATTTAATTAAAATAGGTCCAGCCGTTTGGGAGAACATACCACATATAAGTTATGTATGTGTAATCACATCATGATATTACTAAGTAGGTACAATAAATATGGAATTTCACATTAATGTGTGTTTAATAAACGTTAAAAAATATTGACATTGATAAATGTATAATGTACATTAAAGATCGTGTTCATTTTGAATATTAATTAATTACTTAGTTGATTAATTGAATGGTAATTTTTCAATCGTTTTCATTTTTTTACTCCCCATCAGCCTAAATTATGGCCGACAAGATTCATCGCATATCTGCTGTGCTTTTGTGTAACACGTTCACTGAAAATAATGGTTGAAAAGTAAAATAAATTAAGTGTAAACATTCAGTATTAATGGAAAATGAAAGGATCGATTCCCATACCACAGCAACGAGCAATAAAAATATATTACAAGATCAGACAACATTAATTCCAAATAAAGTATATTTAATAATGAATTATAATTGCTGTTAAATTTAATATACTACATGGTTTTAATTGCTATAGACACGTATAAAATTATATTCGGAATAGACATCTATAGACATGTATATAAATCATAAATCTAAATTTAAATATTCATTTCCAAAACATCTCCGTTTTTTCGAAACATTTATAAGATACAAAAGAGACAGGCAATCGTGGTTTCACTGGATTCACGAATGTAGGCCCACGAGCACAGGCGACCGAGTACCAGTCCGAATAGGCGAGCCACACAGGCCTGCGATAATATATGCAGGCTTAAGGAGTCCCTTATGACTCAAGTCACGCTCACCACTCACCCACCAACCTCCGACTGGCACTACTCCCCTGCACAAACAAATCCAAAGGACGCGGACAATGCTGCTTTTGACACCCTATCCAGAAGTTCTTTTATTTTGCCCCTAGAGAGATCTAGGTCCTTAGAGTAGGAATATGATCACTTTGCGGGCAAGCCTCTCGCCCCCACCTCTAGCATATATATTTGTGCTAAAGCCATTTTGAACTGTTTTATCTACCAGTTCCTTGTATTTGTTTAGTTTGTATTGGTGGTCTTTTGGAATATTTGTGTCCCATGGAACAGCCAGCTCCACATAAATAACTTTTTTCTCAAAAACCTAATATATTGATTTTTACTATCGTGAAATAAGCTTTAAATGCGAAATTTCTGTTTCGAAATAATTATGAAAATATC
Source organism: Molanna angustata (assembly GCA_963576475.1). NCBI lineage: Eukaryota > Metazoa > Arthropoda > Insecta > Trichoptera > Molannidae > Molanna > Molanna angustata. The sequence goes on from OY754981.1 coordinate 17,555,027, forward strand.
AATATATTTTGCAATGTACGCAATACTTATTACATAAAATTAAATACTTATTACCTATGTATATAAAATTAAACCTTTGATTTATATTATGAAATTATTGTGCGTATTTTTAAAACGTCACCTACTCTCTATTCTAATCAAAAATCAATTAATCCATTTTTACTTATCTTGTTTTTCCTTCCTTGTTTGAGACAACAGAATACAATATCAATCTGTTGATTTAATAAGAAACAAATTAACATTTAAGTATTAATGAAACGTATTTTTTCCTTGATTAAATTTCAAGTGTTAATCTTACTTATTGAAGTTAATCAATCGAGAATAATTCTGTTCCGATTTGAGAAATATTCATTGAGGAGAGATAAAATGAAGAGATACTTACAATATAGCCGAGTTGTGTAAAGAGCTGGATCTACTATGAGTTCAAATTTTACAACTAGGCCAGGCGCAAAAATATCTGGAGCATCACTTATATAATGAAAATAAAACAAAAGAATAAAAAAATAAATAATATAAGACATCAAACGATGGAGCAGAGCCAAATGAAGATTTGGAGGAACCATATAAAACCCAAACCCCATATTTTGCTATTTTTACTGACAAACTTTTAGTATCTAAATAGAGACGAAGTTGGGATATTATAGAAGATCTAGGAACTCAAGGCACCTACAAGGCTTACGGACTGTCGTCGGCTGGTTTACGTAATCACTTTATGCACTTGCGTAACGTTCACCAATTATGCCTTCTCATTGTGTTCCTTTATCAATGTAATTTTCTATATATTTGAATAATGTGAAACAATTCATTTTAAAATATCTAATCTTTCGAAATGGTCTGGTTACATACATACTATGTGGTCTGATGGTCTCCGCTTGATGTATACATACATACCATCCCAACTGATGGTCTCCGCTTGATGTGTACATACATACCATCACAACTGATGGTCTCCCCTTGATGTGTACATACATACCATCCCAACTGATGGTCTCCGCTTGATGTGTACATACATATCATCACAACTAGCGTTCATCTTTTTCTTTTATTATCGAAATCAATAATACTACCCTTGTTAAAATTATATTTCAAAAATACTAAGATGATTATACTTTCAAATCTACTTGAAAGAGTATATCAATTCAACATGAAATTTTTATTTTAGTATAAAAAAAATTGATATGTGCATCCTCCCAATACTGACATATGATTTTGAAACTGTTATTTTTACAAAACGTATAGTACAGAAACTCCGAGTAACGCAACGGGAAATGGAGAGGAGGATGCTAAACATTAGTCTTCGTGATCGAAAACGCAATGAATGGATCAGAGAAGGGACAAAAGTTACCGATGTTGCATAAAAGGTAGCTTCCTTAAAATGGAATTGGGCTGGCCATGTAGTAAGGACAGCAGATGATCGATGGACCAAGCGCACCCTGGAGTGGCGACTGAGAACTGGACGCAGAATCCTGGGCAGACCGCAAACATGATGGTCTGACGACATCAAACGAGTGGAAGGAAGTCAATGGCACAGGGTGGCGAGGGATAGGGAAGCATGGAGGTTGAAAAGGGAGGCCTATGTCCAACACTGGACAAATAATGGCTGATGATGGTGATGAAAAATTCGTTACCACGTGGTCCGATTTAAATGTTATTTTTTCTGAATGATGGTTCCATTAAAGTTTGTTCAAGATCTGATGGTGGGATCCATGAGAAAATCGAACCGGCGAATAATTTTTTTTTACTTATTTATTTATTTCTATCCAAAACATAGAGTTGATTTAAGATACAAAATAATTGTTGGTAATATGTGCATAACCATGTGCATAGTCATATTATAGACAATATATTATTTAAGGTATTTCTTGTGCTTAATCTAGTTTGTTTATATTGTTCTATATTGAGTTACTATATTGGTCTTCTCTATTTAGCATGTATATAAGTTTATTTTTAGCATACACTTTTGAAATTTTTGTAAATTTGAATTTACTAAAAATCTTTTCAGTATTTGTTCGAATAAGTACCTACTTGTTCGAATAAGTATAACTTTTATGATACATTTTTGGGTTATATCTAATTTTCTTTAGTATTCTTGGCGTTGCACTTCCCCATCCAATAATTCCATATTGGATGATAGTATATTTTTTCAAATATTCTAGAGTAATAACATTCCATTGATTTGAAGATCTGTTAATTTTAGTTGTCATCCCATCAATGTCTTTAGTTCTTCAACATGGCCGATTTACAAAGGAATGGGGCGCCTTTAAATTAGTGTGCAAGGCGCCGTAGTCCACAGATACGTCCCTCTCTAGTTAGTCGCTAAGTGGCTATTGTAAGTTTTCCACTGGATCGCTTAATGAATCTCTCCCCTCCGCGAAATCCAACTAAGCAAATAATCGTTTTATGATAAGATTGATTAAATCTGCGACCGTACTTTGATTGGTATACGGTTTAATATAATTAATATTGGTGTCTTTGATATTAATCGCTATAAATATTTCAAACTCGCTAAACTACATCATTCAATGGATAACATTTTCTGCGGGTTTCGTGCGCTCGATAGATGCTTGCGGTATTGACTAATTATAAAGGTACGATTTGTTTGGTCCATATATACGCAGCGTATTTATTTATTTATTGATTTAACTTTTATTACACCATATTTATAATGATAACAATAAGTAGATTACTGCCTCCCAACTAGAAAATCCTGTTCTAGGGCTAGCAGTTTACAATTTTTATTGACAATTATATGCAATTATAAACCAGGTGGTTGTTCCCGTTCCACACTAAATAGGTACATAATCTCAACTTTCTGTACTCACAATCATTACCTCAACAAACATATGGGCTCACACAAAACAGATCAACCAGGTCCCGGTGTCCGCCATAATACCTGTCATAAATCCAATCTCTGACGCGATTTATATTTCAGAGCTATAGAAAGAGACTAGTTAACTATGTTGGTGTAATTAATATAATTGACGCAGCGTTTAATAGTTTCGACTGAATATTTTTACTTATACACAGATAATCTATACACCGATGATCCGAACATGCTAATGAATATATTAATGGGTATATTAAAGCTTCACACACACACAAACACCCACACACACACACCGCACACGCGCACGCGCATGCGCACACGCACACACGCACGCACACACACACACACACGCACACACACACACACACCCTCACACACACACACTTGAATTCATATTGTATCTAGTTTTTACTCATTCTGTTATTCTTTGTTTTTTTATACTGCTTAATTCATTTTTATAAGGATAAATGAATACATGTAATTGATGCTGAGTGTGATAATATTGTTTATATTATATTGTGTATCAACTGTTTAATTATCCAGTCATTTATGTACTTAAAATAAAATAAAATAAAACACCTCTATAATAATTGCCCCCTCTCCCTCTCTCAAAAAATTACCAATGAAGTATCCACGTCTTCATCTGAAAAATTTTGCTGCGTACATTGAGGGACAAAGCCATTTTTTCTTTATCGATTAATAGTACCTGTCAGATTAAAATTGATGAGTTTGGTGCTAAATAAATGTACGTATTTTGATTTTAATATGTATCTAATAGTAAGAATAAAGTTTTCATATAATTTTCAGAAAAAAAACGGCTATTTTATTATTTTTCTACATTGCCTAATCTAACATACTATAGTCCGAAAAGCCCAATCATCCAAAAAGGGATAATTTTTGTTAATTCAGATTATCAAGGCTCTAGTTCGATTTGGAGTAATCGCTTGTTTTCCAAACATATAAGGGTTTCTTCTCTCAAGAAGATGACAGCTAGGTACTCACAATTACTTGAAGAATGGTCTGCTTCCATATAGGATGGTCTTGGTCATAGCCCTTAAACAACCTGTTTTTAAAGATAAATATACGCATCCGTACCTCGAAAAACACATAATTTTCGTGTTTTTTTATCGAACTGACAAACATTTCTGTTGAAATTGGATTTTCCCTGTGGCAAAAACTCCAGTTTTTGTCGGCGTTAGGTGTCTGACGGCTGATCCAAGGTTTCCGGGTTCGATTCCCGGTGGAGACACAGTTTTTAATTGTGTTTTCAGTAAGGATCTGTGAGACTATTAATAACGTCTGTCTCTAGAATGTGGTAACTTGTTATTGTGTGCGTGTTAAATTAATATTTGACATAGTTCCTGTTAGTTGCCCGAGAAGTAATGTAAAATAAAAAATATAATAAAAATGATTTCTTTTCTTTACAATTCCCAAAATATTATGTAATACAACATTCGGCACATTTAAAATATTAAGTTTAATAAATGGATAATGATATTAGGTATACAAGAAAATCCCTATTTTAATTAAAACGCTTTTAATCTTGTGTAGATGGACTTATTCGTAAGTAAAAACATTTGAAAATAAATGTACACATTAAAAGAAACAAAACTCCGGGAACAAATTCGGTGGCAGAGCGGTTAGCGCGCTGGGCTAGTAATCCAGTGGTCGCGAGTTCGAATCCTGCTTCGACCGATTTCGTTCACCTATAGCACAAGCATTCATGCTTATTTTAGGGAACGTAGGAAGATGTATATGTACTTGTTTAACAAGGACATATTCATTTTTTTATATAAAAAAAAAAGAAAAAAAAATTATAAACAAATGAATTAGTTATATTCAAATCAATATATTTCTCGGTTTGCTGTTATTACTCAACGCTCATTTGTCGCGTTTATACGTACCAATTGGACCATACCTTGTACACAATTTCAATATATGAGAAACGTTATGAAATATGGTGTTTAGTACTGAAATTAAATTGATTTAATTATAACAGTAGCGAAGAAAGACAGCTGGAGCTTAAAGACTTCTTGGAACTTTCTCAATATAAATTCACTTCATGTCCGAACTGAACCGTACTATATAAACATTTTGAAAACATAATTCCTTGTAATTTGAAGGTAGTAGGTATTTGAAAAGAAATCAATTTGTTTTTGGCACAAATGTTTTGAAATGCTCATAATCTATGGAATTCATTGGCAAGGTATCGACAAAATATAAAGTGAACACAAACAAAAATATTTCTTATGATTTATAAAAATAATATTTATGTCATATGAAAATATTTTATGATCGCTTTTTCTTGTGTTGTTCATAATAACTCATTCGTGGTTTAAATATCTTCTTCCTTCAGCCGTCTCTCCTCTGCTAGACGTAGGCCTCTTCTAAGTATTTCCATTCGTCTTTTTTTTGGATCTTTGGACTCATTTCCTTCCAGTGACGTGGACAATATCATCGGCCCACCTTTTCTGAGGCCGATAAATAGAATTTCGCAGTCTCCTACCCCACTTCATTGAGAATGTTTCAGAGCCTGTAGCTCTATTTATCCCCGGAGAGGCTGCTCATCAGATGAAATAAGGGACTACTATAAAGCATATTTCATACCACTACCACTAAGAGTCCAACCACAAGCGTGGGGGGCCGTCAGTCATGGCGAGGATCTCTCGTCACAACAGTGCTCCGTAACAAGCGATACAACAGCCAGCCTTCATCACACATTGACAGTACTTTCAGTTCTTCGATTTCCACGCCAAGTGCGATGTCGGCTACACTGAATCATCAGCGAGGCGAGCTACCGTCGCGTCGAGCTGCGTCACTGACTGTAAATATTTAATCTGATGGTACATGCACCCGAGTATTTAGTAATCACCCTCTGTGAATAAGTCGTCTTCTTATTGTGACTTGTTAAGCTAAGATCAGTTTATAAACTTAAACTAAGTGAAGTTTCAATTAACTTGGTGGACAGAATCTATCCTGGTGACCTCGTTTTCAATCTTCGGAATTGATCGCTAACACGTCACAATAGGAAGCGATTCGAGTACCTACCTACTCTAACTGCATTCCCTTCAGGAGTCAACAATCAATTCTGGACCAAATGGAGTTGAGCCCTCGGTTCGGTCTTTCCCGAAAGTACCTTAAACCTTAGGGGCTCCAGTCCACAAGTTAATATAGTCAATCAATTCATTTTAATCTCAAAGTTTTCTAAAGACTAAATCTTAATCAACTTCATGAGCTGCTTTGTTCCCTTACTCACGGCAATAAGGAAAAGAAGAAAAGAATATCTTCCAGGAAATCTTTATATTTCTATTCCAAAAATATTTCTTCAAATTGAGAAAAACAGTCATCATGATTCATTAGTACTTGAAAATTGTAATTGTACTTGAAAATAAAAACACTAGAAAACGAACAAAGATCTTAATTTAATATTTCTTTTAAGACATTTTGACGATTTACTACGTTTTCGTGAAAAAAATGGTTTTAATGACACAAAATCTTGTTGACATCTTTTGGATCGAGAAATAATTCTGTTTTCGTGCGATTCGTTTCGTAAAAATACTTATTATGTTATTGATATTTTTTACCAAATAAAATATCTTTCAATTACCAGAAGATTTTCGTATTATTATTTCTGAAATTGAAAAGAAGATTACGTTTCACTTGGTGGACTGACAATCGATTTGAACAAAAGGTTTAACAGATAATATATCGATTGTATAAACTCCGTGTTCTCAAATAACCGCTATTTTCCATTTATTTTGAGATACCTACCTACATTATTAAATAGATTTTTCTCTTTAAAACAGCGATCGCACAAGAACGAATCAGAAAAAGATAAAAACTCCATATTCAGTCAAATGAAATCAAAACATAATTTGATCTTACTGGATTTTTAGTTAAGCATAACTCAACTACTGAGTTGTACCTTCCCAAAATGGCTAATTTCACTTTTTTTGCTGAAAACAAAAACATATTTGAACGTAAAGTATGTATATCTGAAAATGAAAAAAATCCTTGTCAAAAAATATAAAATGATTGTTTTAAACACACCCAATATCGCAACGACAACGTGGTAAAGTTAAATGACATGACATCCTTGCACCATGCGCAAGTGGCGAGTTTATTGTCATATGACAATTTCTTTCAACTTACCAGTGTTTCCAGCCCAGAGAAGCAATATCAGCGTGACAAATTAATTTAAATAAATTGCTGCTGGGGATCGATCCCAGGACGCCCGCATAGAACCCACAGTTTTATAACTGTGCCACGTCATTTTCTTACAACATTGGATTTTTTTTATTAATTTTTTGACCCATTTATTTATTCATAGTCATAATCGATTCCAAATATTTTAATTAAAATTCATGAAATGAGAAATCACTCAATTGTAGGTACTTAAAGCTTTTAAAATTGGCTAGGTTTGTATATTGTTGCCAGTATCATAAATCTATTTGAAATTAAAATGCAGTTACATAAATGAACGTGACTTTACCGAGATTCGCACTCGAAAAATGATCTCAATTCAAATAAAAGATACACTTTTTTCAGTATATTTTAAAGATATTACTCTTTTCAGAAACATTGAACAAGACTTGTGATTTCACCATATGTTGCTAAGTTCATTGTACACTGTATTATAAGATAGTATCCACACACAAGAACGTTGAACATTATTCTTCCATAACTATTCTCAACATTCTACAGCATCTGCTCATATAAAAGTACATAAGTATACCTAATGTTGTCCTCGTGAACATAAAATAATATAAAGCCACAAAGTGCACATTTTCATCTCTGTATTAAAATAAATATGATGTGACAGTTTCAAATTAATACTAATAGTTTAAAAAGTTGAATGGGGATGGCGGGTGAATGTATTTGACTCAAAAGCTATTTTTATAAGCAGGTAGGTAGTTCACTAAATTTCTTTGTTTATTTATATTTAGGAAACAAACAGCTAAATACAGTAAGGTAATGATAGTGAAATATTAACAATTATGCCAATAATATGTTTCCAAAATAGAGTACCTACACAGGTAAAAATAGTAAAAAAAGTACCTAAGTATTATAGCAATCCAATGTTGCCTACAATAAGTTGGTATATTATATGATTAATGTATACAAGATGAAGAAGGAGGGAGTTTAGAGGGAATAGGGGGGGAAGAGGTAGTACAAAAGGAGAGGGATAAGTGTTATAAATTTTATATAGGAATTATTATTGTGAGAAAAGTTTTGAGTTAATATTATTTATTGAGGAGTTGAATAAATCTATTTCGTGCTCATTGAAGAATCTATCCAGATTTTTTTTGTAACTAATTTTACTGTTGGTTAGTATATTTTTGATATAATTTTTGGTATTCACTTGTCAATAGATATACCATATAACGAGATGTTGTAAGTAGAAACATGTATCCTTTAAATAACTGTATCTCAATAAAAAAATTGTCAGGAATCTATTTCTCGTATTTTTAAGTTTTTTTTAATACTGTCAATACGATACTTATTCCATGCATTAAGAAATTTTAATAATAGTAAAAATCTTTTGTGTTTAAGGATACCTACATAGAACTATAATGTGGGGGACTTATTTCCCTAGGACAATTTCTACCAGTCAACCACGAATATAGCAATTATAATAAAAAACTTTACAACCAAATTACATTGAACATTTTACAATATTATTTACCCATTATCATTATACTGTGGCCTGTAGTGAGTGAAGATATCATTTTTGTGTTTATTTTATTTAATTATCACAAATAACAAGGCGAAATAAATTAAATTAGGTAATTATATCAGCCGGAGAGAATCTGGACGTCTGGCTGCCTTCTAACCCAGGATCAAACCACACTCCAAACGACGCGACGTGGCACTGAGCAGAGTCGGAGAAACGAGACAACTCCTAAAAAGGGTTGCCGAACAACCAACGGTTCAAATGGATAGGCCATGACATCAGGCATCCGGATCTACTTGTTACTATCGCACAAGGAATGACGGAGGGCAGAAACCATAATGGTCGTCCTAGAGACAGCTATATGGACCAGGTGGTTAGTGCTGTGCGATGTTGCAGCTACAAGACAACAAAAATATGTGGAGAGATGGAGTGCTTGGTGCAAAGTATTCCTAGGATTGTGACCATGAAAAAAAAATTCCTTCGTGCAAATACCTTGTTTTTAAAATACATTATATTTTCAGTTTTCTTTTAATTATTCATGTTGGATAAAAAAATATCTAAAAATTATTATTTTTAGCAAAGCGTGCTCCCAAATGTATTAAAAAAAAGTCCTGATTTAAATAAAAACGAAAGGGTTGTGGCGAACGTTATACTCCCACTACCAATTCACTCCCCAAATTATTCAAATTTTGTATGGAAAATTATCATTATTTACATTAAATGAGTGTGTTGAATTATTTTTGATTTAAATATTTTATTATGAAAACTTCATAATTCTTCAATGCCATATTATGAAAGTGATGTGCCTTTTTATCAATTTTAAAATAAGAATTTCAAATTCAAAGTTTCCAGAGCTTAGGGTCACTTTGAAATCTTTCGAAGCACTGACCAGATATCTTGATTTCCATAACTTGGGGTCACAGTTTTCGAAGCACTGACCAGATATCTTTATTTCCATAACTTGGGGTCACAGTTTTCGAAGCACTGACCAGATATCTTAATTTCCATAACTTGGGGTCACAGTTTTCGAAACACTGACCAGATACTTTGAAATATTTGACAATTAAAAAAATTGGAAAGCACTATTCAGATATCCTTCAAAATCTAATAGGGTCCAAGCGCGTATTAGATATACAAATTTGCAAAATTTCTCACGAATCGAATGAACACACACATTCACACTCACACAGACACTTTGTGATGAGACTTTTAGAATACAATCTCAGAATGATACTATATTAAAAATTGCGAATTTATAACTCCCCACATCCCCTTGGGGTAGTGAGGAGTGAAAATCTTTCATAGAATCGGCTCATCTTCAAAATTGGTATATTAAAAAACCGTTGATGTGAAGCGGTTTATTGAAACGACTACTACTTCAAAACAGAATACTGCCTTTAATATTGCTTTCGCGAAAAATAATGCCTTAATAATCCATTTCATCCAAACACAATTTATTTCATTACTTTCAAATCTACTTCAATGTTTTATAAATGTCTATTCCGTTATAAATCAAGCGGTTTTTTAGATAATAGTCAATTACCAACGAAATTTATAATTCAAAACCACGTAAGTAGGTACTATTATTAAACTTATTTAAATAATCTTGAAGCCTTAGATTATAATATGAAGCACTGAGTAGATACGTGATATTTTCATATTATTGAAATAAATTTTTAATAAATTGAGGGCACGTGACGTAGTAACAACCATTTTTTTTATAAATTTTTCTACATAATAAAGTAATTAACAATATATGTTAGCGCCGAATTGCCGATTGCAACTCGGGCTAAAAGATCAGTGGACTGTATACTAAAAATAAATAATTGCACCTGTCACAGCGCGTTATTCACGGCGACGAGGTAAATAATAGGATCAAAAAAATGTATCGAGAAAGGAAATCACCTACCAGTACGGAAGAAATCCTCGCCTCGATCGCTCACCCAGTCCGTACGAAATTTCGTAGTCTATATGCCGGGGCACAGCACTACACAAAGATGTTTCCTACAACGGGCACTTGTATCGGCGACGACGGCAACGAAATCCGAAATGACATCCATTCAAGGCCGAGTGCGAACAAGTACTAGTGGTGTGCATCAGGAACGGAACAGAGCAGTTACGTGGAAGGGAGGGGGGGAAGGAACAAGACGGGTGATTTGTGTTCACGCCAAGAAGTAAATACCGTACCAAACAATATACATATTTTTATATTATACAACTACTACTACATAATTTTTTTTTGTATTACCCCCCAAAATGAGTTTATACTCGTGCTCTGAGCTAAAAACACTGATTAATTAATTCAGATAAAATGATATTCAACAATAAAATGTCCATTTTCTGGATGCATTGCAATTTTTTCAGTTAATTTAATTAAAAAACTGGGAAATTATCTTATCACTAATATTTTTTTCAGCACAAAGTAACTGAATCCTTAAATAATTCTCAAATATATGCTAATACCATCTATTGAGATTTTTTTGTACTGTTTGATTACAGTAAACGTTCTTTTCCACTCAAAATTGTCAGAAATATTGTTTCAATATCGTAAATTTGAAAAAACTTCTACTGAAAAAAAGTTCAATATATTTATCAATATTTCTTTAGAATGTGACAATATAATAGTTATTATAAGATTTGATTTGAAACACATCTATAATAAATTTTATGAAATTACTTAAAAAAATAAGTAAAAATACAATTTTTTTATCTTTATTCCACTAATTTAAAGTGTTGACCACTGACGCGTTTCGCTCAAAGAGCATCTACTGAATGGTAGATGCTCTTTGAGCGAAACGCGTCAATGGTCAACACTTTAAATATTAGTGGGATAAAGTTAAAAAATTGTGTTTTTACTTATTTTTTAAGTAATTTTATAATATTGATAATGGAATTCCATCACGTATTAGCAGTCGAAAAATTAGAAAATAACATCTAGACTATTCTATTTAGGTGTCCTATCCAAACTGCTATTTTTTTTAAATCATCTGTATTATGTTCTTCTCCCCATAGTGGCCATATTCAAGTTCAAAGTTATGGCATCATACAGAAGTATGAAATTGGTACCAACATTCTATAAATTAAATTAGCTTTCACAGACGCGTTAAGAAAATTTGCGTGTCGTAGATAAAGTATCAAGAGAAAACTCCATTTTGTTAACACCTACCAACATAATAATAATTATATAGGAAATTCAAAACTGAATCAACATCTCATATCAACTTTTTGCCGTGAAATCACCTTAAGCTTAATTTAATTTTGAACGTTTATCGCCTGCGTTGGCATCTCGAATAATATATAGATATAAGCAGGGATACCATAAGTCCCGCATACATGGGACTGTCACCGTATTTGCTAGTCGCGTCCCGTATTGCTACATGTCCCGTATATGTCCCATATTTCAAAGACTTCGAGAAAACACGAACATTGGCGGCCTTAAAAGGCGGAAGAAACAATGCCCCCAAGTCAAATTGAAAACGCTGTTCGTTTTCGCCAAGCGCTAATTTTTTTTGTATGGGATTTGACGTTTGTTGTTTGTTATTGTAGAAAAAATTTCTACAACAAACGTCAAATCCCATACAAAAAAAATTAGCGCTTGGCGAAAACGAACAGCGTTTTCAATTTGACTTGGGGGCATTGTGTTTTCAAAACTTAACGCTGAATTACTTACTTACTTAACGTGCCCGGGTAAACATTAGGCCTTTCCACTCCAATACGTTGCAACATCAATTGCTGCGTCATTTGCCACAGCCAAGTCTTCTTCGCTACATCCCTGTTCCATGTTTCAGCAGACGAGAAGATGCTTATCATCTTGGACCTCCCCGCAATCGCAAGATACATCTTCTCGTCCTATTCCCCACCTGTACAGGTTATTTTTGCACCTTGTGATACCTACTCGTAGTCTATTCAATGTCTTCGATGTACGGTATGATAGATGGTGTCCCGGCCCCAAAACCTCCGACAGCTCGTTTTGACTTCCACTGCATTGATCAATCCAGCGATAATAAGAAGGATATTAAAAGATAATCGGCCTTCGTGGCTCAGTTGGTTAGATATCTGACTGCTGAGCCAAAGGTCCCGGGTTCGATTCCCGGTGGAGACACAGTTTTTAATTATGTTTTCAGTCTGGATCTGTGAGACGATTAATATCGTAAGTCTCCAGAATGTGGCAACTTGTTATTGGGTGCATGTTAAATGTATATTTGACATAGTACCTGTTAGTTGCCCGAGAAGCAATATTAAATAAATAAATAAATAAATAAATAATTAAGAAGGATATCGAGTTGCAAAACTTAAAAGGCAATGAGCGGGACATGATGCCAGACAGGCATTAGACATAATATGGGCACCCATAATTCTGAAATGTAGACCATGGGATATGAAAATGGAAATTGGCTGACCTCAGAAAAGGTGGGCCGATGATATTGTCTCCGTCGCTAGAAGGAGATAGGTCCAAAAACCCAAAAATTAAGACGAATGGAAGTACTTAGTAGAGGACTACATCCATCAGTAGAGATATGCCTGAATGAAGAAGAAGATTTGAGAGATAGGATTTCCTCACGTGTTCCACACAGCACCTTGTCAACAGCTTCTGATTGTTTGACCGTCGACATTGAATCAAATTGTGGTCAAGGTTCTTATTCAAGTACTTACTTCCACATTTACACTATGAGGGCGGAAAAAATAAGAAATTTCGTCAATATGCTGATTTTAGGAAAATGCGTGTCTTCATTGAGTATAAATGCATGCTTTGGTGTAGTTGAAACAGTGGGTTTTGACGTGCATGCCTTTTAGGCTCCAAAATCGTTAAAATGTCGCATATTGCTTCCTGAAAATTATGGTTACCCTAGATATAAGACATTATTTCTAGGAATGAAATAGCAAATTGCCACATTGGTTGGAGATAGATTTATACAAGATTATACAGAGATTTATGTGATCGTTATGTGAGCTTTATGTCGCTGCGGTTATAACATCCATTGATCATTTATTTATATCTCTACTTATCTAAGTACCGCTAAAATAATAATTTATTATATTTACAAATGTATAATGGCAAGGTAGCGCTATGGTTTCCAAAATAAAGACCAGGTACGTATCTTCCTATCCAAAAACAAGTCTTGGTAATTTTTATGCGGAACCTAGACTAGCTATTATTTTTTTACTAGCTTTAATGTCCCGCCTTGGGCCAAGAATGTAAATTTGTGAAGGAATAAGAAATCGTTTTTATAATTTTTTTTTGCAAAATCTGACTGTGAAAAGTGGTTTGAAATTTGATTGATTTTAAGCATTATAAAATGTTCGAATATTGGCCACAACCCCTTCTTTTTTATAAATTGCTATCAAGTGTGATATACAATTTACAATTTCTTTTACAATTTCTGCACGCATAGACTATGTGAAATGGTTTTAAAAGTGACTAATTAAATACAATGTTAGTATAACTATTAGACTTAAAACTGACCCAAAGGTCCTAATAAAAAAAGAAGAAGAAGAATTAGTCTATAGTAAATAGTTTGTAAATAAACTGACCCAATAGTCTACATAAAAAAAGAAGAATATGAATTAGGCTATAGAAAAAAGTTTGTATAAAAACTGACCCAAAAATCTACATAAAAGAAGAATAATTAGACTATTGCAAATAGTTTGTGTTAAAACTGACCAAAAGTGGCGCTTTCGTCCATAAATACTTGACTCTTGCACCGTTCAATTTCTGAAAAGCACCGTTCAATTTCCGGTTGAAATACGGTTTCAATCTGGATTTACATTACATTCAATTAAGTGAAAAAAGCTTTTGAAAATAGCGTTTCCTGTCCCTTTCTTTAATGTTAATTGATTAACCACACTAAGCATTTGTAAGCAGACCAAGTGTGCAAAGCTTTTATCGATACGCGCAAGGTGTAAAACCAGCATAGATCACTTGTAATATATCTTTGTACAATACAATTCAGCTCCAAATTAGATTAAGATTCTTGGAATTTTCCCTCTCTCTTTTGTCAAAAGTTGAATGCTATCAAACAATAAATACGTGGACTATGATATAATTACTTAGAAATGTGAAACCTTCGCAAATGTTTAATGTCTGAGCAATCATCTTTATCTTTGTTCAAGTCAAATCATTTACATTATAATCAATTCACATTTTCTGGTACATTAAATTGTGAATTTAATATTACTCCCCCAACGGATAAATCAACATTTCCATTTCACAACTCGTAGGACTGGACTGTTAGAGATCTCCGAGGAATTACACAGAATCATAGTAATCAAGACTTAAATAATTCTATTATTATACTTACTGCCAAAGCTCAGATTTCCATCGGTCTGATACAATAATTGATTCCGACAAATAAAATAATATTATGTTATAAATATTAATTATCACTTCTGTTACTCCATCAACTGTCATTTATTCTTTGTAAAGCGCCAATAAACTGTGAATCAACCAGAGAACCATGCAACGAGCAATGTTGAAGATTAATATCAAAGAAAGCTTTCATCTGCTTTATCTAGGACTGTGTCTTGTGCTCGGTGACTGTTACTGGGATACGGATGTGCAACTATCTCGACATCGGTTGTGTGGTCATCCTGAGGATCAGGTGTCCGATACCCTCACCTCCTAAGAGCCTATATTAGGCTAAATAGTCATTTTTTCAAAATCGTCTTCGAAATAAGGTACATACAGTCTATTTTTAAATCTTTATTCTATTGCATGAGCATTTTTTTTTCAAATTTGAATTAGTTGAATTCTTTTCATGCAAAATTAGTTTTTTTATTTATTTTCGTATTGCTTCTCGGGCAACTAACAGGTTCTATGTCTAATATTAATTTAACACGCACCCAATAACAAGTTGCTACATTATGGAGACTTACGATATCAATCGTCTCACAGTTTAAATTAAACCCATTTTTAATGTAAACTACTAAAAAAACTACCTGGCCTATGAAGTAGATTTTTACCTCAATCGAAAGAGAATATGAAATTTTGTCGACTGAGTTTTTTTTTACTATTATTGCTATTTGTGATTTTTACCTTTTCTTCAGGATATATTTTATGTCACAGATTTGGTGATATGCACACTTATTACGTTCTAATGTAGAGGTTCCCAACCCCGTGCCCGACGATTCGTATGTGCCCGCCACTATTCGAAAGAGATAGAATTTTTTCATTATAATAATGTGAATTATTTTTATCTATTTGTCAAAGTTTTGATTTTCTGGGTTTTTTTCTTTGTATTTGTGTTTCTTGTTTACTTTGTTTACGTTTTGTAAATACATTTCTCTGTGTGTATGCAATTTGAATAGAAAAATTATTATTTTCAAACATTAAATAATTATAAAAATTATGGAAGGAGTTTGTCGATTAAAAATAGGCGGTGCCCGCCACCCTACCGATATTTTAGAATGTGCTCTAGAGTACAAAAAGGTTGGGAACCCCTGTTCTAATGTATGAAACACGAACAGTATTTTTGTTCGTGTTTCATACATTAGAAGGTAATAAGTGTACATATTTGTGTACATCCCGTATGCCCAAGGTCATAGGCGTTAACAAGAGCCTTAAGAACCTGCTCTCTCCACGTGATCTCTCCAGTATGTCCTATTCTGATTCGTTTCAGAGTACAAAAACGTCTAAATCAACGGCGACCGTGGATAAAAGGATTTTATCCACGCGGTGTGACGTAATGAGTCCCGTACAAATGAGGTCAATTTTTTGACATTTCTCATACACTAAAATTCAGACGGACAAATTTAGACGAATCAGAATAGGACATATTATCGTCTTCCCCATTACACAACATCTTATTCATATATTTATTTAGGTAATTAAGACATCAACAGAACACTGCCATATGCACATAAAATAAGATCTCCAATGACAGACGTCTGTCACATAATCAATACTAAATTATTAATTTACCTAGTATAGTCATCTTCTGAAACGTAATTAATATTGCCTGTGTGCGACATCGGCAACAGAACAGATAGGACAAGATGGAAAATGAAAGGATTGGACTTAGGTACTGTGCCAGCTGTTTTCTTCCTTTTTTCTGTCGCGTTAGTTCTTCCTTCTCGGCACTAGTTCAACAAAATATGTTCGCAAATTGTCTGTAAGAATATTTTATATAGACGTGCGATGCCGCGAACGTATTTAATCAAGTTTTTATATGAATTGCGCACGGCGCTTGTATAACACGAGATGTGTTTTGAGACGCGTATTTGCGAGACTGAAGAACGTGGCTGGCTCGCGCGCGGACAGAGGCGAGATTATGGTTGCCACGTTCAGGTATGGATGTAGGTATGATGAGGTTTAGGTATGTCAGGAAGATGAGGATAGGTACAAATAGGAAGTATCTGTCATCTACGCCAACATTACCTATAGGTACATAATATCACGCCGTTTCACTATTTGAGGCAAGCAGAGAGAACCGAACACTGTTCTATCTTCACATAGGTACATGTTTTGCCTCATTTAAATCCATGCATCGCGTCGAACATGCTCTGCTATTAATTCTGATTTCTCGGCTTTCTCCTACACCTCATTTCACTTTATTCATACTTGTATACTTTCTTTGTCAGACATTCATTGTTAGTTTTTTTATGTGTCCAAACAATCTCAAAGCATTTATTTTTATTCTACTCACAATATATATTTTAATCTTACACTCGTAATAAAATAAAAGAAAATAAAATAAAAATAGAATAAAAATTGTTTGTCGCAAATTCATCTTAGGGACATAATTTCTACCGCGTTAATTTTAATTTCATACGCATTTTGCCATGTAAGTATTGTCTCACTTGCAAAGATCTCTCACCTGGAACGAATATTACATTTGGTCATGTTAACTAGTAGATATAATAGTAGAGATAGAGTAGGGAATGAAATTATTAAAGCTAGAACGTATTTATTTTTCATAAAGTGTGATCAAGTTTGGTATAAAAATAACAATAATTCCTGATGTAGGAATGTCTGTCTATCTTGAAATCATTATTGAATCAATCAATTAGCGTCTAAGGTTTACTGAAAGATATATATGTATAACATAAATAATGGTAACACTGCGAATGCTATATAAACTTATAATATAAGGTAGATACCTATATACTAATTAAATACAAGTAGGTACTTACCAAGTCTTTGTACGGATTTGGGTATTTGAAATATGATATCTGTTATTGTTTATTTTTTACCCTCCACACTTTGTAATAGTGGAGAGTCATGATTTCACAATTTTTAAGCGTACTTTTTACATCAATTTCTCAACAGGTATCATGTAGAGAGTGCATACTATGAATTTCGTTGTGATGTGTTTATATGTATGGAGTACGGCGTACGGATTTACCTTTTTGTGTCCTCTCTACAGCCCTAACTATAAGTCCGATCGACTTCATATTAACATCATATGTGTAAAGTAAGTACCTACATAGACCTAGAGCTGATTAGTTTTTCATAGACAACTTTTAATTATTTCTCTATGATTTCATCATTTACGTTGATTTTTTTTGTCCTCTCTGCAGCTCAAACTATAAATCCGATTGACTTCATATTGATATCGTATATTTATGTAAAATCCATAAACTTAGAACTGATTTGTTTTCCATAGATATCCGTTAATTTCTTTATGCTTTCATCTGTCCAAATTTTCAAATTGCTCTCACGGTCTGGTAAATCGAGGTATTTTTATACTGTTTGAAATTTTGATACAATAAAAATACACTCATCGAAAATGCATTTACGGATTGTCAAAATTTAAAGATAAAAATCTATAGTCTGCCATATCAATGTAAAATAAGTTTCATATTTGTATGGAAAATGTATATTATAACAGAAGTAAATTGGTTCTGTATGGTAAAATTTAGTGATCAACGTCATATTGATATTGTATGTGTATCTATATACAAGTGTATTTTTAACACTCCACTTCCATCTTCCTCAAGGAGTAGGCAGTGAGAACCGAATACCGCATTCTTCTATCTTGACACATAGGTACATCGTCTCATCAACATTGATACACTGTCTCATACATGCTCATCTTGCTAGTAATGTTATTTTAATTAAAATTTCTCAACAGGTTTCATGTAGAAAAAGCATACCTACTATGAGTTTCGTGACAACGTTTTTGTGTGTATGGTGTATTGTGAAAACTTTTGTCGTATGGGAATCTTAGATTTGTTTAAAAATCTAATAGAAATGTTCTTGATAAAAATGCATTTAGAGCTTGTCAACCTTTCAAGAAGAAAAAATGAAAACTTAGGTACTATGGTGTGGAAAGTTTAGTGTTGGCTGCAACCCAGTCGTTATTTTAAATATCGAAAAACGTAGAATGACCCCAATTAGAACATTTATTTTTTTATAAAAAAAATGCACATTAGGTATAGCAGTAGATCTCAAACGTTTAAAACATTTTTTGTAAAAATCGAATTTATGAATTACACAAAATAGTTGTATAGCAGAATACACTCAATATCTCGAGGACTCTAATAGTTTAATATTTAATCCTCATACATACCATCATGCTGTTTACGTATTCGGGGTAGGAATAAGGACTGAACTCCACACTATCCTATACTGACAGATATGTTTTGTAAAAGTAAAGGAAAACGCAATATCTTAAAACATTCAATAATTTGGATTGGAGGGTTTATAGTTTGGTACGTAGGTATTCTTCAATTAAACATACTATCACCATCGACAGTTTGATCTCATGTGTTACATGCAACTAGTTTTTCATGTTTAATTAGATAGTATATTTTAATTTTGAATTATGTCAATGCTAATCCAATGTTTTTAAAATCTTTTTTTTCAGAATAAAGGGGTAAAATTGTCTTGAGTATCTGCGATGTAATGAAAGCGCGGTTTTTAATGATATACTGTTATTCATTCTCTCATATTTAAATTTCATAAAATGTTTAATTTATGTTGAACTTTTAACTTTTATTTTATTTTATTTCTACGTTATAACTTTGAAGGATTTTATGTTGTATGTATTTAAATAGGTACCTCAATCAAATATTAAATGGAAGGTTTCAAAACTACATTTCCAATTTCCATTGTTGGTTCAAATAATGTCGTTTCTGTATGTACCTACCAATCAAACACACATTGCATCACTCCCAAAGAGTATATAATACCTACGGATAATCACTCCATGCACTTGGTGAGACAGGCAGTGAGAACCGAACGCTACAGATTCAAAAAAATTCTAAAATCTTTCCTTTTCATTCCAAATCTTTTATTTTTTTCCGTCATTTGTCCAATTTTCAATCTTCTAGTGTGTCTGAACAATCTATCCATCATTGTTTTCATTTCCACCATATTAATATATTATTATGTTTTGAAGATGTATAGGTAGGTACCTACAGTATGTAGTTTCAGTAGTAGTAAAATAAACAATATCAACTTATCCACTAAGCTATAGAGATCTTCTAAAAATAATCTCGAAAGAACAATGATTGTCAGACAAATGGACACGTGGGTTGATTTGTCCATATTGAACCGTCTTTCGTCCAAGTGTTGAAAGGAAGGTAGACGAAGCGAATGAAGAGATAAAAGATTCGCGCAATATGAAACAGCAGGTGCCCTGAACCGTAATTATTGCGAAAGCCTGAAGAAACTACAAAATAAAACATTATTAATAATGTTACAGCACGCGAAACATTACGCTTTTTTTTCATTATACAACTTTTTCAATCATCCGTAACAAACAATAATACATTTTGGGTTATATTGGCTAACCAATCTCTCCCATTTGAAAAGTAATTTTAACAATTATCTCTATGACGAATTTACTTTTATTATAATTATGATTTTTACAGCACCCTTTAATGACTCTAGATCATTCGTCTCTTTATAGAGTCAAGTAGTTCAAGATATTTTTTCATTCGTTGAAGAACAATGTCGTTCCGAACTCTGTCTCTCCAGTTTTTATTTTTTTAAAAAAGGTATTATTGAAAAAATACAACGAAAAAATAGCACGAAATTTAAAAAAAGTGTACAATGAGAGAATTATATATATTTTTATTTAAGACGTATCTTTTAAGAGTAGGTATGGCGTTATAAGCATCCAAAAAGTACTTTGGAGCCTATCCCGTCACCATCAAAAATTATACATTAGAAATGGGTTTCATAATAATGCATTGAGGGATTACCAATCTTTAGATAATGAAAAACACTGTACACTACTTTTGTAATGGAAAGTTTAGCGTTGGTCCAATTTTTTTATCAAATGAACGAACTTTGTAAACAAAAAAAAAGTAAAATTATTATAATTGAAACTAAATATTAGATTACAATCCAGCTGAGAATTGGATTACAATTCTGTAACAAGTTCCAATGCAAACTGAGTTAAGCTAACGAGCTGGTCTCCACTATGTAGATAGGTATATAGAGAAGTGTATAATTAACTCGAGTCGTGTAGGAAGATTTATAGACGTCAAATAATTGAAATACACGAGAATGGGATAGGAAGAGTGGAAAGGGGACTTATCTACATATTTAATTATGATCATGATTTCACAGGTAGACTCCATTCGCCGCCATGTTCGTTTCAAACTTGCTATTGCGTGTCTTGCCAACTTGAAATAAAGAGATTTACTAAATTAATATATTATACTTGCTTAGGTTCAACTTGCCGAAATTTCTTCCAACGCTTCGGCAGTACCTACTTCGTAAAACTCGGCCTTTGTCGACAAACTCCGTGAAAAGTTATTCAAAGTTATGCTATACTTGCGTATCCGATAAATAACAGATATTATCACTTCGATTTAATGTTGCAACATATATGAAATATAATCTAAATGAAACTGAAGGAAACTCTAAACAAGTCATAAATAGTTTTTTTCTTCTTCATCTTCGATTAGGTCATTTGACCTGTTTATGATGGTTGACTTTCCTGAGAGGAGGAGGACCAACTGTTCTTCTATCTCTTCGGTTGTCTTACGTGTGATCTTCTAATGTTGGGAATTTCCGAATTTACAATTTTGACGAATAAATGGTCAATGTGAATAAATTATGTGTACTAAATTAAGGTTCCTACTTGTTGATTATTAGGGTTCGTGTTTTATACCAAAATCGACTTTTCCGTTCCCAACAGAAAAACAATTACACAGGGCCGGATAAATCATAGAACAATCAGGAACAAGAAGTCAGGGCGGTAGTCTTAAAAAGGGCACTTAAAATTCTAAAATGTTATATAAATCAAAAATCCACAGGTATGGCGCTCGGTTCTCTTTGCGTCCCTGAATAGAGGCTCGGCATGATGGTGTAAATATGTAATATTATTATGAATGTCCAATTGTTGTGGCTATTTTTTATAAACAACTATATAGGTAGGTTTAGGTAATATTAACAAACTTATTCGTCATTTAGACCCGATGTAATATTATATACCTAACTAGCTTTTATGTCCCGCCGTTGGCCAAGAATGTAAAATTGTGAAAGAAAAAGCAATCGTTTTTATAATATTGTCACCCAATTATTTTGCAATATCAGACTATGAAAAGTGGTTTGAAATTTGATTGAGTTTAAGTATTGTAAAATGTTCAAGTGATGGCCACAACCCATTCTTTTTTATATATTGCTATAAAGTGTGAATGAAGTATAATATTTATACAATTTCTGCTCGCATGGACTATGCGTAATGGTTTTAAATATGACTGTTTATCAACGTTGTAAAGAGATTGGTTTGGCCACAACCCCCATTTTTAAATATTATCATCGAAAACAAATTGTAATGTGTACCTATTGAAAATTTAGTAATTTTGGATGTTGGGATGTGGTTAAAATTTGATTAAACAAACGTAGGTACTGAAAAGATCTAGTATTGGTCACATCCCATTCGTTTTTATATTTTTTCATCAAGTGTGCATTATATTTTTGCTCAATTTGACTGAAAGTCTTCATTAACGAAGAAGAAGAAGACTTGAACTATAGTAAATAGTTTTTAATTTGAATATAAATGTTGTGAAGAGTTCAGTAATGGCCACAACCCCCATTCTTTAAATATTAGGTGTTGAAAATTATTCAAAATAGGATGATATAAATTGTTTAAATTTAATTAAACAAAAGTATTGAAAAGATTCTAGTGCAGGTTATATCGTCACATCCCATATCCCATTCATTTCATATGTATTTTCATCAAGTGTGCATATCGTTAATAATATTTCTGCACAATAGACTATTAGACTTAAAACTAACCCAAAAGACTAAATAAAAAAGAGAAAAATAAGTATAAGACTATAAGAAATAGTTTGTATAAAAAACTATTCCAATGGTCTACATAAAATAAGTAAAAATACATATACCTAATAGAAGAATTAGACTATTGGAAATAGATTGTATAAAAGCTCACCCAAAGGTCTACAAAAAAGAAGAAGAAGAATATTTAGACTATTGGAAATAGTTTGTATAAATACTGACCAAAAGGTCTACATAAAAGAAAATGAATAAGACTATTGGAAATAGTTTGTATTAAAACTCTCCCAAAAGTCTACGTACTTAAATGAAGAAGAATAATAATTAGACTAAAGGAAATAATTTTTATAAAAAAATGACCCAAATGTATACATAAAAGAAGAAGAAGATGAATTAGACAATAGGAAATAGTTTGTATAAAAACTGCCCTAAAGGTCTACATAAAATTAAGGAGAAAAAGAATTAGACTCCAGGACCCGCCGCTTCAGGCCCTTCAGTACCTCCCGTCCCTTTAATCCCTCATTACGTCCCTTCCCATCAGGCCCTTCAGTACCTTCCGTCCCTTCAGGCAGTTTTATACCTCCCGTCCCTTCAGGCCCTTTAGTGCCTCCCTTCCCTTCATTACATCCCGTCCCATCAGTCGGTTAAGAAAAGTTTAAATCCAGAAACCATCCTGGAAGAACCGCGAAGAGATGAAAGAACCTTCTTTTCCCAGGATGCTCTACTTAATAGGTAAAATGACTAAATACACGAAGAAGAAGAAAAAAGTTTAAACCCAGATACCTGCGAAGAGATGGAAGGACAGTTGGACCTTCTTCCCCCAGGATTCTCCAACTTCATAGGTAAAATGACCAAAAATACGCGATGAAGAAGAAGAAGAAGAAATAAGTTTAAATCCAGATACCTGCGAAGAGATGGAAGGAAAATTGGACATTCTTCTCCCAGGATAGTTCATCTTCATAGGTAAGATGACCAAGTACACGTTGAAGAAAAAGAAGAAAAAAGTTTATATGCAGAACCCGTCCTGGAAGACCTGTGAAGAGATGGAGGGACAGTCGGACCTTCTTTTCCCAGGATACTCCCCCTTCATAGGTAAAACGACCAAATACACGAAGAAGAAGAAGAATAAGAAAAAAGTTTAAATCCAAAAACCATCCTGGGCATACGCTCGACAATTCACCAAAGTTTCATTATAATCGGACAAACGGTTGATAAATAAATAAATAAAATAATTTTCCTATAGGAAATCAGTATAGGTATATTATTGTTGATTTGTAAGTAAATAGTATTAGGTAGGTACCTACCTACAACAACCTTCTAAATAAATTCGATTCCTAACAAATTTTATTTGAATATCACATTCTTTCTGTAGCCATGGAAACGATTCGAACACGTAAGTAATATCGAATGGTTCGGATACATTTTTTGAATATGTAGGTACCTACATTGGTTTGTTCGATGCCATAAAAATGAAAATTGTCAGAAAAATCAAATATTATTTACAAATTATGCAATTTTATTATGCCTATATCTTTACTAATAAATAACACATTTTTACAATATATGTCTTAAAACTTGCCGTAATGTCTTGTGTTTCATTTTATTATTTCATAATTACATTTATTTCAAAGGTTTATTATTTTCAAGAACATATTCATTCGGTGGGAAAATGAAATATTGTATGAAAAGATATTAAAATGGCGGCGTTTATGTACAAAAGGCTTACTTTAAAAATAAGTTAAACATTATAATTATACCAAATATTCACCATGTTTTTCACTTAAACGCTAAGTTATACTTGAAAATATATTTTCTTCGTGTAAATACGTACTTCTAACTTTTAAACTAACAGATATTTGCGTGCAAAATGTACACTTTTTTGACAGATACGACTTGGAAAATTTTGTATGAAAAAAATAATTATTGAAATATTTTTAAAATTCAGCATTTTTATCGCATTATTTTTAGCGTGACACTGCATCAGGTATACAGGTACACGTTCGCACATAAATTAGATTTTTAGATGCTCTTGGTTTTTCAGAAGGCGTGAGACAAACACACACACACACACATACACACACACACACACAAACACTAACATTTTGATTGCTTTATTACTTTAGATTTTAAATTGTTCTACATTTAAAATTCAAAAAAAATGGGAGGGGGGGCGGATTCAAATATATTGCTACGGGCGTAAAAACACGTTTATTCGGCCCTGCAATTACATATGTACCTAAGTAGGTATTACAGAAGAAGAAATTTCTTGAACGATTATCCTTTTGATGCGTTCTTCAATTACCTCATTACTTGTGTCATTGTTTTGATTGTAGTCTTAATTAAAGTTAAAAAAACACGTAATAAATGTAAATACATATACCATAGATTTTCATTATAATATACTAGATGTCGTAATTAGCAAATTTTGTATGAATCGAAGTGAAGCCACATCGTTTTTCTATATATAATAACGGCTAATTTGAATTGTTTTCGGATTTATTTGTCGGAAAAAAAAACACTTTATTCATTAAGATTTAGAGAACAGTTATCTAGGTAGTGTTGAAATGTATGGAAAACTGCAATATGTTGCCAACCAAAACGTCAAACGCGCGATATACCATGACTCACTTATTGCACAGAGTAGGTACTCCATCAAGTATTATTATAATGAAAATCTATGAAATACACCTACTACTTAAAAAGAATACACCTTCGTTCAATTGGGTTCGGAACAAAAGAGAGGTAGGTACCTACGCGATTTGATATGTAGATAGATACTATTTTATGTCACTTTAATCTTTATGTTAAATATCTACTTGTTATAAAAACTAAGATAATATATACTAGTTGCATGTAACACATGAGATCCAACTGTCGATAGCGATAGTATGTATAGTTGAAGAATAAGAAACAAACTATAAACCCATAAATCCAAATTATTGAAAATTTTAACACATGTTGGTATGTATGTCAAGATAGGACAGTATGGAGGTCAGTCCTGTTTTCCTACCCGGAATATGAAAACAGCATTATGGTTCTGTATGTATGTTTGGAGATTAAGTACCTATCAAACTATTAAGTCTTCTTACATACATATTGTGTATAGGCGACTGCCCTACAAATTGTATGAAGCAATGTCGTCACTACATTCAATTTTTATAAAAATTGTTAAAAAAAAGTTTGAGATGTGCTAATACCATGTGAGTATTTTTTATAGAAAATTAAATTATCTAGTTGGGGTGTTTCGGCTTTTTTCGATATTTTTAAAAAAAAATGAAAATATAGGCAGTTTAACTCATAAATTTATCATAAAAAAAATACTTTTCTTAATAAAAAATGTTTGAGAAACCCTGGAATTTTTTTGAAAAAACTAATTTGAGATTTTGTATTTGTCTATGTTTGTACCAATTTTCAGCGTTCTAGCTTTTATGGTTTCTGAGATATATGGAAAAATTAATTAAAAATTCAAAAATTGATAACCCCTGACTGAAACAAAAATTCAAAATTCCGAGTATAAAAGTTTTGTAGGCCTGTAACTGTTTATATATTATGAAATTTTAGGCTCTGTAAATTGAGCGGATCAAAAGTTATAAGGGGGGGACGGACACACAGACACACACACAGACACACAGACACACACACAGACACACGAAATGTTCTACTCCGAATTCTGAGTAAATCCGTGTATGGAACATATATGCTGCGAAGCCTCTAAGTTGGTGTTTTTTGACTTCAAAGTTGGAAAAGCCGTGAACAAAGTAGACCTCTGCATACAATTCTCGCGTATTCTGGCTTGAAACATTGTCGATATGTTAAGAGAACAAAGTTCTCCTGAACAAATCGACAGTTGGAAAAAATTGTTTAAAACTAGTTGCATGTAACACATGAGATCCAACTGTCGATAGCGATAGTATGTATAGTTGAAGAATAAGAAACAAACTATAAACCCATAAATCCAAATTATTGAAAATTTTAACACATGTTGGTATGTATGTCAAGATAGGACAGTATGGAGTTCAGTCCTGTTTTCCTACCCGGAATATGAAAACAGCATGATGGTTCTGTATGTATGTTTGGAGATTAAGTACCTATCAAACTATTAAGTCTTCTTACATGTGTATAGGCGACTGCCCTACAAATTGTATGAAGCGATGTCGTCACTAAATTCAATTTTTATAAAAATTGTTAAAAAAAATTTGAGATGTACTGCTACAATGTTAATATTTTTATATAAAATTAAATTATCTAGTTGGGGTGTTTCGGCTTTTTTCGATATTTTAAAAATAAATGGAAATATAGGCAGTTAAACTCGGAAATTTATCATAAAAAAAATATTTTTCTTGATAAAAAATGTTTGAGAAACCCTGGAATTTTTTTGAAAAAACTAATTTGAGATTTTGTATTTGTCTATGTTTGTACCAATTTTCAGCGTTCTAGCGTTTATGGTTTCTGAGATATATGGAAAAATAAAATAAAAATTCAAAAGTTGATAACCCCTGACTGAAACAAAAATTCAAAATTCCGAGTATAAAAATTTTGTAGGCCTGTAACTGTTTATATATTCTGAAATTTTAGGCTCTGTAAATTGAGCGGATCAAAAGTTATAAGGGAGGGACGGACACACACACACACACACAGACACACAGACACACAGACACACAGACACACACACACACACACACAGACACACGAAATGTTCTACTCCGAATTCTGAGTAAATCCGTGTATGGAACATATATGCTGCGAAGCCTCTAAGTTGGTGTTTTTTGACTTCAAAGTTGGAAAAGCCGTGAAAAAAGTAGACCTCTCCATACAATTCTCGCGTATTCTGGCTTGATACATTGTCGATATGTTAAGAGAACAAAGTTCTCCTGAACAAATCGACAGTTGGAAAAATTGAGATCTTCTACTACAATGCTAATATTTTTTATAGAAAATTAAATTGTCTAGTTGGGGTGTTTCGGCTTTTTTCGATAATTGTATAAGTTTCGGAAATATAGGCAGTTAAACTCATAAATTTATCATAACTAGTTGCATGTAACACATGAGATCCAACTGTCGATAGCGATAGTATGTAGAGTTGAAGAATAAGAATCAAACTATAAACCCATAAATCCAAATTATTGAAAATTTTAACACATGTTGGTATGTATGTCAAGATAGGACAGTATGGAGGTCAGTCCTCTTTTCCTACCCGGAATATGAAAACAGCATGATGGTTCTGTATGTATGTTTGGAGATTAAGTACCTATCAAACTATTAAAACTTCTTACATATTGTGTATAGGCGACTGACATACAAATTGTATGAAGCAATGTCGTCCTAAATTCAATTTTTATAAAAATTGTTAAAAAAAGTTTGAGATGTGCTTATACAACATTCATATTTTTTATAGAAAATTAAATTATCTAGTTGGGGTCTTTCGGCTTTTTTCGATATTTTTGAAAAATTCGGAAATATAGGCAGTTAAACTCATAAATTTATCATAAAAAAAATATTTTTCTTAATAAAAACTGTTTGAGAAATCCTGGATTTTTTTTGAAAAAACTGATTTGAGATTTTGTATTTGTCTATATTTGTACCAATTCTCAGCGTTCTAGCGTTTATGGTTTCTGAGATATATGGAAAAATAAAGTAAAAATTCAAAAGTTGATAACCCCTGACTGAAACAAAAATTCAAAATTCTGAGTATAAAAGTTTTGTAGGCCTATAACTGTTAATAGATTCTAAAATTTTGGGCTCTGTAAATTGAGCGGATCAAAAGTTATAAGGGGGGGGGGGGGGACACACACAGACACACACACAGACACACACACACACACACACACACACACACACACAGACACACGAAATGTTCTACTCCGAATTCTGAGTAAATCCGTCTATGGAACATATATGCTGCGAAGCCTCTAAGTTGGTGTTTTTTGACTTCAATGTTGGAAAAGCCGTGAAAAAAGTAGACCTCTCCATACAATTCTCGCGTATTCTGGCTTGATACATTGTCGATATGTTAAGAGAACAAAGTTCTCCTGAACAAATCGACAGTTGGAAAAAAATATTTTTCTTAATAAAAAGTGTTTGAGAAACCCTGGAATTTTTTTGAAAAAACTAATTTGAGATTTTGTATTTGCCTATGTTTGTACCAATTTTCAGCGTTCTAGCTTTTATGGTTTCTGAGATATATGGAAAAATAAATTAAAAATTCAAAACTTGATAACCCCTGACTGAAACAAAAATTCAAAATTCCGAGTATAAAAGTTTTGTAGGCCTGTAACTGTTTATATATTATGAAATTTTAGGCTCTGTAAATTGAGCGGATCAAAAGTTATAAGGGGGGGACGGACACACAGACACACACACAGACACACAGACACACACACAGACACACGAAATGTTCTACTCCGAATTCTGAGTAAATCCGTGTATGGAACATATATGCTGCGAAGCCTCTAAGTTGGTGTTTTTTGACTTCAAAGTTGGAAAAGCCGTGAAAAAAGTAGACCTCTGCATACAATTCTCGCGTATTCTGGCTTGAAACATTGTCGATATGTTAAGAGAACAAAGTTCTCCTGAACAAATCGACAGTTGGAAAAAATTGTTAAAAAAAAATTGAGATCTTCTACTACAATGCTAATATTTTTTATAGAAAATTAAATTGTCTAGTTGGGGTGTTTCGGCTTTTTTCGATAATTGTATAAGTTTCGGAAATATAGGCAGTTAAACTCATAAATTTATGATAAAAAAAATATTTTTCTTAATAAAAAATGTTTGAGAAACCCTGGAATTTTTTTGAAAAAACTAATTTGAGATTTTGTATTTGTCTATGTTTGTACCAATTTTCAGCGTTCTAGCTTTTATGGTTTCTGAGATATATGGAAAAATAAAATAAAAATTCAAAAGTTGATAACCCCTGACTGAAACAAAAATTCAAAATTCCGAGTATAAAGTTTTGTAGGCCTGTAACTGTTTATTTTTTTTGAAATTTTAGGCTCTGTAAATTGAGCGGATCAAAAGTTATAAGGGGGGACGGACACACAGACACACACACAGACACACGAAATGTTCTACTCCGAATTCTGAGTAAATCCGTGTATGGAACATATATGCTGCGAAGCCTCTAAGTTGGTGTTTTTTGACTTCAAAGTTGGAAAAGCCGTGAAAAAAGTAGACCTCTGCATACAATTCTCGCGTATCCTGGCTTGAAACATTGTCGATATGTTAAGAGAACAAAGTTCTCCTGAACAAATCGACAGTTGGATAATACATAGCTATTTTCTGATTAAAAATTGAAATTTTTATAAGAAAAAAACATTGTGTTTTATTTTAAAATATACATAGCTATTCAATATTTGCATGACGTACCTACTCGATCAAAGTAAAGAGTGTTCATGTATCCAAATACTTTCATCGATAGGTACAATAAATCTATAGAAAAAAACTTTAATATATTAATCCATAGAAATACAAATTTATGTGTAGGTACCTAATAATGTCAAATTTTACGTTTAAAGGTTATGAAAATTACACAGATTTGACATAAAAAATATCTACTCAATTGAAACATCTAAATTTATACCCAATATGAAACGATAAAATTTATTAGTAGTAATTTTAAATATTATATTTTTACAAAATAGAAAATGAGTGACGAGATCTGTTTCCACGAATATTTTTCACAAATGTGCTATAAATATGGCTGCGGGTGTGAAATACCCGCTATAGAATACGTGCATCAAGGTAGGTATAGGTACAATTCTTTATTTTCAATGTCTATGATCTTCGCATTGTAGACTCATATTTGTATTATTTTTAAACATGCGAACTAGGAGAATGCGAACATAGTAATTAAGTTGAAATATTTCCGAAAAACAAATTCTTCTTTTTCCTGTTTTGGTAGATCTATAATCTGCTTCTACAGGTCCTGGGACGAGGATGTCCATCTCTTTGATGGTCTTCCCGGTGGTCGGTATCCCTCTGGTATCCCCCGCATTGCAATCATTGCAGCCTTTCTGGATTAATCCTCTCTACATGATCTCTCCAGTATCGTCTTACAATACCCTACACACTGCTGGTTCTGCGGATATCCTCATTGGGAATTTTGTCTCTGAAGGTTCTGCCCAAGATAGGTCTTAGCGTTTTCATCTCTGATGTTCTGAGTAGCTGTTTTGTTCTCACCGTGTCTGCCCTTTATTCAACTCCATAGGTCATTATGGGTCTGATGCAGGTTTTATATATTCGGACCTTACTCTATACTAGCATATGTTTATTGGCCCAAACGGTGTCATGCATCCAAAAATTCAAATTCAAAAAACAAATCCAACCCGAGCGAATTGAAATGTTCATTATTCATTAAAACATAAACAAACTAGGGGTCTGGTCCAACCGGCGAAATCAAAACCCTCACCATTACCCATATCGTGGATATAATTATTATATAAGTTCTATAATATCTTTAGGTGTCATAGAACTCCATATTATGATAATTATATCCATGATATGGGTAATCACGAGGGTTTTGATTTCTCCAGTTGGACAAGACTTGCCCCCTAGATATCAAAGTATTCGACGATATAATATTATCTTTTACATACCACGAATTTAATACATGTTTATTTTTACTGTTAATATATAAATATTTCCTATACTTATTTAACATTTTAGGAGACGAAGTAAATGAATCTAGTGAAACAAACAACATAATTAATGAAATTAATGACAAATACGACAAAACTGGAACAACGTACCATTTCAATCCGCCGGGCACAACAAAACAACGAAAATCAAACAGAATAATAAAAACATCAAAATACAATAAGGGAAACGATAATGTTTGCTCCTCTTGCATTTATATTTATTACAGAAATAAGAAACACAGAAAACATTTTCAAAAAGTTGTTTTTCAAAATGTATTCATGGATTTATTATTTGTACACGCTATGTTAGATTCTATGCACCTCCTGGAAGGTTTGAAACACTTAGAACTTTTCAATTGTGTTACTCCAGTCAATGTCGTCAAATATATCAAACATATGATTTACCTGACAAATATAATTCATTTATGTTTAGACAACTGTGCGATGCCAGAAATTAATTTCACCAATATTCTGACCGGTACAAGTTCCTTAAAAAAACTATCTCTGCGTAAATGTAACATTAGTGACAAGGGTGTAAAACTAATAATGAAGGAGCTACATTACCCAAAAGAAATAGAAAAACAGTTGACTTATTTAAATCTATCATCAAACTTAATAACCGACAGTGGAATCAAATACATCGCTGACGCATTAAGAACTAATCGACACCTTAAAACATTGATATTAGCCGACAACGAAATTGGAGATAAAGGATGTTGCTTCTTATCAAAATCACTGAAATGTTTTTTTCTTACATCGTCAGAGATAAAAATGATAGAATCAAGAAGATATCATCTTCTCACTAAACATCACAAACTATTCGAAGATTATGTCAAGCACAAAATCAAAGATGGCACTGCATCACGTGAAAGTTTGGGCAAATCTATTGATAACTCAGAGGAAAACAAACGCTCACTTGAAACTAGACAATCACTTCAAATATCTATAAAATCGAATAGCTGTGACTCGCTGTATTTGGATGAACTTATTGAAAATCATTTAGGACCCGATGAATTTCCTTTCAAACGTTCAGATTTGCTTTATAAGAGTGGAAACATATATTGTATGGGGAACTGTACATTGAATACCCTAAATATAGCTTTTAATTACATCGGCTGCCGGGGGGTATCGAGTTTGATTGATGTTATTCAGCATCAATTAGATTACCAAAGATACGAGTTGAAGAATATATTTTTGGAAGGAAATCCAAACGTCAAAAATATCAGTGAATATCATATAATCAATACAATGAGAGTTCCGAATCACATTTCAAATTATGCTATAGCGTAATTTCTTTATAGGAAAGATTCACGGAAATTACGAGTTATTAACTATATGTTTTCAAATCATTCTTATTTAAAAAAGGAATAGATATAATATTACAATAAATTTATGAACAATACAATATATAAGAATCAAGGGCGTCGCCAGCCCAAGGCCCAGGGGGGGCAATTTAATCCATTCATAGGCTATTCTCCGTATACCCTATATTATGGAGGATGAGAAAAATATGAATTGTTACATTTTTTTAATCGCTAACCCCCCCCCCCCCCCCCCCCCCCCCCCCCCCCCCCCCCTTGGCGACGCCCTTGATAAGAATCAGTAAAAACATGTAAATATAAATATAAAAAAATATAAGACTTTTTCTTTTTTGGCACAACACATTGCAACAAAACAGGAGTTGATTGTAAAATCATTATATACACATCATGTATTACCTGATAGTATCATACCTTCACGTTTTATAATGCACATATTGCACATACTACCATGGCAGCACGTACTGTATTTTTTAATATAAAGCAGTTTATACATATATATATATATATATATATATATATATATATATATATATATATATATATATATATATATATATATATATATATATATATATATATATATATATATATATATATATATATATATATATATATATATATATATATATATATATATATATATATATATATATATATATATATATATATATATATATATATATATATATATATATATATATATATATATATATATATATATATATATATATATATATATATATATATATATATATATATATATATATATATATATATATATATATATATATATATATATATATATATATATATATATATATATATATATATATTATTCAAAACTGATTCGAAATGAATGAATATTGTAACTAGTATGAAAATTTTTAAACATTGATTTATAATGACTTTCAAGCAAAACAATGCACCTAAATACCTAGTTGGAAATAAAAATTTATCATTGTTTTAAATAGTGCCTAGTTTCCGTAATAGTTAAATGTATACACTTCATGTGGGAATAAAACAACAAGATTGAGAGTGATTGAGAGGCGATAATCCAATTCATTTATGACGTCATTTTTTTCTATTGTTTCTGATTTTTCAAATCAGAGCAAAGTGTTGCAATAAAATATATATTTCCCTATAGCAACGAATAATTCATCCTTTTCCACAATCAATATGATACAACTTGTAAAATACTAAAAATTTAAATATTTGAACAGTATTGTTTATACTTTTGTGCATTTCTATGTATATTTTATTTCTTTAAGAAATAAATAGGACTTTTTTTTCTTTGGTTAAAAATATTGCATAATATTCAATTTAATTTATTCGATTAAAGAAAATTTAAAAAAATAAAAATGTTTTCCTATTTTCACACGTCCATGATCCAAATGGCACCTCCAATGCCAGGATGGACGTTGACGTTGGCTGATGGGGGCAGAATACCATGAATATGCTCCACCTGTCCTAGACAGCGGCAGATGCTGGCTGATAGTCTGCATCGGAAACGGCTGCGGCTAGGCAGATTTTCAAGGCGAAGGCACAAGTGTGAAACGGCGGGTTGCGACTCCAGGATAAGCACGGATCAATGGCATCAGAGCCCTTTATAATACAGAATGTACCACTGTCCAGGACCACGGAGGCATACCTGCTGCATTGGTGCTGCGACTTCTATCTTTGGTATTTCAAGGCAGATTCTTATGGCTCCGAGAGGCAGGGCCCGACCAATGTTCCCCAAAATTGTCTCCTATTGTTCTCCATTTGACAAGACGCGTATGCAATTTCGATTGTAGAATTGTCACATTTTTGAGAAGTTACCTACATATGTGACTGTCAGTTTTGTAAGAACAATATTTTTTTTCTCTGATGTTTATTAGATTATTTTTTCTTCGTTCTTTTTTTAGTTGTTGAGTGTTTGACTGTTTGGCGGCGTATTTAATTAAAATATTTCGTTCGTATTTTAGCAATTGCGTAGAATATCTCAATGACTCAAGATCTCAAATGACTCAAATCTTGAGATTTTAAAATTGTAACTGTCTTCTAATTGATTTATTGATACGGGAACACAAATTAACACAAAAATACAATTTATAGACTCTGTATACGTACACAATGTTATCAATTTAGCCATTCGATTATGTAACGATGGTA
Source organism: Molanna angustata (assembly GCA_963576475.1). Lineage (NCBI taxonomy): Eukaryota > Metazoa > Arthropoda > Insecta > Trichoptera > Molannidae > Molanna > Molanna angustata. The sequence continues at coordinate 17,589,825 of OY754981.1, forward strand.
AATATCGAACTCAATTCTTCCCAATTTTTTTTTTAAATCAAGATTTGAATAAATTCATTCATTCCTCCAAAGGAGTAAACTAATTAATCTTGGGGAAAAGGTTTTTACTGTGACAACACATTTATCTATGACATTTTTGTTGTCCATAGAAGTTATTATTTTTCTGCCATATTATTCTTTCAACTTTCAACTCATTTGTCATTTGATCTCTTTTGGTATTTGGCGATAACGTTATCGAAATGTCCTCGTAATACTTATGTTACCTGTGATTGTGTTGCAGTGTTTTTATTCACGAAATTATGCTTTCATTAAACGTCGTGTCGCTCTTATAATATTCATATGTGGCATTACAATCATTTCACAACTATATGTTCTGTGGAGGAATGAAACAACACAGGAAATTCCTTTATTTTGATCTGGAGAAATGATACAGAAATGAGCTGGTTAAGATCCAGCCCATTGAGAGCAAGCTTTTCTAGACAGCCCAGTAAAACTTTAGATGCGACAACAAAATGTGATCCCAGTGCTTGTTATGAATCTTTTTGTAAACATTGGCAGCAAGCCGAGGAGATAATTTTGAGAAGTCAGGTAAAGTACAATGCGCAATATAAATGTATATTTTTTGACATTGACCATGTTGCAATCAGAATGCCAAATCATGTTGTCTTATTTATTCAGTTTGTTATCCTTATATATTGTAAATTTTAAATATATTGAATTATGTCTGAATTGGTCTCAGTGTATGTTTTTAAACAGTTTATTTTGTATACCATTTTTTTTTATTTCCTTTAATCTAAAGTCAAGTGATCTTAAATACATGTAAATATTCAATTGCATTTGACACATTGAAACCCATATAAATATAAAAAACTAATGACACTTCTTTCGAAACATGTTTATTGCTATTTGCTTCCAAATTCATCATACACATATTTTGTTTGTACTGCTGTGACTATACACCAGAAATGAAAAAATTATGAACCAAAAATTTATTTAATGGTGCATGTTTCTAATATTCTAAACCAATTAGGATCAAGAAATATACGTAGAGGTTATGAAATTATAATTTTTCGCTACTTTAATGTTTTAGGATCAATTACTGTATAGTCATTAAATGATTTATTTTGTGTTGCTTCTCAGGCAATTAACAGATGTTATGTCAAATATTAATTTAATACATACCCAATAACAAGTTGCCCCACTCTGGAAACTTATGATATTTATCGTCTCACAGAACCAGACTGAAAATACAATTAAAAACCTTTGGCTCAAAAGTCACATATCTATCCAACTGAACCATGATGATCTGGTTACTTGAACAGCCCAAAATGTTTCTCAGCAATCTGATTCTATAACTATTTAAGAACGTTCGAAGGATAATTTTGTATAGTGTAGTGGACTTTTTGCATACTAATAACACCAACTAGAGGCCTCGCAGCATATATGTTCCCATATATGGATTTACTCAGAATTCGGAGTAGAACATTTTATGTGAATTATTTATATTGACTCATTCCACAGTGTGAATAATAAGAACTTTGAAAACTTATCCAACTGTCGATTTGTTCAGGAGAACTTTGTTCTCTTAACATATCGACAATGTATCAAGCCAGAATACGCGAGAATTGTATGGAGAGGTCTACTTTTTTCACGGCTTTTCCAACTTTGAAGTCAAAAAACACCAACTTAGAGGCTTCGCAGCATATATGTTCCATACACGGATTTACTCAGAATTCGGAGTAGAACATTTCGTGTGTCTGTGTGTGTGTCGTCCCCCCCCTTATAACTTTTGATCCGCTCAATTTACAGAGCCCAAAATTTCAGAATATATAAAAAGTTACAGGCCTACAAAACTTTTATACTCAGAATTTTGAATTTTTGTTTCAGTCAGGGGTTATCAACTTTTGAATTTTTATTTTATTTTTCCATATATCTCAGAAACCATAAAAGCTAGAACGCTGAAAATTGGTACAAACATAGAAAAATACAAAATCTCAAATTAGTCTTTTCAAAAAAATTCCAGGGTTTCTCAAACATTTTTTATTAAGAAAAGTATTTTTTTTATGATAAATTTATGAGTTTAACTGCCTATTTTTCCAAAACTTTTACAATTATCGAAAAAAGCCGAAACACCCCAACTAGATAATTTAATTTTCTATAAAAAATATTAGCATTGTAGTAGAAGATCTCAATTTTTTTTTAACAATTTTTTTAAAAATTGAATTTAGTGACGACATCGCTTCATACATTTTGTATGGCAGTCGCCTATACACAATATGTAAGAAGACTTAATAGTTTGATACTTCATCTCTTAACATACATACCATCATGCTATTTTCATATTCTGGGTAGGAAAAAAGGAACTTCCTCCATACTATCCTATCTTGACATACATACCTACATATGTTGTATAGAAAACAAAATATCTGAAAATATTCAATAATTTGTATTTATGGGTTTATAGTTTGGTACATATTCTTCAACTATACATACTATCGCTATCGACAGTTGGATCTCATGTGTTACATGCAACTAGTTTTATGTGAGTTTTGTGTGTGTGTGTGTGTGTGTGTGTGTCTGTGTGTGTGTCCGTCCGTCCCTTATAACTTTTGATCCGCTCAATTTACAGAGCCCAAATTTTCAGAATATATAAACAGTTATAGACTTACAAAACTTTTATACTCAGAATTGTTTGTTTCAGTCAGGGGTTATCAACTTTTGAAATTTTGGTTAATTTTTCCATATATCTCAGAAACCATAAAAGCTAGAACGCTGAAAATTGGTATAAACATAGACAAATACAAAATCTTAAATTAGTTTTTTCAAAAAAATTCCAGGGTTTCTCAAACATTTTTTATTAAGAAAAATATTTTTTTTATGATAAATTTATGAGTTTAACTGCCTATATTTCCAAATTTTTTAAAAATATCGAAAAAAGCCGAAACACCCCAACTAGATAATTTAATTTTCTATAAAAATTTTAACATTGTATTAGCACATCCCAAATTTTTTTTAACAATTTTTATAAAAATTGAATTTAGTGACAACATTGCTTCATACAATTTGTATGGCAGTCGCTTATACACAATATGTAAGTAGACTTAATAGTTTGATAGGTACTTAATATCCAAACATACATACAGAACCATCATGCTGTTTTCATATTCCGGGTAGGAAAAGAGGACTGACCTTCATACTGTCCTATCTTGACATACCTACCAACATGTGTTAAAATTTTCAATAATTTGGATTTATGGGTTTATAGTTTGATTCTTATTCTTCAACTATACATACTATCGCTATCGACAGTTGGATCTCATGTGTTACATGCAACTAGTTTTTAATAATGTACCAACTAAAATAGATGTGTTCCTATTCCATTTAGTCCAATTTGATTTACTAAAATGCTGAAATAGGAACATTTATATTTAAGAACGTTCGTACTCCAAGTAAGTCACGAATTACTTCCCACATTTTTTTTTTTTTTTTAACATGTCCACGTAGGGGACACCAGTATGGGGGCTTACACGCATGTGGTGTGTAGATCAATAGAGATGCAAATACTAGATCTTATGTACACTAAACCACATACGTGTAAATTCTGTTGGCTCGCAAATTATCCCTATATACCGGAATCGAACCGGGATATGTAATTCATAATTTGCCTTCTTTATTAATGAACGTGTTCAACCAACAGTCCCATATAATTGATTATCGCGGATGGCGATAATCCAAATTAATTAATGATTATACTGTGATGCAAGTTGGTACATAAGACAGGTTAAGATTGAAAGATTGAAGATAACTTACGTATTTATTGTTGAGAACAAATTGAAAAGATTACATTTAACTACTACTGAAATTATACCTTACTTATAAGATTTACACTTAAAATTCACGTACTTACAGGAAGTACGACACACAGTTGGGTATCAGAACGGAATGAATTTTTTGTTCAAAATGGCCGTATTTATACGTCCGCCAATTAGAGTTGGGCAATGACCATCAATTAGAGTTGTGCGATGGCCATAGCCACACCAGCTATTAGGATTTGGGTCCATTTTACTCTTCCGAAGAAGCGCACTACGTAGCGTTGGGAGGGGTTTGCAATCTAGAAAAAAGTTTATTAATTCGGATTTTAAAAAGACCCGGGTTGTACGAAGGTGGAAACACAGAATTCGGAAGATCGTTCCACAGTCGGGCTGCCGTATTAATAAAGGAGTTCGAGAAGCGACTTGTTCGTATATGTTGAAGGTCCACTGTGTATGGGTGCTGCGATTGAGCAAAGCTAGTGACTCTGTTGCGAGTGGGTGGAGGAGGGACCAAAGATGCAAGTTCTTCTGAGCAATTCCCTTGGTAGTATCTATAGAATAAACTTAAAATACCGACTCTGCGTCTGTGTTCTAGTGATTGCAATCCATCAGTCAGTGATGGATCATCAATCAAAAATATAGCACGCCTTTGGACAGCGTTGAGGGTATTCAGTAGGTATTGGGGGGCGCCACTCCAGAGGTGACTACCATATTCAATAATTGGACGTATTTGCGCTTTGTAGAGTATACAGATCTGGGTCTTAGTAAAATATCTACGCACTCTATATAGTACGCTCAATTTTTTGGAGGCGAGTTTCACCTTAGCTTCGATGGAGCACTTGTAGTGTAATTTTTGTCAAATCAACTGTCAAAACGTAAATTTTAGTTCACACCTAATTGAAAGTTTACTAGTAATTTTTACAGCAGTCCAGGATATTTTAGCTAAGCTGAAAACATCAGAGCTGTGTACGGAAAAAAATTAAAATGGATATTTTACACGTGTTGCATTATGTTGAAAATAAAAATCAAAGAATATCAGTGCAGATTAATTGGAATAGTAGTTTAGGTAACATGAAATAAATAAACAGTGCGCAGTACGCATGCGTAGTCTGTGCCATTGACAATCTGTATTCAAATTATTATCCTTATATAACTTTGTGGGACAGAGTATTAAACTGTATAATAAACTGCCACCTCACATACTGTCTTTGTAAAAAGCACAGGCGGTTTCTTAGTGTGTGCATAAGTGCACTGCACTGCTTACTAAAATAAAAAAGAAATATCCCTAGAAATTTATCAAAACACTTGTAAACATACATTTCAATAATAATATGTATGTAGTAAACTTCCTGTAGGTACATGGTGAAAGCGCGGTGTAGTCGTGAGTATAATGTAGTACGAAATATATTTCGCGCATGCGCATTAAGGATTATGTGCACTTTCAATAATGCCCTTAAATAAATGTGAGACCTCATACAAATTCTATATTTTGTTCAAAATCGTCGGTGTGATAATGCCTCATTGGTCTACATATGCGTTAGAAAGAGATGTAATCATTCAGTTGTCGTGCAATGCCCGATCTGCCCCGCACATGCGCATTGAAGACATATTGTCCATAATAAGAGTTACCAAAAACATGCGTAAAAACGACCTTTTAGATTTGATTAGTAAAGATTATTTTACATTTACTGACGTATAATGTTTTTCAAGTTTGACCGGTTGTCCACACAGAACACAAAGTGTCATTCATCGATTTATCTGTTTTTTAAACAAAACATCTTTCTAGCGTGAATAAAGATATGAAATAATATCGACTGAATTGCGTGTTCTTTATTCTCGGGGTATTTTTTCAACGTCGATGGAGTGATAACAATTTAAAAACTATTTGAAATACCTACGATTCAGTCTTATAGTAAATTATCATACAATTTTTTGTACAATCTCAATGACAACTGAGGAGTGCCATCGGTGATTTTCTACGCATTTTTTCTAATATTTTTTATTTAACAGAAGACTGTCTCGATGCTTTATCATTGGTGTCCAAAAACAAATCCATATTTAAAACAATCGTGTAATCGAAGTGTTTATACAAATGAAAGTGTCGAAAGTTTTTTTTTTTCATTTGCATCTAGATATACCCAGTGTGAGTACCTACCTAGCATTTAATGAAACTTTAATTTATAAGAAATATCCATTTTTTATACAAATAGCAAATGTTTTATATATTTTTTTATTGTGATGTATTTGGCCAAACGATATGAAAATCTTAATTAAAATGAACTTATAAAATCTTACTGTAGTAATTTATTTGTAATACAAAAATTTTGAATTTCTCGCTTGTGTATTTAATTTTTATTAATCCCTTTGTACATAATATATGCAAATTTATTACACACTGGTAGGCTTATTGCCATTAGGCAATTCATTCCAATCAACTTATAGAGTTATATAAAGGATCGGGTTATATTTCCAGATGAGATATAGTTTTAATTGTGTTTTCAGTCTAGCTCTATGGGACTATAAATATCTATCCAGAAAGTGTCAATTTGTTATTGGATACGTGTTAAATTAATATTTGAATAAGTACATTTAAATTGCTTGAGAAAAAAAATACAATCGACTATTTTATGATAACATATACTATATACGCATAGATTGGACTTTTTTCCTACTGGTAATCAAATAAATTTGTCAAAATATAATAAATACTTCCTTGCATCCTGCATAAGTGGCGAATTAAGTGGCATTTGGCAATTCTTCCAACTTAACAGTGTTTAAAACCCACAGAAGCAAGAATTGCGTAAGAAATATAAAGATGAATGTAGGTACATATTATTATGTTTATGTAAATATGCACCGCCTATAATTTCAATCACGAGCCGCCTCTGGTAAAAAGGTAGTTTTGAAAGAGAGACAAAGAAGTATCTCGTCAAAAATCATTTTATAAAACTGACGAAATGCTAAGTGAAAGAAATTTCAATTAGCATGGATTATTTTGTCTTTGTTTATTGATAATAATTTGTTTTGTTTATAATCAATGACAACTCCGAGTGCTCTGCTTGGGAGCCTATGGAGGATAAACCAATACTATACTATCTATGATGCATTAATTTTGTAGATTTTAGTTTTAAGAACAACATCAGATACAGAATACAAAATTAAGTTCAAATGACCTTTATTCAAAAATTTTAGAATGTTCCTATTCCAACTGTCGATTCGTTCAAGAGAATGAAATTCTCTTGAAGGAAGAGGCAGTTTAAATCTTAGATACGCGAGAATTGTAGGCAGGGTCTACTTTTTTCACGGCTTTTCCAACTTCGATGTCAAAAAACACCAACTTAGAGGCTTCACGGCATATATGTTCCAAATACGGATTTACTCAGAATTCGGAGTAGAACATTTCGTGTGTGTGTGTCTGTCTGTCTGTGTGTGTGTCCGTCCGTCCCTTATAACTTTTGATCCGCTCAATTTACAGAGCCCAAAATTTCAGAATATATAAACAGTAATAAGCCTACAAAACTTTAATACTCAGAATTTTGAATTTTTGTTTCAGTCAGGGGTTATCAACTTTTGAATTTTTACTTTATTTTTCCATATATCTCAAAAACCATAAAAGCTAGAACGCTAAAAATTGGTAGGAATATAGACAAATACAAAATCTAAAATTAATATTTTTAAAAAAATTCCAGAATTTCTCAAACATTTTTTATTAAGAAAAATTTTTTTTTTATGATAAATTCATGACTTTAACTGCCTATATTTCCAAATTTTTTAAAGATATCGAAAAAAGCCGAAACACCCCAACTAGATAATTTAATTTTCTATAAAAAATATTTATATTGTAGCAGTACATCTCAAATTTTTTTTAACAATTTTTATAAAAATTTAATTTAGTGACGACATCGCTTCATACAATTTGTATGGCAGTCGCCTATACACAATATTTAAGAAGACTTAATATTTTGTTTAATCTCCATACCAACATGCTGTTTTCATATTCTGTGTAGGAAAAAAGGACTGACCTCCATACTATCCTATCTTGACATACATACCTACCTACATACATACGTACATACCTACATGTGTTGTATAGAAAACACAATATCTTAAAATATTCAATAATATGGATTTACTGGTTTATAGTTTGGTACTTATTCTTCAACTATATATACTATCGCTATCGACAGTTGGATCTCATGTGTTTCATGCAACTAGTTTATTTCGAAAAGCTACTGAATTGGACGTTGTGTAAATTACCATTTTGATTAAATTTTTTTATCTGGCAACCGAAATAATGTCAAAAGCTTTTATGTATTGTTTCAGGGTGCTAATATTCCTTCGCATGATGATGTACTGGGCGTTGTCAGTCATTTGGAGCACTTGGCAACGCTGTTGCTCTTGGAGGTTCGCCAGCACTCCAGAAAAACAGACACGGAGACTGGAAATGGCAATCATGGATTGGACCCAAATGACTCGGGACCCGACGACTTCATGTCGGGTGTTACTTGCCTCGAACATTTGCTTAGCAAAAATCTTCTGGAGAAACTCTTTGAATGGGGTAGCGGTACTGGAAAGTAAGTCATATTTTTTTTCAAAGTTCTGCCTAACTTTACTATAAGGAGTATAATGAAAGAATACTGATCATATTTAGTCGTATATCTATATCAACATGCAAATTGAAGTGCCATGGTAATAGCATACAACCTTGCCTCACTCTTTTATACAATATTAGAAGGTTATCACATACCTTAATATTTTCATCATTTGTTTTTCACTCCATAGAAAGATAGTAGGTATATCTCATATGTAATTTTTTCTATTATCTTTCTCGTTAGGCATTCAGTTTCCTTAGCCATGATGCAATGAACTATAGTGAAACATTTATACGCACTATGTTTTTTTTGTATGGAGTTTTGCAATAATTAGTATGCAAAAAATATCATACTCCATAAAAATAAAGTGTTTCATTTTCGTATGTTGCGTATTGGCTAGGAGATCTGGGGGGCAAGTCCGATCAAACATTGGAATCAAAACCCTCATGATAACCCATATCATGGATATAATTATCTTATTGATTTCTATAATATAAAAGTATTACCTATAGAAATCCATAAGATAATAAATTATATCCATGATGTAGGTTATCAAGAGGGTTTTGATTCCTTCGTTTGACCGGACATGCCCTCCAGGTTTATGAAGGCACAGAAAAGACTGGTTTTTGTGCAGCATATTTTCTCTGACCATGCATAAGTAAAAATATACTCTACAATTCACAAATAACGCTCCCTCATCCCAAATCTTATTTAGTTTCATTATTTTAAAATGCATTGAAAATTGATATGAATTGATTAGGTGTGTTCAATATCATTGTTTATTTCCTGAAGTTTTCTTACTTACATACCAACTCATTTGAAGTAGTAAAATATAATGGTAGTAGAGTAAATTTTGTTTATCAACAGAATACATTTCTGTATTGAATTGTGTGACCAATAAACGGTAATATTGTTTCCTTATCAAACATGTTTTGTGTAAGTTATTTTTATCAACACATAATTAACACCATATCTAATAAGGTCGGTCATATTATACTTGCAAATTTTTTTATTTAATTTTATTTGATGTGAGGCACCGACTTAGAATAGTGCTTCCACTCTCTTCTATTATCATCGTTTTCGGGTGTCCCGTAAGAGCCGCCGGGCAATCGAAAATACAAGAAGCAAAATAACATCTCTCCAATGAAATTCACCACCCATTCTCAGTGTTGCCTGTTTAGGTAACTGGTGTATTGCTTATTATAGGGCAATTCACACCTGTCGCTGGTTACCATTCTTATTTGATTTTTATATTTTATTTGTCAGGCGTTCTTCAAGAGTTACGCCCAAGTCTCCAACTACCTCACTTCTTTTCAAGGAACATTATTTATCGTATAGGGTATTTGATTTTTTTTTATCATATAATTGATATTACAAACACATTTGGAAATATTAAACAAAATGGTAATTTTTGCAATATGAGTATAAACGATTCAAAACCTGCATGCATATTTTCATTATCTCTTCAGCTAATTGTTATACTAAAAAATTTAATATCATCGGCATACACTAGAAAATTTCTGTGATTGAAATACTTTAAAATGTGGTTGATATATAGTATAAACAATATTGGAACAAGGTAAGATCCCTGGGGCACACCAGAGGAATAGTGTCGGAATTTTGAAGAAAAGTTATTGATTGTGACAGCTTGAGACCTATTCTCTGTGTGTGAAGGTACCCAACTGAGCCAATTGCCATGTACACTATACTTCGTAAGTTTTTGCAATGTATGACTTCATCATTATAAACAGCATTTACTCTTGAACCCTCTCCCATTGTCCTCAAAATGTAATCAGTAAACTCAACCATGTTAGATTCAACTGGTCTACCTGCAAAAAAACTGTGTTGATTGAGTATTATAAACTATTTAATTGCTGGTGTGATCTACTTTACAATTTTTGTTTTCTATTATTTTACTAATAATTCTTCGATGTCGGTTTGTAGTATTCAGAATTGCGTTTGTCACTTGATTTATAAACGAGAGTTATATTAGATCTATTAAAATATATAGAACTTTTAAAAATTACATTGATAAGGGAACTCAATAAGAAGGCATAATTGGCAAGCACATAAAGTGATCACGTAAACCAGCCAATGACAGGTCATAAGCCCTGTAGGTGTCTCGAGTTCCTGATTCTTCTACAATATTCCAACTTCGTCTATTGAGATGTTGAAAAAATGTTTGTCAATAAAAATATATAAGATCTCTTCCATAAAGAGGGAAACACACCTTCAGTAAATGATTTTGTATATAAAGGATAACAGACAACTCCTCCGCACATTTAACTATTAACACAGGGGATATACCATCGGGACCCTACGCCTTTGCTCGAGTTAAGAGCTCTCAATTCAGAAAACACATCTTTGGTATCGAAATGAATATGCCCAAGTTTAAGTTCATTCAAACATATCATCTGCGTTCCTCCAGAAGCTCCAACTCTTTTATTGTATCATTCATCACTGGCATAAGTGTCCCATTTACTCTTTCCTGTCATATTTATCTCGATATCCTTAACTGGTCTTCTATTTCCTTGGAAAACATAATTAATTACAATTATTAATAATTCCTTGTGCGCTTATTTTTATGTTGAAATTTCACACTCCATCTGTATTCCCTAAAAATAATTTTCTACAAATAAACAAATTTAATCTGTATGAAATATCTATCAATACCTACTCAAGTGTTTTTATTATCATTATTGACAAAAGATAATTTATATTATTGATATAAGTTGTATTATTATACTTTTATTCACTAATAAATTTTATCTTTTTAATTGACTATAAGTATTATCATCTGGTTGTTATATACATACCTACATATATATTTTTTTTATTTTGACAATAGTAATGATTTTTCAGTAGCAAACATACTATAAATACATATCATCATGGCATATCCCACAATCTGGGGTAACCAGCGACAGGTGTGCGGTTGTGCATTACATTTTAAAAAGGTAGCACAAGACGTGAGATGCTATTTTGCCTGTTGTATTTTCGTGGTACCTGGCTCTTACACGATACCCAAAAACGATGATCATAGAAAATAGTGAATGTATAAAATGTTATCTTGCTTTGAAGGAATTAAATAACTAATTGAAATATTATATAATAACCACAAAAATACAGTGATACAATTCCCAGTAAATATTTTTTCTCCTCACTGAGCCAAGGAGATATAGTAAGCAGTTATGATTTTGCAATTTTAATATAGTATCATGCTGAGATTGTGTTCTGAAAGTTTCATCACAAAGTATCTGTGTGTGTGTGCTGTGTGCTATGTATGGCGTGTTTATTTTACTTTATCGATTATAGACTAAAGTCCTCATTCGATTTCTTTCAAATTTTGCAAATTTATATATCTTATACTCGCTTAGACCCCATTAGATTTTGAAGGATATCTGAATAGTGCTTCTCAATTTTTTTAACTGTCATATATTTCAAAGTAACCCAAAGCTCAGGATACTTAAAATTTGAAATTTTTATTTTTAAATTGGTAAAAAGGCATATCACTTTCATAAATGGCATTGATGAATTATCAAGTTTTCATAATAAAATATTTAAATAAAACATTATTTAAGAAAATCATTTCATGAAAATGCTGAATATTTTCCATACAAAATATGATCCTTTATAAAATTAATTTATAGTGAGGAGTTTAGCGTTGACCACAACCCACTCAATTTGATAGGTATAGTTATGATCATAAGGCAATAATGTTTATGTACATATTCCCAGCATCTAATACCAGGCAACATAGAGCTAAAAATAAAACTACAGATAGGCAACATTATAATGTTTGTCAATTGTAGTGGCAATTATACAGGATTATTCAAAAGCTTAGATTTGAGTAGATACTCTTCATATTAGATTATATCCCCACCATAATATTTAAATGAGTAATATTTAGATGTGTATATTTATATGTATGTATGAGGGTATTTTTTTTTATAAATCATGTACTAAAAAACTTTAAATGTTAAATATTCTGCATATCACTTCCTTTAAGACCAGTGAGGCCCGCTTGCACCAAAGTAATACACTATTCGTCTTAATCCTCGAATAGTTAACTTGGTAACCGTGGGTTTAAAATAACTTCTTGCACCAACAGAATTTTACCGTCAGTTAGCTATTCGGGGGATGCCAGGTAGATGACTACTCATTTGGACATTTTTCGTCGCAATTGTTTTTTTTTTATATAGCAATACACGATACGTACGCCGCTTCTGCGATGTTTCTGTAGTTAACTGTCATGTCATATTATTGTTTTTCATTCTCGTCGTCTGTCAACCACTATCCGTAGGTTATATTCTCTTTGTCAACCACTGTCAACAAACCTTTAATTTTACGTAAAGTATTATATTTTCATTTTAAAATTGAATTATAAAAATGGATGCTAAATCTGCGATGAAGAGATTCACAGCGTGGGAAGACGAACTATCACTGGACGCGTTACAACAGCGAATTAAATCGTCAAACAACGCGCAGTCTGTAGGAATGGCATGTCTTAATACCGTTAAAAAAGTAATTAGTGAGTTAATGACGTATGACAATACAACAATCAGTCTTTGGCAATTTTCAAAATATATAACCTATGTAATGATAATAACAACGAAATGTCAATTGACAGATAGCTGGTTAACATGAATAGTTAAACTTAATCCGACCCATCCGTTGGGTTAAGTTTATTCGGCTTAATCTTTGAATAAAAGTTTGGCGCAAGACGCTATTCGCAATAACCGAGGTTTATTCGGAGTTTAGCTGGGTTAAGACGAATAAATATGTTTGGTGCAAGCGGGCGTGAATTAACTAGACAAATAAAAAATCAACTCTTTAATATCTTATTGTTATTTTTCAATATTCGACAACTTTTGTCAAAAATTGTACTTTTCCGTGAGCAAATATTTGTTTATTAACATGTCAGAAGTACACTTTTACACGAATATAATATATTTTCAAGTATCACTTAGCGTTTGAATGAAAATCATGGTGATTATTTCATTTACTTATGTTCGTATCTATAAAAAGTAAACATTTTTTTTTTTTTTTTTATTTATTTACTTTTCAACATAATTTCATTTATAAAAGATCCCACTAACCATATATGGTTATCAGTGGGTTTCTATATCATACAATATATGTGCTAACTTAAACTAACCAACAGTGGCAAAAAGAAATGAAATGGGTTTGACAATATAAAAATGTTTTGATAGATCCAAAAACAACACTAGAATAAAAACAACAACAAAAAAAAACATATAGAAGAAAACCCAAAAAATACAATAGAGTAAGAACAAAATCAAAAGGAAAAGTAATAAAATAATAAAAATAAAAGGAAGGAAGAGACCATTATTCGTTAAAAATGATTTTTTTACAGGATCTTTTGATTTTATAAAATGAATTTAATCCAACATGTTCTAGAGAAATTTGCCATTTTCCGTATGAACAAATACATCAAGTAGCTAACCCATAAAGATATCTAAATGAAGCTCACCAACGAACTACAAGCAATATCTATTGGGAATTTTGTATGTTACTAAGTTTATCATACTAATAATTTTCGTCCAAATGTCACCAAATTTTCTTTTTCATGAGCTAATATTTGTTTATTTAAATATCAAAAAGTACATTTGCCATGTCGCCATTTTTTCGTGTGGAAATATTCCATTCATTTGACATTTATATTTTAGTGTCGAGTGTAATATTTATGTTGCTACATAATATATTTAAGTATGTATATTTATTTATTTATTAAAATCCTTTTTTACAAGTATAGTAATATAAGAAGGAGGTACAATATAACTTTATACAGAGTAAATAAAATGTATAGGTAATACTATAATTAAGTTATATATGTATATATATATATATATATATATATATATATATATATATATATATATATATATATATATATATATATATATATATATATATATATATATATATATATATATATATATATATATATATATATATATATATATATATATATATATATATATATATATATGTACATATATGTATATATATTTTTTCTTTCTTTGTGAAAACCAAGGAATGAATCATGTTTTTAATTCATTTATGAATTATCTAGATTTTCATTTAACTATTTATTTATCTCAAAGGATTTTTTGAAAACGATGTACTTGGGATTCATTCATGAAGGACTGAAATACCACATGACTAATCTTGCTAAAATTTTGTATATAAAAACGAGTGGGTTGTGTCCAACAATAAACTCTTTTTAACGCTTATATTCAGTTACATTTTAAACCATTTCCCATAGTCCAATCTTGCTGATTTTTTATTTGCACTTGCTTCCAGGGAAAGTATATAAAAAACAAATGAGTTGTGGTCAACACTACACTCTTTACTATGGTTATATTCAATGTAATTTCAAACCACTGTTATGTTAACATTTTTTTTTCTCTACCTGAATTTATCATAACAAATAAACAGTTCAAATATTACAAAACTTATTTTCTTGATGAGTTAGCTTATTGCTTCATATTTACCTTCCCGAGCAGCGCTAGGTATAAAAAACTAGCAATACATATTTTGTATAGATGTTACCTTGATCGTGTTTTACTCTACATGATTTCATATTTCTGGTTTGTTTGCCCCTGTATTCAATATTTTATTATTCGGTTTTAACATATTTGACAAAGCATCCAAAAAATTTGCTAAATTGATCATAATAGAAAATGTCATTGTGAGATTATTTAAAAGAAAATAAACAATTGCAGATACTTAAACGCCGTACGGTTGGAACAAATGAAGCTTTACTCTTTGTTGGTAACACACTCTGGACAACAGTTACTCTCCGCAGAACCATTTCTACGTCCTCTTTTGAAACTTCTCAATAGCTTCCGCAATGATCTTCTGCCACCAGATGTTGAAGGTAACCTTACATGTTTCATTACATGTTTCACATCTCATTGTACTATTAACATTACAACAAAACTATATCTAAAATATTTCATGACAAAACTAGTAATTTAAAAAGAAACTCAAAAACAAGTCTGAAACACTCACCATAATACTCAAATTATATTACATCCTCAAATTATATATCATTTGTGTGTTAATGGTTCTTTTTTGTTTTTGTGTGTGTTTATTGTATTGTAATTTTGATGTTGAATATTGACTTCTTGTATCAACTGGAAACAACTACCTACTCAAGCTTAAGAGGCTATAGTAGTCTATATAGTATAATTTGAAAATAATTTCCCTAATACCCTCAAAAGATACGTCTTTAAAATAAAGGAGAGTTTGTATTTACATCTTTATTCTATTGCATGAGTTTTTTGAAATTTGAATTTCCTTAATACTTTTCTTGTAAAATAAGTTTTAGTAAAACCCTTTTTTATTTTTTTACTGTACGAAACAAAAAACTACAAGGTCTATGTGGTAGATTTTTACTTCAATCGAAAGAGAACATGAAAATCTGCCGGCTGAGTTTTTTATTATTATAATATTTTAATTACTATTCTTCCTATTTAGAAAAAACCTCTAAATTTTACCATTTTTTCACGGAAAAGTATTGTATATCACAGATTAGGTGATATGCAATATTTTTTCGTGTTTCATACATAAGAAGGTAATTTAATGTGCATTTTTGTGTACATCCGTATACCCAGGGTATACAAGAGCCTTTATATGCTTTCAAAGAGAGGTGGTATTGTATATCATAGAATTATTGTAATGAAAATGTTGAATTCGATTATACATATTGTATAATGGTTAATGAAATAATTAATTTAAAAAAAATAGTAGGTAGGTATATTTAGAAATTGTGCAAAATTTTTGAAAATTTTTAAATTGTTTTTCTCCTATATACTTCTTTTTTCGGCCACCTCTCAACTGCTAGATATAGGCCTCTTCGAAATACACGTTCAAACAGGCCTCTTGCATACATTTGCATCAAAACAAAAAATGTGCGTTCCTATAGTGAAATTATTATTTTACCGATCGACAACCTTTGTTTATGTCTTATTATTAATCTTTTTAGGACGATTGGTTTGTCTTCTGGGACAATTATGTGTGGTGCTCATGCAGAATACTAAGTTTGTTGACCTCTTCTTCTATCCAGCCATGCACAGTCAAGATAATCAACAATCAAGGTTATCTTTTATGATGATTTTTTTTTATTTTGTCAAATAACTGCTTAATTATAAAATTATATTCAAAAAGGTTATTAATGGGACGCCCGCTGCCAGCATAGGTACCTATTTTTCATTTTGATATTCCATCACTACTACTCATCAAATTATTTTGAAAAAAAATAACTTAGATAGTTTGGATATATTCATATATATGTATTTTGAGAAATATATTCCTTAACTTTTTAATTGTGTTCTGTGTATATTATATTAGCATACCCCAATTTTGGACATTTATCTTATGTTTCTTATAAACTATAAGGTGCATAGCTATATATATTTTTTATTAAATTAAAGAACACAATTATACCTGGAAATTATGACGACATTTGCAAGACTTAACCACTTATTCCTCGATTTTTTTCGCGTGGGACTAAAACAAATACCTCAGTAGGTTTTTTTTCGACGTGTTTGTACATTTAGGGACCGCACAACACTTATACACTTTTGAATTCATTTTAAATACACAAATCGTCTTAGAACACATATAGTAGTGATATGCAGTTTACGATACCGTGACGTCACCGTCAGGTCCTGCAGACGCCATGACACTACAAGCGTTTTTTTGCGTAAATGTCAAATTTGATTTTAAAATGGCGATTTTAGCTACTAAAGCTTTATTTTATGTAGAAATGTATATATATTTAAAAACAGTGGATGCGTAAAAACATTGTGAGATAGTTTCTCAAAATTAGTCATCATGCCTATTATGCTTTTGGTTTAGTAAATTAAATAAAAAGACCTATTCAGCGCCATTGCGAAATAAGGTAAATGCCAAAAGTCGGGGTATACTAATTATTTTTCAAAAGAATATAAGCAGAACATAATGAAAAATTTATGGAATTAATTATATCCAAACTATCATATCTTATAAAAAAAAATTTTTTTTATCACAATAATTTGATTTAGTAGCAGTGATGGAATATCAAATTGAAAAATAGGTACCCTGGCAGCGTTCAGCCCTTTTAACAATCATTTTCAATTATCTATAAAAAGGTTATTAACATCCTTTTAAATAATTTCAGCTAAAATGCTGCTTTATGTGTTTACATATTTAACTATAGTGAAATATAGATGAAGTTACAAATTATTTATCTAGTATCTAAATATTTATTATTATTATAATGGGCGTGATGACAGTATGAAAAAATCATTGAAATTTTAATTTTATAAAATAAAATAGGTTATAAAGATTTGAAAAAATACATTTCTTTTCATTTTAAAAGAGCGAATAATATTAATATTATTAAAATAAAACTACAAAATATGTAAGTCCGCCATTTTATGAGAAACACCAATCAGAGTGAATCAAAATATTATGACGTCACAGTTTCAATACAATATTATATGAAATTACTTTGCATCGAAAAAAGACTTTTGCTCATCAGAATTTAGAAAGGTAAAAACTTACATATAAGCGAATTTTTATTATTCTATGCATATAAGTACTTCATTTATCTATAATTTAAATACAACTTACATCTCGAAAATCGATAAAATATGTTCCTTCTTCTCTCTACATTATGTGTTCATAAACTAAAAGCATACCTACGCGGTACTGCGGTAAACATGACATGTGTAAAGCTGCGTTGCACCGCTCAATTGCGTCGATTCTGTTCACTGCGACGGGTGTGTTAACTCACTCCTTCGAATAGTATTGGCTCACGGCGCAGTGAGTCGTGAGTGCTAGACAGGGAGAATGCGAACCTTGATGCGAACAGTGTTAGGGTATTGAGTTATTGAGTTGCCTGCTTTTTAACCGACATACTATTACTTTCCCGATTCTACTTTTAAAAGTAGAATCGGGAAAGTTGTGATATTTTTAAACATGTAGGTACATGAAATATAATGAATACAATAATAATCTTTGCTTATATAAAATACAATACCTGCATATTATACTTTAATTATTATTTTTTAACTAGCTTAATGACCCGGCGCAGTGAATAGGCGTGATGAGAGTAAGAAAAAATCATTGACATTATGATTTTAAAAAATAAAATAGGTTATAAAGATTTAAAAAAATGTATTTATTTTCATTTTAAAAGAGTGAATAATATTAATATTATTAAAATAAAAATACAAAATATTATAGACCGCCATTTTATGAGAAACGCCAATCAGAACGAATCAGAGCGCATGACGTCACGATATTCTAGGTCCACGTCCAGTGTTGCCGATTTTGGGAAATTCAGACTTGCGTCGGCACTTAATCGGGAAACGCTTTAATTCGGCACTTTTCGGGATTAGAATGTATCAAAAAAATTATATATTTTTGTTTATACTAGATGTATTAATTTTGTATTTTTTACGTCTAAATAAAAGTAACTATTATTATTATTAGTAGTAAACATTCAAAGTAAATATAAGTTATTTCATTTCAATAAATATCATTTTATTATTTCACTGGTGCTTACATAGTTTAAGCAATTTCTTTTTGTTTGTATCTTTGTTACTAGCCCCTTCACTAGGCATGGCCTGTGCTAAGATAAGCTAGTTTTATGTTATTGTCTATTACGTTATTTATTTAGTAAGTATGTAGGTATGTCGGTTGAAAAGCAAGCAACTCAATACTCTAACACTGTTCGCATTCTCCCGGTCTAGCACTCACGACTCACTGCGCCGTGAGTCAATACATTTCGAAGGAGTGACTTAACACATCCGGCGCAGTGAACTGGGTCGATGCAATTGAGCGGCGTAACGCAGTGGTGTTACACAGGCCTAATGCCTAATACGCGGGAAACTTAAGATGGCGTATTTTGACGTTTGGACATTCATGAAGTTCTTTTTATGCTTATTGCCTTATTAATGGTAAATATTTTGTAAATGAATTATAGTATTGAGAGCTAAACGTGGGTGAACAAATACTGTATTTCATTGTAAACGCATACTTAATAAAATACACTTTCTGGGTATTGCCGTGCCAAATTTAACCACTTATTTCTCGTTTATATTCGCGTGGGACGAAAACAACTACCTCAGTAAGTGTTTTTTTCGATGTGTTTGTACATTTTGGGACCGCACAACGCTTATGCACTTTTGAATTTATTTTAAATACACAAATCGTCTTAGAATACATATAGTAGTGATATGCGGTTTACGAAACCGTGACGTCACCGTCAGCTCCGACGGACGCCATTACACTGCAAGCGTTTTTTGACGTAAATGTCAAATTGGATTTTGAAATGGCAATTTTTGCTACTAAACCTTTATTTTATGTAGAAATGTATATATATTTGAAAACAGTGGATGCGTAAAAACATCGTGAGATAGTTTCTCAAAATTAGTCATCATGCCTATTGTGCAAATGTCATACCAAGTTTTATTATAGATCATATTATTAGATTGAAATAGTAAAACCTGTTACTGTAAATACACAACCGCTAAATTTACCGCTGTAAAATCTATTGATTTTTTTATTAGCATATTCCAATCTTGAAAATTCTGTTGACCATAACAATTCACACTAACATCATATCATAAATTCAGATTTTATTTTGCAATAAATTCCATTATTGTTTTTTTTTTTTTGTTCACTAAGTTAAGATATGATTTTTTTAACAATAATTATGAATGAATGCTTTTAGTTTCATACCTGTAACTCTTCTATTATCATACGTCCACCTGGAGGGATATACCGGTCAGCAGGCGAGGGATGCCCTTCTTCTCTGTGCTGCCTTATCAGCTAAAAACCTCGCTGTTGCGGAGTTTGTGGCGCACAGATCTAATGTCTGTCCAGTACTAGCTACAGGTACACTAAATACTTATAATATAAATTTTAAAATAGTCCAAAAGTCCAATCCTACCAGACTCATGTTATAGTATAAAGACTGAATTTTTAAATGCGTAAGTACACAGCAAAAAAGTCATGGTGGCTCTGACAGGTAACAAGAAGCAAAGGTGTAGAAAATTGCTGCCCAAACATATCATAATATAAAGCGTAATTTTTTATATTTCCTACAGAATACTATAAAAATTCACATCATCCATTGACAGACACTTTAGTTTGTGGAAAATCTCGAGTGTAACATAGAAGACATTGATCGGTGGAGTAGATCAAGAAGGAGATTCTAGAAACCACGTAGGAAGGATCAACAGTGACAGACTTGCATACACTGCAGCTAATGAAATTCCGTCTGAACATTGTCCGCCTGTCAATGTCATTGGACTTCATCATCTTAGGAAGGATAGTTTCTGTATCACAGACCAATAGGTCTATCAAAAGAATAGAAGAAAATCTCTTGACAGACAGACAGACAGATATTGTAATTGTACTTAATTTGAGCGAGTATGAAAAAGCGAAAGGCTTACTGCCCCTGCTGTTCGCCGAACAGGTCATAAAATTTTAAATATCGCTATTTTTTTTCAGGTCTCAGCGGATTGTATTGTCTTCTCCCGAGGTTTATAGATGTAACTCAACCAGACTGGCACAGATTGACTCCGGATGATGTTAATGACATACAAAAACTAGGATTGTTCATGAACTCTTTAGAATTCTGCAATGCTGTAGTGCAAGTAAGAACTAATTTCTAAGCATGGCAATACATAGAAATATGTTAATATTGACCGAATATTTAGGCTAAGACCCGACCTGGGTGCGTATATACCTTTCCGTGTTGATGGAGGCAAGTACTGCCTCGAATTAGGCACTAGTTTGTTGCACTAATGCACTTAAAAACTCGTGTTGAATTCATGGCACGTGTCCTCCAAATGTACACGGTTTAGCAACGCAAACTGTTCCTGCTAATACGTGTTCAATTCAAGGTATGCATCTTTCAATCGTACACAGGTTTATAAATTTTACCATGCGTTACAAGGCATGGTTAAATTTATAAACCTGTTTTTTGTGTATGATTGATTTTGTTTTAATAGATTAATCTACGCAAATCTACATTATATCATAAAAATTCGTTAAGACAATTTTTTTTGTATGAGATTGGTATTCATGAAATTTTTTCAATGAAATAATCACACTTTGCGTCGTAAATACCTTCACAAGATATATAGCATTGAATTTTACATTGGTAATTATCCTTGTCTTCTTCGTGATTTACAATTTTAAAATTGTCCAAAATACCACCAAGTATGTCCTTTAACAGTTCCATATTACTTAAAGACTTAAAATTACTGAATACTACCATATAATCTATGAACAAATACAAATGTGACAGTGGCAGGCGAAATTCGAGTGAAATGAAATAGCGCGCGAACTTCATGGCTATATACATTCCATATTCAATAATTAATTGCCTTGAATTGAACACTTAGCAGGAACAGTTTGCGTTGCTAAACCGTGTGCATTTGGAGGACACGTGCCTTAAATTCAACATGAGTTTTTAAGAGCATTAGCGCAACAAACTAATGCCTAATTCGAGGCAGTACTTGCCTCCTAATCAACACGGAAAGGTAAATATGCGACCTGGGTTGTAGAGCCACAGATTATGATGATGTATAATTGTTAACAATGGTGTCTTGTATATCATACTATCGAAATAAGTTATTATTTATTAACCCTTTTAGTGCCATACATATTTTACCAATGTAATATTCACCATTTCCGTTACAATACACCAATATTCATAATTTTTTCAACATTCTCTTCAGAAGATTTTATACTATGATAATAAAAACACAGAAATTGAAACTACATATTTATTGACAAGAAAATTACAGAAAGTATAAGGAAAATGAACAAGATTTATTTACAAACGTGTTTTCCTACGCAAACACCATGCAGTCCTTTTTTACACATGGAGCAAATCAAGTTGGATCTTTTCACTGCACTTCTGTTCTTACTGCTGCATACCACATACCACAATATCACTTTCGCTATCGCTCTCATAATCACTAACGCAGTTTTCAAATTGTTCTATCATTTCAACGTATGTATCTGAAAATTCACTTGAATCCGGCATTTTGAAATTTAAATTAGAAATATTAAAAAAATAATAATCACGATGTTTATATAAAAAATATGCGAGCGAATATAATAAGAATGCAATACAATGAATAAAAATAACACGACGGTAACACGACCCTCACCTTCGCGCGCCAAAAATGAACTGTCAAAAGAAGCACTATCGCGACGCTGGCATTTTTCACAACTAGCGAGAGCAGCGCGACTGCGCTCCTTGGCACTAAAAGGATTAACATATTGTACAAGAAAAGAACTTAAAATAATATTTTGTTAATAGGTTTCCCACCCTTTGATTCAGCAACAGTTATTGGATTTTCTATACCAAGGTTTCTTGTTACCTGTAATGGGTCCTGCGCTATTACAGGTATTTATTTATTTTTTGTTTCTATTTGAAGTTTTTTCGAAAACAAAAAAATATATAAAAATACACATTAACAATAAGGTCCACTGCATATTTAATCACAAAATGTGTTAATTTCACAACATTACTACCTCTGAACAGGTATTTCACTTAGTGAGATAGTCAAATGTCCATATTATTGAAATGTATAAATAAAATATAATATTGTAATATATTTCTTCAATGAAAAAATACAAATTAATAAAATATTACTAAATCTGTTACATACATTATTTTTATATGTTATAAATACTTGTTTATATGTAAAAATGTGATAATTGTTATTTTTATGACGTTATTGTAAACTCAATGTGAATATTATATACGCACGTATAATTTTCATCGCACACAATATGTACCAGTCTCCTTTCATACATTTACTGTCCTCTCCCTTTGTCTTATATCCTTTGCATTATCCTACCAACTAATAAATTTAGCTAGATTTTGGGGCTATTGCGGTTATATTTAATAAACTTCATTTTTATAGTATTTAAAAAAAAACAATGTATATAATATCATGTATAATATCATGGCTTTTCCTTGCTGTATTTAATAATTTCTTACAATTACATATTTTTTCTCTTAAGATTTTGGTCTTTCCTTATCGGTATTTGTTGATAAAAATATCAAAATGATAAAACACCAGTTGTGATGACACTGTATGAAGAAAAATTAGACTTTCCATGTGAAATAAACGAAAAAAAAAGGGATTAAATGCTAAAAATGTTAATTTATCTATTTACTTCAAAAATTTGTCTTTTATCCTTAGTCAGAAACTACCTACTTCAATTATGTAGATATCTTTTTTATTGTTTAGTCAGAGATTACTTAGATTAGATAACTTTTTGATTGATCAACATAAAAACTAATGAACTTTAGCTAATTGTTCATTCAAATTATTAATTTACATACAGGATGATCTGTTTCGTCTAATGAGGTCTTTATTAACTGAAAAATTACATTTACAAACCATACAGTATGTAAATTCCATGGTAAATTAATCATAAAATTATATCAGTGATGTAAAATCTAATCCTACCCGGCTATTAAAATTATTTTTGGAATGGACCTTACTAATTTACAAAATGATTTAGGTGGACCAATATGAGATTAGTTGATGTTAGAGCGATTAGTATGCTGGATTAGCAAATCTACTAGACGTGGGTTTTATCCCTTCTTCTTCAATGGCACTACAACCCACATCGAGCTTTGGCCTCCTCCAACCCTCCCTGTCATCAGCCACTGTTCTCCATCCGGTCACTTGGAGAAGCTGGTTCGCATCTTTGGTTGCTTCGTCTTCCCATCTCACCTTCCAATCAGATGAGGTGGGTTTGAATCCCATCTCATCTGATTGGAACTACCTAATATTGACTGGTAGTGATAGTTTAGGTCAATTTTTATATTTTTTCAACAAAAAGTTTTTGTTCATTCATTGCTATCTTAAACATTCTTAAACTTTTAGCTACGAAAAATACCTCATATGCCTTTTCTTTGAAACGTCAGGTTTCAAGTCCCCTGGTAATCCTTTTTTAAATCTATCCAATGGTTGTATGGTACTGGCTTAATCTAGAT
The DNA here is from genome assembly GCA_963576475.1 of Molanna angustata. Classification (NCBI taxonomy): domain Eukaryota; kingdom Metazoa; phylum Arthropoda; class Insecta; order Trichoptera; family Molannidae; genus Molanna; species Molanna angustata. The sequence continues at coordinate 17,614,283 of OY754981.1, forward strand.
GAAAGTGCCTAGAAATTGGCTAATATGTTTCACATGGGAACAAACATAGTTACTTCTGTCAGTATTACCACTATTTCGCTGACCTTAGTGGCTCAGTTAGTTAGGTATCTGACTGCTGATCCAAGGGTCCCGGGTTCGATTCCCGGTCGACACACAGTTTTCACAGTTTGCTTTTAACTTAATTTTAACTTATTGTATTTTTTTTAAGTTTTATGTTTCACCATTTTCAATGTGTTAGCTATAGGACTAATTTTAAATTATTTTTTTGCAAACTGAAAGTGCCCTTGAGGTGACCACGGTTGTCACTAAACGGCGCTTTATAAATTGTCCTTATTATTATTAATTGTGTTTTCAGTCTGGATCTGTGAAACAATTAATATCGTAAGTCTACAGAATGTGGCAACTTGTTATTGGGTGCGTGTTAAATAATTATTTGACATAGTACCTGTTTGTTGCCCGAGAGGCTTCATAAAATAATAATAAACACTTCCTTGTGCCCTGCGTAAGTGGCGTCTTTGTTGCCATATTCCAATTTCTTCCAACTAACCAATGTTTCCAGCCCAGAGAAGCAATATTTGCGTGAGAAATGAATTTAAACAAATTTCTCCTCTGCTAGGAATCGAACTCAGGACCCCCGTATAGAGGCACATCAAAATGACAATCTGCATTTGGCATATTTATTGAATAGAGAAAAATATGAATGAACTCAGCGTAGTTCAAACTTTCCGTGATGTTATAGCTTTGATTTATATTTTCAAGCCATGTTTCATTTGCTTTAACTAAACAGTATATTATATTCACTTGATCAGCAATCCAGTAGAAGCTTGAAGGAAATGTTTAGCCGTCAGCATTTTCCACTCATGAAGGTTTGCATTTACCATTATTAAATAAAAAAATTATATAGCATTTTATGCATCAAATTTTTCTATGTAATTAAATTTGTTTAAAAAATAATATTTAGTGAGAATATCTTTAGTGAGATTTCGTCAATTCTATCTTTGTTCCTCAATACTTATATATAATCAAAAATATTTCTAAATATTTTGTTGTGTTAAATTACTGTGTAAACTGACGTGTCTGTGTTTTTTTATATTATTTTATGTCTGAATAATCTTTTCTATTGTGGCGTTTTGTCGTGATGGTAACCCTTTATTGGTGTGGTGGTGGCAGCTTTGCTTGGAACAATACTATTTTGCAGCACTTGGTCATGGGGAATACGTACAATAGGTATTAGACACCCTCACTAACATGTTCCCGTTCCGACAATGACCAGACCAAACGTGCAGCAGCCACTACCACAAGAAGACAATGCTTGCAGAACGGTGTCGATGAGCAGGTCGCCGCCATTGCCTACTTTGAGCTGGTTCTTCGGTCTGTCAGCGAACCTGGTTTGCTCAAGTCCCTTGTCAAATTTCTCATGGACAACAACTACGACGGGAACAATATCGTTGAATCCATTATGCCTCTTGTGGACGGAGAACCTAGAGTGAGTGTTACATATTAATATTTTTTTTTACATTTATCTCAATTCGAATTTCTAATAATATAATTTAGATCCCAAATTCAGTCATTAATAATGTTTAAATACATATAATTACAGTCTTTTTTTGACGAGTCTTCCAACTGTATGGTGATATAGCACCAGTGTTGCGAGTTTGAATCCACGACCGATTTTGTTCACCTCTAGTACAAGCATCTATGCTTAATTTAGGGAATATTTAAGGATGTGTATATTCTAAAAAAAAATTGTAAGATATGGATATTTATGTATTTGATCTGCTTGACAACTCCTGTAGCCTTACTCTCGACTCTCAAATCTGAACCAAAAACAACAACAATTCATATAAAATTTTGACAATATACCTGCGAAAATTCAAATTATCTGCTATTAAAATTAAAACATACCTACTTACCACATTATTCTCCGTTATAGAGGTGGGTTCTTAGAGAATAAATTGGATTTGAAGTCAAGAGTAACAATTATTATGTTTATAACCATTATTTTACTATGTTGAAACAAACATATTTTTTTACATAAAAAAGTTTGCACAATTAGTGCACTAGCAGTGGTTCATATATTAAAATATGGTTGAACCCAAATTTCATGACTTTTCTTATTTATTAACATGGATCAAGAGTTGAACCGTGATTCAACTCAAATGTTAAATTGAACCGGCTGCGGTTTTAATTTAACGGTTCAGTTTAAAACTGGTTCACCTTGACATTTCACAATAGGCATGATGACTAATTTTGAGAAACTATCTCACGATGTTTTTACGCATCCACTGTTTTCAAATATATATACATTTCAACATAAAATAAAGGTTTAGTAGCAAAAATTGCCATTTCAAAATCCAATTTGACATTTACGTCAAAAAACGCTTGCAGTGTAATGGCGTCCGTCGGAGCTGACGGTGACGTCACGGTTTCGTAGACCGCATATCACTACTATATGTACTATATGTATTCTAAGACAATTTGTGTATTTAAAATAAATTCAAAAGTGCATAAGTGTTGTGCGGTCCCTAAATGTACAAACACGTCGAAAAAAACACCTACTGAGGTATTTGTTTTCGTCCCACGCGAATATAAACGAGAAACAAGTAGTTAAATTTGGCAATGCGAGACACAGAAAGTGTATTTTATTAAGTATGCGTTTACAATGAAGTACAGTATTTGTTCCCCCACATTTAGCTCTCAATACTATAATTAATTTACTAAATATTTACCATTAATTAGGCAATAAGCATATAAAGAACTTCATGAATGTCCAAACGTCAAAATAGGCCATCTTAAGTTTCCCGCGAATTAGGCATTAGGCCTGTGTAACACCACTGCGTTACGACGCTCAATTGCATGGACCCAGTTCACTGCGCCGGGTGTGTTAACTTACTCCTTCGAAATGTATTGGCTCACGGCGCAGTGAGTCATGAGTGCTAGACCGGGAGAATGCGAACAGTGTTAGGGTATTGAGTTATTGAGTTGCTTGCTTTTAAACCGACATACCTACATACATACTTACTAAATAAACAACGTAATAGACAATAACATAAAACTATTAGCTTACCTTAGCACAGTCCATGCCTAGTGACGGGGCTAGTAACAAAGATACAAACAAAAAGAAATAGCTTAAACTATGTAAGCACCAGTGAAATAATAGAATGATATTTATTTAAATGAAATAACTTATATTTACTTTGTATGTTTACTACTACTAATAATAATAGTAACTTTTATTTAGACGTAAAAAATACAAAATTAATACATCTAGTATAAACAAAAATATATATATTTTTTTTTTATACATTCTAATCCCGAAAAGTGCCGAATTAAAGCGTTTCCCGATTAAGTGCCGACGCAAGTCTGAATTTCCCGAAATCGGCACAAGTGCCGCAAATCGGCAAAACTGAACGTGAACCTAGAATATCGTGACGTCATGCGCTCTGATTCGTTCTGATTGGCGTTTCTCATAAAATGGCAGTCTATAATATTTTGTATTTTTATTTTAATAATATTAATATTATTCACTTTTTTAAAATGAAAATAAATACATTTTTTTAAACCTCAATAACCTATTTTATTTTTTAAAATCATAATGTCAATGATTTTTTCTTACTCTCATCACGCCTATTCACTGCGCCGGGTCATTAAGCTAGTTAAAAAATAATAATAAAATTATAATATGCAGGTATTGTATTTTATATAAGCAAAGATTATTATTGAATTCATTATATTTCATGTACCTACATGTTTAAAAATATCACAACTTTCCCGATTCTACTTTTAAAAGTAATAGTATGTCGGTTAAAAATCCCGATTCTACTTTTAAAAGTAATAGTTTGTCGGTTAAAAAGCAGGCAACTCAATAACTCAATACCCTAACACTGTTCGCATTCTCCCTGTCTAGCACTCACGACTCACTGCGCCGTGAGCCAATACATTTCGAAGGAGTGAGTTAACACACCCGTCGCAGTGAACAGAATCGACGCAATTGAGCGGTGCAACGCAGCTTTACAACTGTCATGTCTACCACAGTACCGCGTAGGTATGCTTTTAGTTTATGAACACATAATGTAGCGAGAAGAAGGAACATATTTTATCGATTTTCGAGATGTAAGTTGTATTTAAATTATAGATAAATAAAGTACTTATATGCATAGAATAATAATAATACGCTTATATGTAAGTTTTTACGTTTCTAAATTCTGACGAGCAAAAGTCTTTGTTCGATGCAAAGTAATTTCATATATTGTATTGAAACTGTGACGTCATAATTATTGATTCACTCTGATTGGTGTTTCTCATAAAATGGCGGACTTACATATTTTGTATTTTTATTTTAATAATATTAATATTATTCGCTCTTTTAAAATGAAAATAAATATATTTTTTCCAATCTATATAACCTATTTTATCTTATAAAATTATAATTTCAATGATTTTTTCATACTGTCATCACGCCTATTTTAAAGTGCCTATGACCACAAGATATGAGAAAAACATATAAAAGCGATTTAATACATTAGAATGTTCGATTGACGTTGAATTCAAACAAAAAGTGCAATAGCAAAAGTTTGACTGAACTATCTTGCATATCTGCGCATACTGTTATGTGGTCATGACAACCAACTTAACAAAACTAAATTCGGTGCTGTCATATGAAATGAGCTCTAAATAGAGATCAACTGAACTTGGGTTCAAATATTTTTATAAATAAGATTTCAGTTGTATGTGGAATAAGACTTTGAACCAGGTTCAATTGAACTGTGATTCAACCACGATTCAAGGAATTTTTATTTAAATAACACTTTTTCACTACTACGAAATAGTGCAGAATTATTTGTGTTTTGTTAGTTGTATTCCATTTGATTCACTAAATCAGCTTCAATATGTAAAAAATATTTAGATCTAGATTTTACACATGTGTAATGTCAATTATAATAATAAACACTTCCTTGCACCCTGCCCTGCGCAAGTTGTGAGTTTATTGCCATATGGCAATTTCTTCCAACTAACCAGTGTTTCCAGCCCAGAGAAGCAATATTTACATGAGAAATTAATTTAAATAAATTTCTCCTGCTGGGAATATTTTTATCAATATTTTTAAGGACAATAAATATAATATAATTAATATTTATAGGAAAAATCTGTACATTATTTTAACAAAATCCTTCTTATTGGAGGCCACTATGTCCTATTAATGATTTGGACTTCCAGCTTTTCGAAAGGGTCTTCCAGGCATCATTCTTCCCTCTGGTTTTTCACGTAAGGCAAAGTGTGGTAGTCTTTGGGAGTCTCTCCAATTTCATCTTCTTTGTCTTGGCCATTTGACAACATCTTGAATATGAGAATTCTAATTATTATTTGTTTTTAATGTAGCTATCCATAGTAACAATATCACTCTTGGAGACTCTGGTGGACCTGAATTGTGAAGATCTTATGCTGGAGATGGTTCTTAAGTACTTGATCAGCGGTAACCATCTGATGGTGTCACACAGATGGCAAACTTTGGATTGTGATCTCCATTGCAAGGCAACCAGCATGTTTCTTGACCTATCTCCAGAATGCTGTATTGTCAGACCTCAAATTTCATCCACTGTATCCAGTTCAAGAAGAAACAGCAACGCCAGCATTAGGAAACCGTCTATTTCGAGCATCGATCACAATATGCACAGTCTGACATCTATTGGGGAACAGAGCCCTTATTCTGTCTCATCTAGAAATTCCTCGCAAACTTCCTATGCATACGGAGTAAGCACAAAATTTTTCTAAATTTTAATTTAAATTTTCTTACCTACATTTTAATTTTCCTTTTACTTTACAAGCATTTATGTTTAATTTTGGGAATATGTGAGGATGTTTATGTAGTTTTCACAATTGTAGTTATCAAATTTTCAATAAATCTTTAGTTATTCTAGATAGTGATAATTACATGTTGATGTCAGTGATATTTTGTATGTATTAATCTATATTTTTTTATTATAACATGTATATTATTCTAAAATTATGTGTTATTTACAACTCTATATTTCATGATTTACTTTTGCAGTTACATATGAACGAATCTCTGTACGGTAACTACCATGCATATTTGTGCGAAGCTAGACGAAAGATTGGTTTGTGTAAAAACGCCTGCTCCAAATGGAGTTCAAAGTATGACACTTACACAAGCGCAGGTTCCAAATTGCCAAATGACAAAATAATCCTTACAGTCGTCAAAGACTTTCAATTGGAGCACTCAAACCTAATTAAGGAGACTTCGTTTACCAGTGAAAGCAACGACCACGACGAAGGTTTGGGTGAGACAATGTCTTCGACGCACAACACGGCGGCAACGAGCTGTCCCTATTCAAATAAAGAAGAGGACAGTTTACCCAGTATAGGAGAGAGCAGCGGCTACGACAGCTTTAAGTACAAATCTGAAGATCATCACAGCACTCCGGAAGAAGAGCAGACTTTGCAAGATCACCCCTCGAAGGACTTCGCTGAAGAATCTTTTTGGAAGAGTATAGACATTTCAGATGGAATATTGAATCCAACGCATGAGATTGCAAAGAGAGTCATCGGTAAAGACAAATTCGATTTGAACGCAATAGATGATGTAAATATAGGTATGTTATACATACTCAGTTGTTAAATTAGTTATGATATTATATATGATACTAGCTGTAATTATTAAATCTGACTTTTTTCTATGTTACATTACCTAATCTACATGAAAAATATAAATATTCATAAAAATTACTGCCCCTAAATAACCTATTGAATCCTTTAGAATAAATCCAGTCCATGTCAAAGACTTTTACATATTTATTTACATCAGTATGTTTTTATGGCTTCGTGCCTGTTTGTTTTTACCTCATTCTATAAATAAATCAATTGTTTTCCAACCGATCAAAAGTAATGTGACAACTGAATTGTTACACTACTTGCATGTAAAGCATGAGATCTAACTTCCGATAGCGATGATTTGTATAGTTGAAGAATAAATCCTTGTTCCATGTTTGTCAGGATTGCATAGTGTGGAGGTTATTCCTTTATTCCTACCCCGAATATGTAAACAGCTTTATGGTATGTATGTATGGTATGTATGTATTGAGTCCCCGTAGATATTGTGTATACTGTCGTAAAAATTGTATGAAACAATGTCGTCACTAAATTCAATTTTTATAATGTAGGTACATATTTTTTATAGAAAATTTAATTATCTTGTTGGGGTGTTTTGGCGTTTTTCGATGTTTTGAAAATTTTGGAATTAGGTATAGGCATTGAAGCACGTAAATGTCATAAAAAATGTTTTCTTAATAAAAAAAGTTTGAGAAACCCTGGAACTTTTTCATAAAAGCAAGTTTGAAATGATGTGTTTGTATATATTTATACAAATTTTTATCGTTCTAGTTTTTATGGTTTTATATTGAAAATAAAATACAAATTCAAATGTTGATAATCCCGGATTGGAACAAAAATTCTAAATTCTGAGTATAAAAGTTATGTGGGCCTAAAATTTTGGGCTCTGTGCATCAAGCAGATCAAAAGTTATGAGGGGGGGGGGAGACACAGACATGTTCTGCTTCTAGTTAATCCACAATGTTTTTTAACTTCAAAATTGGAAAAACCATGCAAAAAGTCCACTACTCTATGCAGTTTGCTCACACGGAACTTAGGATAATACGGTTGATTCATTAAGACAAATAAATTCTTTTGAACAAATCGATAGTTACCTATTTTATATTTTCTTATTTCAAAGCATTGAGTAATAGAAGATGAAAGGAATGGGAATGAATATTAGTCAGAATTACTCTGTATGTAGATTTTCTTTACGATATTTTAAATAAAATAATTATGGATTGAGAAGACTGACTCATTTATTGTATTTTGCTATTTATAAACAATCATTTTATAATATTAAGAATGTGCATTATTTTCAGGACCATTACTAAGTATATCTCTAAATAAATTAGGAAGGATGTTGGAGAATGATGTTTATGTAAACTTAAGACTCACCGGCCTTATAACAAGACTTGCTGTATATCCCTTGCCTTTGATTAGATCCTTCCTTCTGTGTCCATGGATCGTTCATCAACCATCTGTGACATCACTTTACCAAGTATGAAAATATTATATTTCTTATACCATCAACTTATTTACATACTTTTTTTTATTTCTTAGTATATTCATCAATGTTTAGGTATATAAAACCACAAATATAATTTTTTTTACCTAAAATAGGGATAAGCATTTCTTTATAAAAAAAATTAATTCTGTCCTATTATTGTTTCAACTTAAATAATCAGCACTTGTACGAAAATTAAATTTATCAAATTGACTATGAAAATCCGAATAAAAGTTGTATAGGCAATCCAATTGCTGCAGATACGGTGGACACATTGCCATAACAATAATGCTCTTTTTCAAGTTCCTGGCATGCACTCTTACACTCCCTGTAGCAATATTACCTATTGATTTATGAATAGTAAACCATACACTTAATAAAAATCAGATCACAAATACCATCATGTTGTTTTCTTTTGGGACAGGCAGAAATAATCTATGTAATTCCACTCTGCCATCTTGTTATTGAAGTTATTGAGTACAATTAATATGAAATAATGTATTCAACCTCACTAGGATAAACCTGTATTGAGGTTAAATAAATTCACATTTTTGACAGACATAAAGTAATATTATACAAAACAACAATTGATTAATTTTCATTCAAGAAAATCATCTCATACTTCATCTTCCAAACATCTTACATTCTCATCTTTAAGAATTTCATTGGTGTGGTTGTGCCACCACTTTTCATGGCCAATCTCTACTTTTTACTTCTCAATCTTGTTTACTATCAATAAACTATTTACCTGCTATCAATAATCTATTCACTATCCGTTTCAATGTATTTTTCTTTGTAGATATTAGTGTCACTAAAGCAAAAAATTGATGAGTCCGTCCGGAACGATCCAGACACTTTACGCCTTGTAGAAGAAGCTCAGCAGTTTCTTATCGACCGTGAGATAAGACTGTCCAACGCACGTAAAAATGCCATTGAGTCGATCGGCTCAAAGAGTCATAATACTGTTGACAGCAGAAATAACGTCGCACTTGCCACTAACTTCACACCACAAGGAGTACAATATCAAGGTAACCACAAAACTCTTTCACTTTATAGTTTTTTTTTTGTTTGAAATTTAAACCTGGGTTTGATAAACGGATGAAAATATTGCTTCAATATCTTATAACTCATAAAACATATCCAGTGTTATTTATAAAAAAAAACTTGGTTCAATTGAACCCGGTTCAAAGTCAACGTTGGTTGTCCTAGACATTAGAACTGCACCAACGTTAGGAACCTTCAAAACTAGATTAAAACGCGCGCTCTTACTTTCCATTTCTTAACCTACATACTTCCCATTTATTTCCCTATTCTTGTAGTTAGTCATATCTAGTCATAAGCGCCCTTGAGGTGAGTTTTCACGAAAACGGCGCTATATAAATTATCCAACCATATATATATATATATATATATATATATATATATATATATATATATATATATATATATATATATATATATATATATATATATATATATATATATATATATATATATATATATATATATATATATATATATATATATATATATATATATATATATATATATATATATATATATATATATATATATATATATATATATATATATCCCGCAATACTTGTTGCGTCACCTATGTGAAATTCGTATAGGGTTGTTGCGTCCACCAACTTTTCGCGTCCGGTATACGGACGCAAGATAATTTTCACTCCAAAAACTACCATTCTGTTGCTTATACCATAGAGAATCAACTGGCAAAAATTTACATGGAAGCAAAAAAAATATCAAAATATCTTGAAATGAATATTATTAGTTCAACCATTACCCGCACGGAGATTTGTTCAGTGTATATTTTGAAGGTGTATATTTTTACTAAGCCACCGATCGTTTTGCATCCGCGGCAAAATATTACATGTTGACCTTGGCCGCACGGAGATTTGTTCGGAGTATATTTTGAAGGTGATTTATATATATGGCTCCGATCGTCTTGCGTCCGCGCTCAATACTGTTCTACCATGTCTCTGTGACCTTCGCGATAAAATGAATACAATTCAACGCATTTTAAATATTGCCTTGAAAAAGCGCGTACCTACCTACTTACTTTTATTTTTACGACTTCATACAACTGTCGATATATGTATTGATACCTACTCTCTCTCGTGCGCGTACCTACTTACTTTTATTTTTACATCGTTCATAAAACTATCAATTTGTTTATTGTTACTCTGATGCGCGTACCTACTTACTTACTATTGCAATGTTAATATTTTTTATAGAAAATTAAATTATCTCGTTTTGGTGTTTCGGCTTGTTTCGATATTTTTAAAAACTTTGGAAATATAGGCAGTTAAACACATAAATTTATCATGATAAATATTTTTATTAATAAAAAATGTTTGAGAATTTCTAGAATTTTTTTGAAAACATCAATTTGATATTTTTTATTTATCTATATTTTGTGTGTCATGACGTCTGTGTGTCCCCCCCCCCTTATAACATTTGATTCGCTCAATGCACAGAGCCCAAAATTTCAGAATATATAAATAGTAATAGGCCTACAAAACTTTTATACTCAGAATTTTGAATTTTCGTTTCAGTCAGGGGTTATCAACTTTTGAATTTTTACTTTATTTTTCCATATATCTCAGAAACCATAAAAGCTAGAACGCTGAAAATTGGTACCACAAATAGACAAATACATAATCTCAAATAAGTTTTTTAAAAATAATTCTTGAGTTTCTCAAACATTTTTTATTAGGAAAAACATTTTTTTATGATAAATTTATGTGTTTAACGGCCTATATTTCCAAAGTTTTAAAAAATATCGAAAAAATCCGAAATACCCCAACTAGATAATTTAATTTTCTATAAAAAATATTAACATTGTAGCAGTACATCTCAATTTCTTTTTAACATTTTTTATTGAAATTGAATTTAGTGACGACTTCGCTTCATACAATTTGTATGGTAGTCCCATAGCCATACCATCACTCCATTTCCCTATTTGGGGTAGGCAGAGAGAACCGAATGACAGACTCCTCTCTCTTGAAATACCTTCCTCGCTTCATTCACGTTCATACATCGTCTCATACACGCTCTTCTATTATTCTTACTTCTAACATCACCATCTTTCAAAATCCCATTTATGTGATCGTGCCAAATTTTTATTGGCCGACCTCTACTTTTCGTTCCTCTTTTATCAGACTTGTATACTTTTTTTGTCAGACGGTCATCTTTCATTCTTTCTATGTGGCCGAACCACCTTAGGGCATTTATTTTAATCTTACTTACGATATTTCTTTCAATCATACATTCTCGTCTAATATCCTCATTTCTTATTCTATCATACATCGTTTTACCACACATTCGTCTTAGTGACCTCATTTCAACCGAGTTAATTCTACTTTCATGCGTCTTCTGCCATGTCCATGTCTCACTAGCATACATAAGAGTCGGTGCGACGATACCATTGTGTACCGCGAGCTTCGCTTGCCTCGAAATAATTGGGTCTGCCATTACCGGTCTTAATGCACCGTTCATTCTATTACCTGCCGTTACTCTCCTTTCAATATCTTTTTCCAATCTTCCATCACGCTGAAACATGCTTCCTAAGTATGGTATGGTAGTCGTCTATACACATTACACAATATATTTTGTAAGAAGACCTTATAGTTTGTTACTTTATCTCCAAACATATCATACATACCATCAGGCTGTTTTCATATTCCGGGTTGGAAAAGAGGACTGACCTCCATACTGTCCACGTATTTGGATGGTAAAATCATGAGAATAGCCATGTGATCAATAACATCAGGTTTTTTTTTTTCATGAATGCGGGTTTGTTATTTAAAAATACGCACTTACATCATTTAATTTCCGAAACTGAAAGTTTATTGGGTAAGAAATATTCTGCACTAAGTTGTATTATTTTTATGCACAACAGATATTTAATGTATTTTAAACTCAAGGAGACAAGTCCCGTCAATCGGTGAAATCAAAACCCTCACGATTACCCATATCAAGGATAAAATTTTCATGTGGATTCTATAATATCTTAAGATATCTAATATAATTATATCCAGGATTTCACTTCTTGGCCGGACTTGCCCCTGATCTAGTCGTATTTGTCAAATCTTTTTATTAAAACATTATGTAGTGCGATGATCTGCACATATGTATAATATAGAGATATTAAAAATAAACATTCCGCACAGACAATTAAAAAGTAATTGTAGTGTATGTAACTCACACTACATTAGTACAGAATAGTTCAATGATCTATACTTAAAATAATGTAAGAGATATTGAAACTAAACATTCACACAAACAATTAAAAAGTTAATTAAGTGTACATAACTCTTAACATAATGAAAGATATATTAAAACTAAACATTCCGCACAAACAATTAAAAAGTAACTTACTCCAAGTACTAATTTGTTCAATGATCTGCACTAAGTATATAGAGATACATTGAGGTCTAAAACGTTTTACTATACTTTTTGAGTGATTTAAGTCTAACCTATGTATCTTAGTTGAAATAAAATCATCAAAATATACACAAAATAATTGAAAAATATTTGTTTTTCGTAAACATTTTTATGTTAAATTATTTATTAAAATATATACGTAAAACAATAATTATTTTCTTCTGCCAAATATTTTGCACAAAATGATTCAATATTATCTGCAATGTATACCTACTAAGTATGTCGTATATGCCATTTAGGAAAAATAATTGATAGTGTATTTTTTAACTTATAGGGTGTATCGTAATTGTTTAAAATGTAGAAAACGATAACTATATTAAAGTAACCTCGAGGGAATTTATTATAATATGGTGCATGAGTTAGTAATTCAGTTTTAATAATGTATTTCGTAATATTTAGAATTAAAGGTTGTTCTTTCAAAATAATTGTCTTAAGTCTATCATTATTTTCTTTTTACGGTGCCACTATTTTTACGACCGGAATTGGCGGGAAAAGCGTTTTCCCGCCAAAAAGTGTCTATTTACACGACAAATTTTCTGACGTCGTCTATGTTTTTAGGTCATTTATAACCATAGAAAGTGCAGATAAATCAAAATACAAAAATATTTACCTTTGTCATTTTTTCAATGGTCATAAAAATGCATCATGGAAACCAACTTGAAGAAAAAATAAATAATATAGGCATCTCATTACATTTACTTAATTTTATAAATCATTTTTTTATCGAGATCTACAATTATAACAAAGTATAAACAAAGGTAAATATTTTTATAACTTGATTTATCTGCGTTTTCTGTGGTTATTTTTGGTTTTCGTCAATGGTTGAGTCGTGTAAATAGTCGTAGCCTTCTTTTTAATAATAGATATTCTTCATTTTGAGATGTGGATAATATGTTCATCTGATTTTTAGCGCAATAATCCGTGACATTAAATTTGAGCTAAACATATCTAATTATTGTGTAATCTTGATGTTAAAACCTAAGTATATTTTATAGACAGAAAATATAAGGCCCTTACTAGGCGAAACGCGTCCTAATAATAAGAATAAAATTCATATTTATTTATTTATCTTTTTGTACATAATATAAACAAATATAAAGCACACAAGCGGGCTTATTGCCATTAGGCAATTTTTTCCAAGCAACCAGATTGACAGAATTATATATGTACCTACATCAACAAAAAATGAAAGCTAAAAAAGAACAAAGAAAATATACATAACACCAAGATAAACAATAAAAAAAAATAAAATAATAGCATAACAAAAAAAAAGGATTGGGAAAGAACAAGAAGAGGAAACCGAGATCAGGTGTCAAGGGGTAAATATTCCTTCTTTAGTAAATATTACGTAGCAAAGGGAAGGAAGGAAAAGGAGAGGGATCAGGTATTTTCGGAGAGATATCCCTGCTTTAGTCTTTTCTTGAAAATGGAAAGCGAGTTTGACGAAGTTATTTATATCAGGACTCAAATTATTCCAGAGTCTTGCTGAACATACTTCAAAGGTTGAGTTGAAAAATTCAGTGTTGTGAATTGGGATAGTTAATGTAGTACGTTCAGCAGATCGAAGCGATAGGCCGTGATTAGATAAATAGGTGAATTTGGTTTTAACGTACCTACTGCGGTGAATTACATAGGGTTAAAGAGCGTATTGTATAGAAGTGACAAAGTATATATCGCTGTTGTATCTTAGGCAAATTGAGAAGATTACGGTAAGAGGAAATGTGATCGTTTTTTTACGTTCAAAGATGAAGCAGATACAAACATCATATTATTAACATGTAGAGCTATTAATCTGTTTTGATTTTTTAAACACATATTATTTAAACTAATAAACACATATAATATGCACAACATAATCATTATCGCGCCGCTAACTTGTTGAACTGAAAAAAAAATAACTTGCTAAGCTGTCAATAATTTATGTATGACAATCACACACAATCTTAGTAGAATATATGAGAATTTAGAATTTTTGTTTCAGTCAGGGGTTATCAACTTTTGAATTTTACTTTATTTTTCCATATATCTCAGAAACCATAAAAGCTAAAACGCTGAAAATTGGTATAAACATAGACATATACAAAATCTCAAATAAGTATTTTCAAAAAAATTCCAGAGTTTCTCAAACATTTTTTGTTAAATAAAATTTTTTTTCATGATAAATTTATGAGTTTAACTGCCTATATTTCCATAGTTTTTAAAAATATCGAAAAAATCCGAAACACACCAACTAGATAATTTAATTTTCAATAAAAAATAGCAGTATTCTAGTAGTACATCTCAATTTTTTTAACAATTTTTATAAAAATTGAATTAAGTGACGACATTGCTTCATACAATGTGTATGGTAGTCCCATAGCCATACCATCACTCCATTTCCCTATTTGGGGTAGGCAGAGAGAACCGAATGCCAGACTCCTCTCTCTTGAAATACCTTCCTCGTTTCATTCACGTTCATACATCGTATCATACACGCTCTTCTATTATTCTTACTTCTAACATCACCATCTTTCAAAATCCCATTTATGTGATCGTGCCAAATTTTTATTGGCCGACCTCTACTTTTCGTTCCTCTTTTATCAGACTTGTATACTTTTTTTGTCAGACGGTCATCTTTCATTCTTTCTATGTGGCCGAACCACCTTAGGACATTTATTTTAATCTTACTTACGATATTTCTTTCAATCATACATTCTCGTCTAATATCCTCTAAAAATATTTTTTTTATGATAAATTTATGAGATTAACTGCCTATATTTCCAAACTTTTTAAAAATTTCGAAAAAAGCCGAAATACCCCAACTAGATAATTTAATTTTCTATAAAAAATATTAAGATTGTATTAGCACATCTCAAATTTTTTTTAATAATTTTTATAAAAATTGAATTTAGTGACGACATTGCTTCATACAATTTGTATGGAAGTAGCCTACTCACAATATCTAAGAAGACTTAATAATTTGATACTAATCTCCCAACATACATACATACCATAATGCTGTTTTCATATTCTGGGTAGGATCAAAGGACTGACCTCCATACTATTCTATCTTGACTACCTTGGTACATGTGTTGTATAGAAAACCAAATATCTTAAAATATTAAATAATTTGTATTTATGGGTTTATAGTTTGGTACTTACCTATTCTTCAACTGTACATACTATCACTATCGACAGTTGGATCTCATGTGTTACATGCATTTAGTATAAAAAACAAAATATCTTAAAATATTCAATAATTTGGATTTGATTTTATAGTTTGGTACTTATTCTTCAACTATACATACTATCGCTATCGACAGTTGGATCTCGTGTGTTTCATGCAACTAGTTTTATAATAGTCAAGATTTCAATCGAATATTGATTTTCGTTCAGTGTGTTAGTTTCTTTAAAAATGATCAAATTTATAAAAGTCGAGGTATCCATCGAATATTGATATTCATTTTCGTTCAGTGTTCAGTTTCGTTCCTAAATATTGATCCAACCATCAATTTGTTTAAAACAACTTTGTTCTCTTAACATATCGACAATGTTTCAAGCCAGGATACGCGATATTTGTATGTAGGGTCTATATTTTTTACGGTTTTTCCAACTTTAAAGTCAAATAGAAAAACCGGAGCCCATATTCGGACGATAGACACTCTGATTATTGATTATGTACCACCATCAGAAGCATAGGCGGCTCGTGATTGAAATTATCTGCAGTTCATTTTTAGATAAACATAATATGTAGGTATCTACATTCATGTTTATAAATTTATTTAAAATTATTTCTCACGTAACTCTTGCTTGTCGGGGCTGGAAACACTAGGTAAATAAATTCGATGAAATTGTCGAATAGCAATGAAATGGCCACATGCGCAGGGTGCAAGGAAGTATTTATTATTATTTTTATATTTATATATTTTTTCAATGGCGAGCCTTTGAATTTTGTTTTATTCTATTATTTATTTTGAAAGAAATAATGTTTGGGTACATATTAAATTTATATGATGTACCTAGTACGTAAGTACTTCGTCTAATAAATAGTGACATTAAATAAAGTAGGTACCTATGTAGTGTGTTTATATAATATTTAAATAATGAATTTCCCCAACATTTTTTAACACAAAATTATCTTTTGACTAAATATATCACAACAAAAAAATCAAATAAAAACTTTTGTTATTTGTATAATATACGAGTACTTCAAAATATATAAAAGATTCATAAAATCCTAGATGTTTTACTCCCGGTTGATATCTATATGAAAATTAAAAAAAAAAGTTCAACGCTCTTAAATTTGTGCATGCCTTTCGATTACACGATTGTATAAAACTCTAGGATAGAGGAGATCAAATGTTTGTTGGTGTAACATCGTTGAAAAAACATTGAGATGGTCTTATGTTATAATAATGTAGTTTTCTTCAAAACTGCGTATAAAAACACCGTTGGACTCAACAGTAAGCTGTCAATAAATTGAACAATAATTCACAATATGTTTCTAAACATCGTAGGTATTTAAAAAAACATAGTTGTTAAATTGATAATATCAGTCCATCGACATTGAAATAAACATCCCTATAATATAGAACGAGCAATTTAATTGATATATATTTTTTAATATCCTTATTGATATTACAAAAGATGTTTTTAATTTTACTCTGACACTAATGAACATTTGGACAAACTTCACAATCACACCACAGATGTTTGTCATAACATTGTACGTAAGTTAATGTAAAATAATCCTTACAAATAATAAGTAAAATGTTGTTATTACGCATGTTGATGTTTACTCATTATGGACAGTATTTATGTCTTCAATACGCATGTCTGGAGCAAAGCACGGACCGGGACAGTGTTCTGTCCTTTTCTAACACATACCAATGAAGCGCTATCTGTGTCGCTCACAATAACGGATCGGCAAAATTTCGTATTAGTATGAGATAATATGTAGAAAAATTACGTTCATATAAATTATGGACACAATCCTATAATATACGAATTTTGGCGCTATATACAAACACGCATCTACTAACAAAGTTACAAGGTACCATTATAACGTATTTTTGCAAGTGTTTTGAATAAGTTTTTTGGATATAATATATATTTATTAATTTTAGAAGGCAGTGTAGTGCACTTATGTACACACTAAGAAATCGCCTGTGTACAGAAGGCGTAGTAAGAAAGCTAGAACAAATGGACGTGAAAACTATATAAAATATACGAAATATATAAAATATCGAAAAATATACACATGGACGCAAGTGTGATGTCAATTATGCATAGGAAAGTTTTTTAATATACACCGGAAGTAGTAATAA
Source organism: Molanna angustata (assembly GCA_963576475.1). Classification (NCBI taxonomy): domain Eukaryota; kingdom Metazoa; phylum Arthropoda; class Insecta; order Trichoptera; family Molannidae; genus Molanna; species Molanna angustata. The sequence goes on from OY754981.1 coordinate 17,632,172, forward strand.
AGATAGAAAAATGGACGTGAAAACTATATGAAGAAATATATAAAATATACAAAAAATATACACCGGACGCAGTAATAAAGATAAAAATATGGACGTGAAAACTATAGGAAGATATTTGTAAAATATACAAAAAATATACACATGGACGCAAGTATGAAAATGACGTGTCAAACGTACCAAAATAGGATAAAACTGAATATTTATATTTTTCAATTTACAAGAAAAACCTTATGGCTACAATGATTGTGAGCAACAAATAGCTCTAAATTCACAAACATAAACCTAAAATAATAAGTAGAAGTGGTGGACGCCGACCTGTCGGATATTTGGCGGACGCAAAAAATGTAGTGGGATCTATATATATATATATATATATATATATATATATATATATATATATATATATATATATATATATATATATATATATATATATATATATATATATATATATATATATATATATATATATATATATATATATATATATATATATATATATATATATATATATATATATATATATATATATATATATATATATATATATATATATATATATATATATATATATTATATATATATATATATCTCCTCTCCTTTTTTCCCTTCCCTCCCATACTGTTGTAACAGGTCTTATCTATGATTTGTTTAATTTTCATTGATGTACATATTTATATTCTTCTTAATTTATTGTGTTTAAATGTAATATGTTTATGGTTTTATGTATATTTTCTTTTTTTGTACATGTACCATTTTGTCTCATAACTGTCACAGATGGTTGTCTGGAAGAAATTGCCATTAGGCAATAAGTCCGCCATTTGTACTAGCTATTAAGTAATGTACAATAAAGTGTTTAAATAAATAAATAAAGTCTTATTCTGAAATTCAAATATTTTTATAAGAAATTCTTATATAAGAATATTTGAATTTCAGAATAAGACTTTGAACCGGGTTCAATTGAACCAAGTTTTTTTTTATAAATAACACTGATCATGTTTTTTGCCTGATCTTGTATTTGCTTCAACATTTACTAACTATTCAGTGAGCGTTTTCATTTTTTTTTCTAACAATCGTTCATCTACAGTAAAACATATTTACATTTTCTTAAGAAACCAAAGAATAAAGTATAAAACCAAGGAAAATGTAAATTTGTGATAATATTCATCCAATCATACATTTATGTTACTTGCATGAAAAAGAATTTGGAATATAATTATTCATTAATAATTACTATAATATCTGTTCCCTATAAATTTCATTTTCAGTCAATTATCTTTTGAGTTGAAATTGCAAAAAATTAGAATTCAAATTTAATTTTTACAGTGTGAATCAAGACTTATATTTTTGTGGAAAAACAAAATTTTACTGTATTATAAAATTGAGTGTATTTAGTACCTATTTACTGCTTTTTTATATTAATTCTATTTTACTTGGAGATTTGGCAAAGATGTCCATTACTTAAAATCCACTCCATTTTTTGTTCATTGATTCTTATTATTACAACTTTATATAAATTTAACAGATTCATCCTCTCAGCCAAGTAGCGGGAACTGGGAAATGCAGCCGTCCTCCACACAACCAATGTCAATTCTCGAACCCTTCAAAAGAAATGAACCAAAACGAAAAAGCTTGTCTAGTTTTACATCAATGTTCTCTCGAAAAATCAGTTCTGGAGGTAGGCATATACATATAATATACTTACATTCAATATACCTACACAAATGTGTTTGAATCGCACACACACTTTTTTATTTTCACTTATAGAATACCACTACACATGTAGATACATTTTGACTTGCAAGTTCCGAATTCTGAGTAATTATAAGTATATAGATAATTTCTGATTATTACAATGAATCTTGCACCGTATACATATTTTTAAATTACTTAAATTCAAGTAGCATTTGATTAAAAAAAGCTTTGACATATTGTAAATACTTATAAAAACACTCGTTTTGATATAAAGAAAAAATATTTGATCATAACACACATGGTGAGTTACTCTTTACTTATAATTATTATTTTAGATTGAGTTATTAAGGGTAAATTTTTACACACCACTGTTATAATATGCAATCATGATATTTCAATTTACACATTTTTCAATATAGCAAATGTATTGAACTCCTTGCAGCTACTGATTCTGTATTCACATTTTGTCTATGTTGAATTGGTGCAACATTTTACTTCCCAAATATCAAACAAGTTATTCAAGTTTAAATTCCAAAACATACTCTAAAGATACAAAGAAGACCTCTCTATAGATGTATCACCGAGAGCTGTGTGTAATGAAACGGTGTGTGATTGAGTTGAGAATGAAGAAATAAGATTGCTGTGTAAGGCAAAAGAATGTTGTTAGAAAATGATGAAAAAATAAACAAAGAAGAAAATTATAAAACACCCAAAGATGTGTGGAGGGAATGAAAGCCAAAACTATCAAACGTATATGAGAACATTTATGGACGTTCATAATATCTCCTTTTATATTGTTTGAGAAAGTTGTTTAAAAGGACATGGATGCTTGCTTGTCAGGTTTAGTACATGTAGCATTTGATTATCTCTGCCTTTCCCAACAATAACAGGGTGTGATAGTATGTATCTATATGTATTCATGATCTTCATAAACATTATTTCTACGTCAACATGGTTTTCAAAGGTAACATTAGATATATTGTGCATCTTTGTAAAAAAAAGTCCATGGTTCATATTGAAAGCTTTATTGTGTCATTCTGAATTTAATCCATACTATTTCTTTACCAGCTTCGGGCATCGCAGCTATTTACGAGTATATTACAAGCGGTAAATACACCAGTTATATAAACAGCTAGTTTGTACATATATCATAATTAATAATTATCTTTACAACTTGCATGATTGCATGTCTCAGAGTGGATATAACCAATTCGGTTTTAGGATTTTAAACGGTTACATATCATGTTTTGGCTATATTATGTAAAAAATTGATAAGTAATAACATAGTTTGGGCATGATAATCTCATGATTGTTAAACTTTGTAGGTTTATTATTTGGGTGAGTCAGCAAATCTTGACTATAATGTATTTTATTGTGAAAAATCTGTTTAATTTTAGCCCTTTTTTATGTATAAATCAAGTTATTTCAATATTTTCATGACTTGAATGTTTAGTAATAGCTATATTTATACATCATATTCGCTTTATCAATGTAATAATAATAATAATGAACACTTCCTTGCACCCTGCCCAAGCGGCGAGTTTATTGCCGTATGGAAATTTCTTGCAACTAATCAGTGTTTCCAACCCAGGGAAGCAATTTGGGGTGAGAAATAAATTAAATAAATTTCTCAACTGCTGGGAATCGAACCCAGGACGCCCGCACAGAAACCGATCGGCTTACCAACTGTGCCACGTCGGTCGGCATTTGTCTGCACTTGTCTGAGCTCACCCATATTTTTTTTACTATACATTGTTAATTATATTGTATTTAGTTTACAAAATAATTTGTACCACATGGTAGATTCTTATTAATTTAATTGGTGATTTGGTAGTTACTTGTAAATTGCAATTATTGCAAGGTTGTTCTTGATTGTTCCCTCTATTTTTGATACATGTGTTCATCACAAAGAGCCCTATTCGATAACAGCGATGATGTTCATATGTATATTCAAAAAAATTACATGTTGATGTTTTCCTTCTGTCCATGAAACGAGTAGAACTCCCAATTAGTAATTACATTGGTGGGTTCAATGTGAAATGTCGTTTTTTCCACACCAACCTGAATTAATATTGATTTATTATTACTTATTAGAGTGACATGAATTTCATAGTTTTCTTCTTATATTTTTACTGAAATTAATTGATGTATTATTAATAAAATAAGTGAGACAGTGTACATATATTACTGAACAGTATATGTATGCAAGTGAATTGTTGCATGATTTTATAGTCAAAAATCAATAAGTTGCTCGCCTATTAGTATATGTAGTTTGAAAATTTACAGAACATAATATTTGAATAAATGATTATTTCTTTCAATTATGTAACAGACAACGAATATTCTATGTACTACTAAACCTGAAAATAATCAATTTAACGAGGCTTGAACCATATAATATCACATTGTGCCATTTCCCTATTAAGAATAGTCAGAGTGAATCGAAGACCACTGTTTCTTTTTTAAATGGATTTTTTGCTTCATTCACGTTTGTGTATTGTCTCATTCATGTTCTTCTTTCTTATATTCCCATCGTACAAAACTCTATAAATAGGATTTTGCTATTTTTGCTTCATTCACGTTTGTGTGTTGTCTCATTCATGTTCTTCTTTCTTATATTCCCATCGTACAAAACTCTATAAATAGGATTTTGCTATTTTTGCTTCATTCACGTTTGTGTGTTGTCTCATTCATGTTCTTCTTTCTTATATTCCCATCGTACAAAACTCTATAAATAGGATTTTGCTATTTTTGCTTCATTCACGTTTGTGTGTTGTCTCATTCATGTTCTTCTTTCTTATATTCCCATCGTACAAAACTCTATAAATAGGATTTTGCTATTTTTGCTTCATTCACGTTTGTGTGTTGTCTCATTCATGTTCTTCTTTCTTATATTCCCATCGTACAAAACTCTATAAATAGGATTTTGCTATTTTTGCTTCATTCACGTTTGTGTGTTGTCTCATTCATGTTCTTCTTTCTTATATTCCCATCGTACAAAACTCTATAAATAGGATTTTGCTATTTTTGCTTCATTCACGTTTGTGTGTTGTCTCATTCATGTTCTTCTTTCTTATATTCCCATCGTACAAAACTCTATAAATAGGATTTTGCTATTTTTGCTTCATTCACGTTTGTGTGTTGTCTCATTCATGTTCTTCTTTCTTATATTCCCATCGTACAAAACTCTATAAATAGGATTTTGCTATTTTTGCTTCATTCACGTTTGTGTGTTGTCTCATTCATGTTCTTCTTTCTTATATTCCCATCGTACAAAACTCTATAAATAGGATTTTGCTATTTTTGCTTCATTCACGTTTGTGTATTGTCTCATTCATGTTCTTCTTTCTTATATTCCCATCGTACAAAACTCTATAAATAGGATTTTGCTATTTTTGCTTCATTCACGTTTGTGTATTGTCTCATTCATGTTCTTCTTTCTTATATTCCCATCGTACAAAACTCTATAAATAGGATTTTGCTATTTTTGCTTCATTCACGTTTGTGTATTGTCTCATTCATGTTCTTCTTTCTTATATTCCCATCGTACAAAACTCTATAAATAGGATTTTGCTATTTTTGCTTCATTCACGTTTGTGTATTGTCTCATTCATGTTCTTCTTTCTTATATTCCCATCGTACAAAACTCTATAAATAGGATTTTGCTATTTTTGCTTCATTCACGTTTGTGTATTGTCTCATTCATGTTCTTCTTTCTTATATTCCCATCGTACAAAACTCTATAAATAGGATTTTGCTATTTTTGCTTCATTCACGTTTGTGTATTGTCTCATTCATGTTCTTCTTTCTTATATTCCCATCGTACAAAACTCTATAAATAGGATTTTGCTATTTTTTTTTCATAATCGATCACTGTATCTCATTCAAACATTAATCATTCATTCTTTCTGTGTTGTAAAACCATCTTTTGACATTTGTTTTCATCTTATTCACAATATCATTTTGCGTTTCTGTCTAATATCTTTTTTTAAAGCCCTTGTTAACGTCTATGACCTTGGGCATACTGGATGTACATAAATATACACACTTATTACCTTTTAATGTATGAAATATAAGCAAATATTTTACATCACCAAATCTATGAGATACAATATTATTTGTGAACAAGAAAAGTATGTACCTAATTCAAAAATAATAAAAGTAAAAAACTTACTCAATAGGTTTTAATATTCTCTTTCGTTTATAGTAAATATTTACTCTGTTGGGCGTATAGATTTTTTATTTATTTACAATAAACAATTAAAAAATAGTTTTTAATTTTACAAGAGAAGTATTTAATAAAATCAAATTTCAAAGACGTATCCTATGAGGGTTCTGGGGAAAACAAAAATTTACTTTATGATCTACAATAGACAAGTTGTTTTTTGACGCATTCATTTAGGAGACCTCACTTCTACTATATTTATTTACTTTTATGCCTGTTCTGGCATGTCTGTATCTCACTAGCATACTTCAAATGCTTGGAACACATGTACATATACAGTCTTACTAATAAACGTGTTGTAAAATTTACACGACCGTTTAACACCCGTGTAGGCAAAAACTTTACTAATAAACGCTGTATAGCAGATCAGTTGGTCAACGACGGTGTATCTCTCATACAAATTTTACACATCGCTTGCCCGCCTGTTCTAGGTAGTTTAGCGGTGTTTTAAGACAAATTTCATCTATCATAAATCGAATTTGATTTTGATATGCGTGTTTATATTGTTATATCTTGGAATAATATGACGAAACCTCTTTATAAATTATTATATTCTCAATAATTGTGCATTTTAGGAGCGAAAAGGAGCAAAAAATCAGCTCTTTTATAATATATATAAAATGGTGCTCGCTTGGATATTCGTATGATGAAATTATTCGTTTTATTTTTCCATATTCCAATTTTGAAATGTGAAAAACATATGAAAATATTAACTACGACAAACGTCAAAATTATAATGGCGGATGGCGGCTCTGCGCATGCGCGAGTGCGAAATTAAGTCGGATTATTATTTGTTGTATGCTTGTTGTTACTACCCAGTCGTTATACAGCGTTTGTTGGTAAGATTTTCAAATAATCGCTGCACGGGCTTTACAGGGTGTGTAACTAAAACACTGGTCAACGGGTGTGCAGTAGATTTTTATTAGTAAGACTGTAATGTATAAAATTCATGTTGTATGTATTTTGTTAATGTTTTGGTATCTATGATTACATTGTACATTCCTAATTAGAAATAATCCAGCAGTTAAGTGGATTTTTTTATTCCTTTACTGTTATTGATGGTTAGTTATATTATGTATTTTACCTAGAATGAAATTGCCAACAACTTTTTTAGAAAATTGTTGAAATTAAGATTTTAAATTAAATTTTCTGAAAAAGTAGAGATAATTATACTTATTTTAAAAAAATATAGTATTGACTGATTCTTTAAGAGCTTTTCTGAATAATATATTTGATAGAATGCAATTCTAAAGTACATAATTAAATATTTCTACTATTTTTCCTTTAACAGTCATTTAAAGGTCCTAGAACAGATTTAGAAGAATCATAGTAAATTTGTATAATACCTTGATGTACTATCATCCTACAATTTGTCATTTCAAAACCTAATTATTTTATTACTGGTACTAGAACCTCTTGGCATAGTAAAAATTCATATAATCGTTATTGGTGTATTTTATTTTAACCTAAAAATATAATTTTCACAGCCTAAATACAAAACTATGTACTATCAAGTTTAACTCTATGTTTTCTATGTTCAAAATGGGTTATTGCATTTTATCTGGTTCAGTATGATAAACCTTTTTGACATATCATTATCAGTTTTTGTATATTATCATTGTTTATTTCAGGCACGTCTAATTCATCCACGAACCTGCCCCAAATAGAATCCTCATATTCCGGCAGAACATCAGAACACACATCCTATAGTTCCTATTCGGAGGACAATCTATGGCAGTCCTCAAGTTTAAGAAGAACAGTCATAAATGCGGTTATATTAGACGAATGGCTGCGTGAATTGGGTGCATTGGCGCAGGAGCATGTCCTTTCATCTGTTACCGACCTAGTGAATAGCACAAATAACATCAATAACAATAATAACTGTGAAATTGGAGCTTCGGCTCCAGCTCAAACCAAAATCTTATGATTATCGAGGATTGTACAAATTACTATATTGTGTGTCTTAATTTCGATAGTTTAAATAAAAATCTATTTTTCTACATAGTTAGTCTCGTTTGTGTGTACATAATTTATTGTGTAATTTGACTGAAATATGTGAATAAAATATTTCTTCATATTACATAGGTATACCGTAAGATAATGTGTCTTTTTCAGATTAAGAGTAAAGGAAAAAATCATAAATACCTACATTATATTTCCTCGCACAATTTTGTATCATCTCTTCGTACTTTATATGATGTGATATATAATATTATATTGAGTTTAATATTAAAAAAAAACATCTGATTTTATTACAACTGCTCATTTATTATATAATTTTTTTTTTGTTTTATAAAAATAATTCTTTTTCTAATTTTATTGAAGTTGACCTAATATTACGCATAGACCCTTTACTAATTTTATTACTAAATTACTTTTAAATTATTTCTTATACCATATACCTATATTTTAATTAGTATTTACAATAAATGTGTCGTTAATTTTTTCTGTCGTATTTTTACGCATATTATACAAATTTTTTGTTACGAAATGCATGTTGTCTATTTTTTTTTAAATAATTTTGTGGTTCATTTTAATTAACTATATGTTTATTTTTGTTTCCTTCTCTTCAATGGCATTTAATTGTATACTTCTTATTTTATCTTGAATGTTTTTTGAATTTTCCAAATTTTATAAATGTGTACTATAATTACAGTATACCAAATTTTTTTTTAATATTAAATAATAAAAAAAATTATATTTTTGATAGGTAATCCATTGTTTTTTTTATTATTTATTTATAACAATATAAAAAATTTTACTTGGTTTTCTGGTCATTGCATATTTAAATTGATTTAAATACTAGCCAAATTTCTATTTATGTAAAAAAATTATAAATCGTTATTTTATTAAAATTTATTCTTCGTCTTGATGCATGTGTATATTTAAATTTAAATTGTAATTTGTCTTTTTTAAATAATTGTGTGGTAGACTCTCACTGCTTATTACAACTATCCTTTTTTTATTGTCACTTATTATTTATGAACTCAGTCCTGAACTTTATCAGATAGAAATGTAATTATTCTTTGTGAAATCCTGTCACATTTCTCAAATTTATTACTTCACCTTTTGTTAGTTTTATTGGTATTTGCAACTATATCAATACTGATACTAAAACATGGAAGATATTTTTTCCTATGCATCGCTAACCTAAACACTAAACACGATAGACAGATCACTTCTTTGTTACTAAAAATGTTCACTTATATATAAGTTTTAGGTTTTCTATAATTACACTGTACTACTTATGCCTACATTAGCAAAATGTGGTTTGATTTTTGTAAGTAATTTTATTAAATCATTCAGCCAGTATTAGTTAGTATGTGCAAAAATATATACTTGTTAATTTATTTTTTGCCTCAAATGTTGGATCCAAAATTTTGCTTTGTGTTATTTAACCAATAAGAATATTTGATTTTAAATCAATATTATTTATATTCCATAGTTTTTGTTTCCTTTAGGGTTAGCTTCCACAGATGCGCAGGCGGATTTTAATATTATTTATATAAGAATTTATGTGCACACATTAGATCGTCGGCATACTGACGTCGTTGCTAGGAGACAAAAATCAGAATTGTACACTGTGCCTATGTGGACAGTAAGCTTAAAACACAAAAAGAATTTTAGAGGATGTATTTGATTAATATTTTTAAAATAATGTCCAAAGTTGCCATACTTTTAACTAACAGCTTTATTTGAAATATCAATTTGTATATAGTTTATTAAAACCTTGACAGAAGACAATCTTATTAAAATAACTTTTATTTTCATATAGTTAGTATGACTAATTTTAGTGTGCAATATGTATCTTGTTATTTTTATAGAATTTTATATTTGTGACAAAATTTTATAAAGTGCAATGGTAAAACAAATAAAATTGTTAATATCGAATATTATTATTATCAAATATTTTATTTAGAAGGTTGTGTGTTATTTGCAACATTCTTTTCCTTATAAAACCAGATCAGCCCCCTAGCCAACGTGCCATTTATATCATTGTAGCACAAAAAATAAACAAGAAAAGATAAGACATTGAATTATCTTTTCTCGGTTCTTTTCTTGTGCTAAATGACACATTGTCTAGGCACCCAGAACTAACAACTGAATACTGTTTTAATTCTTTATTTAAATAAAATATCATCTGTCCTTTTTATTTTATCAAATTCTATAGCATGTATGAAATGATACACGCATTTCAGTAATCAGCTACATACTTCTTTTCGAATTCTTGGTTGTGCTGTTAAAAAAATTGTATAGAATATTATTTTATACTGAAACATTATTTGATAAAACTACATTACTTGTTTGAAATTTATAAACAACATTTGACAAAAGCTCACTACTTGTGCAGGGTATTAAGAAGTGTGTATAATAAGTTACTTTTATTTTATGACATTCCGAAATTTAACATTGAAATTTACGTATTTTTTTTTTAAATATAAACCTACATCTATATGTATGTTTATATGCCAATTGTGAAATAGAATGTAAACTCAAGTAATACACAATACAAAAAGATTATTTTTAATATTTAAAAACTATCATGGACCCATGAAGCTATAATACCCGTTAGTAAACACCCGTGACTTAATTCCCCACACTCATATGTTTCACACATTTTGAAAATTCTTGTCATGTTGAAAATTATCAATGTTTTTATTTAACATATTTTAGGATATATTTATATTTTCCTTTGATACATTGTGCATATTGTTTGTTAATAATAATAACTATTGTGTCCTTTTAGAAGATTTTATTTAATTTAAAAATATTTATATTGTTTTTAAACTTCTAATAATGTACATTTTATGATACTAATATACATTCTAATAATTACTTGGTTTTTTCATTTTATATTTTCCATAAGTATAACTTTATGAAATAATAATAAACAAACCTTTGTTAAACATAGACAGGTTATGACTATAATTTTTTTAGGAATGATATAAATAAAACATTTAAATGATTTACATAAATATTTAATAATAAATATGCTACATAACAATACATTAATGTTATTGTCATTTACCAAAATAACTACTTTTACACATTATAAAAATAATTACTCTTTCCTTAAACTAATATTTTAACTTGTTAATTTTGTCGACATATAATTCGTGGTGAAACTCCATTATACTAGGTATAAATATATAACTAATATTTTATTAATTTATAACTAATATTTTATTTACAAACAAAATATTACGGTTAAAAAATATATTCTGGAATCCATGACATCTGGGGGGAAAGTCTGGTCCACCCGGCGAAATCAAAACCCTCACGATTACCCATATCATGAATATAATTATAATATGGAGTTCTGCGACATCTTAAGATATTATAGAACTCCATATAATAATTATATCCATGATATGGGTAATCGTGAGGGTTTTGATTTCGCCGGATGGACCAAACTTGCCCCCCTGATCTGTACAAACATTAATATTTGCGACGGATCCAAAGAAATGAACATTTTTCTGCATTTAATTACTTAGAGCCTTAATACTTGTCCAAAAACAGCTGTTCTTAAATTAAATACCAGAGAATTTAGTGGCAATTCTGCCAACTCTTTAGATATATATTTTTCCATATTTCTGTCTTGGAATCAAAGATTTCCATATGATATACTAGATGAAGTACTCCGTGCAATTGGTATATAGCGCATTTGATTTCTTGATTGCCAACATATTGCAGTTTTCCGTACATTTCAACACTTCCTAGATAACTGTTCTCTAAATTCGAAAACAATTCACATTGTCGTTATTCTCTATAAAGAAAACATGTTTTCTGCCCTCCTTGTTGTCAAAAGTCCCGCGGAAACAATCCTCACTTTGATTCATACAAAGTTTGCTAACTGCGACATCTAGTTATATTATATGAAAATCTATGCTTGGAATAAGACTCTTGGTCTGTGGCATTTGGCAGTGGTCTCCAACCATAACAATTTGTCGGTATTTCTACCAATATAAAGGATTTCCTACTGAAATTCAAAGATTTTTGTTAATACAAGTAAATTCTCCCATTTTTCATTTACAATTGGCAACATTTTTTTACAATTTTTTTTCTTGATTAGCATTCGAAAATTTGGTTCATTTTCAGAATCAATTATGAAATATGTACTGAACTAATATTCCTTATAGGGATATATGAAGAATGACAGAAATGACAAATCTTGTTGAATATATTATGCTACTCAATAGTAGACATTAGTGAGTTTGTTTTTCAAAGTGCTTTAGGGTCAACATTGTTTACATATTTTATCTTGGATGTCAGAAGATTTGAATTAAAATCTCTTATCTGTGTCATTGAGAGTATGGAGTGCCTAGGTTGGTAGGAAATGATCAAGAATATGGATATTTTTTTATAGACGTAATGATTTGGCTTTTCAAAGGGGAGCTCACAGATGATCTGGATCGCGATCCGTGATCAAAACCAACGATCATGATCCAGATTAATATGGCATGGCAGCCCATCAATAAATTACACAGTCATTCTGGATTGCGATCATTGATTTTTGATCACGGATCGTGATCCAGTTTAACTGTACGGGATGCCATACTACTTTAGCAAAAATGTCATCAGAGGAATTAAATACAAGCACGGATACAGAAAAAAGGACTTATTATAATTGCCGAACTTATTCATATACCGATTTGGAATAGAAATCTACCGATTTTAGATTGTAACTACCAACTTTGCATTTTACCGTTTGGCGTCAATGAAATTTATCGATTTAAGGAGACCAAGTTGCTTATATTAATTTTCATAAATCTGACTAATTGAAAAGTATGATGGCAATATGTCTGTGATCAAATTCCTCTTTAATATCTACCAATCAAAAAAAGACATTTTACTTTATTTTACTTACATAAAGTTCATCAGGGAAAATAAAGAACTAGTGAAAGAGTAAAAAATATTTTGAAATTAGAAACTCTCCGATAATCCAATATTCTAATTTAGAAGTGCTGTATTTATCAAAACAAATTTGAAGAAATATGCTGAAAAGCTCTGTTATTTATTTGAAAAAGAATGCTGAAGAGCTCTTTATTCATTTGAAAAAGAATATTGAAAAGCTCTGTATTCATTTAAAAAAAGGTGATAAATCTCTGGATTCATTTGATGCGGAAAAAAGTCACACAGAACAGGATGAAATGGAGGAAAATATGTGAGCTTTGCTGCAAAGAAATCCTTAGAATTTAAGCAAGAAAGAATATTATATCACACTCCTTAATTTGGTAAACATTTGATTCCTTATTGTGGCAAATTAAAAGTAAAAAATAAACATGATTGTTGGCCAATAAAAATATAATTGAAATTTAATTGACATTGATCAATTTTAATTGTTATTTTGCTTATTGTCTAAATACAACTAAATAATGTTTTTAATTGGTAAAAAAGATTGTCAATAATTTAAAGCATTTTTTATAACCATACATTAAAATTTGACATGATACTTACTTGAAGAAAAGAAGTGTAAATGAAAACATAATACCTTTTACCTTTCCTAAAACACAAGCTACCAGTTTACATTAGGAAAGAAAACACTGTATAAATTTGTTTTCAGAACATGTAAATATTTTATTAATGATTTTTTTTTTGGATAAATCAAAAAAAATAATTACAAAATTTCATAAATAAATACAAATTGTAGGTAATTTATAAATAGTATTACATCATTTATGATGATATTCAAAAGATCTTTGTCAAAATTATATAACCTAAGATCAAAAAGAAAATATCACATTGTATAACAGAACATATTTCTATATATCATTAATATAAAAATGTAAGGCTTTTGACAGAGTAAAATACACAGATTTAATTAAAATGTTGTTAAAATGTGGTATAGACGAGAAAGATGTGAGAATTATCAATAGTGTCCGACCGAAGCTTCAGCTTCGGCCACCTTCGGCAAAAAAAAACACCTTCGGCTTCGGCCAAAAATAACCCGAATTTTCGGCCGGAGCCGAAGCTTTTTGTCAGCCGCTAAAAACAGTTAAAACTTGTAAAAGCATGCACGAACATGACATGTGTAGCGGGTGTATAGATTCGGCCAGCCCAGTGTCGCGTGCCGACTGTCGACAGAAACAAAACAAGAGTAGGTAGTTCTTTAATCAAATTTTTTTAGTAAAATCAAACGACCCAGGACCCTTGGCTCAGTAGTTAGATATCTAACCAACTAAGTCACGAAAGCAGATTTCTTATTGTTTTAATCGATTTTTTTAGTAAAATAAAACCTTCGGCTTCGGCCAAAATCTGACCTTCGGTCGGACACTAATTATCAAGAACCTGTACTGGGACCAAAGGGCTATTATTAAACTTGAGAATGAAAACACTTCCCAGGGTATTCCCATTCAACGAGGAGTCCAACAGGGGTGTGTTCTCTCACCTACTCTATTTAATTGGTATTCTGACTTGGTCTTTAAGAGTGTGATGACTGATACAGATCTCGGTGTGAAGGTCAATGGTGTGGTCATCAATAATATCAGATATGCAAATGACACCGTATTACTTGCAGACAATATACAAGACCTTCAACAACTACTTAATAAAAATCAATTCTATCGGAGAGCATTATAAACTTAACATAAATATTAAGTGTTGGGTCATTTTGATAATACCTACCTACTATTGTGGGTGTAGGTGGTTTTTTTTTGTTACATATCTCATTCGATTTCAAACATCAGTGGGAGCAACATCAGTTGCCATTTTTTTTTCGCATTGTTACATCAGTAACCATTTATAATTTGTTTAAAAAAGTTCTCATTCATTTTGAACCATATTTGTATCATTAGAAATCTGTGATAGTGAATTTAGGTGTAAGTTCGCAAAAAGAAGCCTATCCTAATTTCTCTTCCAACTCCAATTCCCGAATTCCTTTCTCCAAGGCTTCGGTGGATTGGGATCTGCAAGAAGGGTAAGTGCTACCAAACTGTAGTTCTGATTTGTCCGTAGTGTTGATTCATTTATTTGCAATACAGTCCACCATTTAACATACATATTTGTTGGTCACTTCTCCGGATAATTTTGTCGTTTTGTTTTAAATTCATACGGACAGAGCAGAATTGCAGTGGTTTATTTATTGTACATGCACATGGTCACAGATTTCGTCAGATTTTGTATTAATATTCTTTGTTGTAATTAATATTTGCATTGTGTCAAATTTTTGTAACAATAAATTTGCAAAAAGTTGTAGTTTTACTGTGGTAAGATCATTTACACTTCTTGTCTTTGATTGGTCAGCCATCTTAGTCGCCATCTTGTTTTGTCATTTTGTTTACATTTGATTTTTTGACAGTTGTTCGTTTACAGATTGATCTTGACACTTAGCTACAATGTCAGCATTTATCATTTATAAACTCGCAAAGCGAGAGTTAGTCGCCTTGCTTAACTTGTCAAAGTGTGCCATAATTGGGTCAGCTAAAGATGTCAAGAGTTTTGAAATAGGATTTAAAGAATTGGAGGAAATTAAAGCCAAATTTGTTCAAGCTCATATTGACATTGAATCTGAATCTAAAGATTTTGATGAGAAAAATCATTATGTGGAATATGATAGTTTCATGTCAATGTACAAGGAAATCAAATATGTATACTATGACATATTTTCTGAAAGTAAAATTGCTAACCAACAGAAAGGAGGTAACAGTTTAAAATTACCAATACTTGAAATACCTAAATTTTCTGGGAAAGCAACAGAGTGGATAAACTTCAATAATCTCTTCAAATCCATGATTGATGAAAACTGTTCACTTGGAAATGTACAGAAGATGCAATATTTAGTGAGTTTATTAGACATTGAACCGTTACGTCTCGTCAAGCATTTGCCATTATCTCCGGAAAACTATAGTGTAACGTATCGTATTTTGATAGAAAGATACGAAAACAAACGTCTCATAGCTGACGCACATATTGATCATATATTGAATTTCTCGTTCAATAAAAACAAAGAAAACCTTCGAGCATTTGTTGACATACTTAAAGAGAATACGTTTGGATTGGATTCACTGGGATTTCCTGTAAAAGAATGGTCATTTTTATTATTGAATATTGTACTTAGAAAATTATCAATTGATATTAGAACAAAATTTGAGTTGACCGTTGAACACAACACGGTCCCCACCTTTAACGAATTGCTAAAATTTTTAGAAAATCATTGTGGTATATTGGAGGTTTTACCAACCTCTAACAGTTCATTGACGAAACACAGAAATCAGGCAACCAAAGTATTCGTTACTGGTATATCCTCAGAAGAAAATCATCATTGTATTTGTTGTAGTTCAAAGACTAACCATCCTATCTATCATTGTTCCAAATTTCTGTCATTGGCTCCAAAGGAAAGGTTTGAACTAATCAAACAATACAGATTATGTATCAATTGTCTACAGAGAGGACATAGATTGAATTTATGTAAATCAAAGTCATCTTGCAAGCAGTGCAATGGAAAACACAACAGTTTATTGCATTTTATTCCCAAAATTACTCAACCATCGGATCCGAGCTCACCTGCGACTAATCAACCTGAACCTTTTGTGACTGCCAGTTGCCTTCGACAGAGGGCCAGAATGGTAGAGTTACTGTCAACTGCAACAATCATCGTACAAGGACAGGCAGGTAAAGCACATTGCTTGCGTGCTTTACTAGATACAGCCAGTCAATCAAATTTCATTTCACTTAAAGCTTGTAAATTATTAGGTTTAAATACCTACAGTAAAAATGTTTCCATACAAAGAATTGGAATGTCTAACAACACAATTCATACAGGAGCATCCTTTACATTCTATTCAAAGTTTAATAATAGAATGACATATCAGATAGATGCTTTAGTGTTAGATAAAATTACACATTGTTTACCCAGTTGTGAAGTACAAACATCATTTTTAGAATACCTAAATCACTCTCAATTGGCGGATGAAAAGTTTGGTATCCCAGGAGAAATAGATGTCTTATTGGGAGCCTCAGTATTTGCCAAATTATTAAGACCTGGACTTGTTGAGGGTCCAACTGATTTGCCAATAGGTATTAACACTGTTTTGGGGATCGTAATTATGGGAAGCATCCCTGTTATACCAAAAAGTGAATCCATAAAATCTAATGATGTAACACTTTGCGTATCATCCTTAGAACATCATCTTCATCAATTCTGGGAAATCGAAGACATACCAAATCAACATTATCAATCGGAAGATGACAAGACATGTGAAGAAGTATTTAAATCACAAACATATTGCAATCCATCGGGACGTTTTGTAGTTCCATTACTATTGAAAAATGATTCTAATACATTAGGATCTTCAGAACAAAATGCTTTATTGCGTTTTCATCGATTAGAAAGAACTCTCAAATTCAAGCCAGAATTGCAGAGAGATTACATTGCATTCATGAGAGAGTATGAAACTCTTGGTCATATGAGAGAGCTGTCAATGTCAGAACACTCACTCACAAAATATTTGATACCACATCACTGTATTATCAAACCTCTTAGCTCCACTACAAAACTTCGCGTTGTTTTTGATGCCAGTTCACACACAACGTCAAATAAGTCATTGAATGATGTTGTTTTCGTTGGACCAAAACTACAATCGGATATTATTCACTTGATTTGTAGTTTCAGAATGTTCAAAATAGCTTTTACATCTGATATTTGTAAGATGTATAGACAAATCCTAATTCGAGAAGAAGATCGTCCTTACCAAAGGATATTGTGGCGTGAGTCTCCAGACGAACCCCTTAAGCAATACGAATTAAACACTGTTACATATGGTGTTGCTTCTTCACCCTTCTTAGCAATACGGACACTGAACGAGTTAGCGGTCAGAGAAAAACATAATTTTCCAAGAGCGTCAAAAATAATATTGCAAAATGTATATCTAGATGATATTCTGAGTGGTGGGAAAACTGTGGATGATGCATTGTCCATAAGGAACGAACTCATTTCATTACTCAAATTGGGATGTTTTGAAGTGCGTAAATGGGCGAGTAATTCACAAGATTTTCTCAGTGATCTTCCTGAGGATCATCGGGAGGTTCCATTGAGTTTGAATTTGGGTTCTGACGGCGGAATCAAAATTCTTGGGATATATTGGAATCCTAATAGTGATTCATTCACCTACCAAATAACATCACCAGAGATGATTGCCACCAAAAGAAATATTTTATCCTGTGTAGCACGTATATTTGATCCACTAGGGTGGATCTCGCCTGTTATCTTTGTGGCAAAATGTTTACTCCAAGAATTATGGAAGCTTGGATTGCAATGGGATGACCCTACGCCTGATAACATCCAAACCAGGTGGGAAAATCTTATGTCAAATCTTCATAATTTAGCATTTTTAGATATACCTCGTTATCTTGGAAACATACAGAACTGTTATTTGGTTGGATTCTCAGACGCTTCAAATTTAGGTTATGCTGCCGTAGTATATTGTTGTTCAAATATTGATACTTCAAATCCAGAAGTGCGATTATTCGCACCTCTCAAAACGTTGTCGATACCTCGTCTTGAACTTTGCGCTTCGCACTTGTTATCAAAATTATTGTCATATACATATAATCATTATAAAGATGAAATACCTATTGATAGGACATTCGCATTCACTGATTCATCTATTGTTTTAGCATGGATTAAAACACCATCATACTTGTTAAAAACTTTTGTCGCGAATCGAGTTTCACAAATCAGCGATAAAGTTCCAATTGATAGTTGGTATCATGTAAGATCATCAGATAATCCTGCAGATCTTGGGTCCAGGGGATTGTCACCCACATGCATTGTAGATTCGTTATTATGGTGGAATGGACCATCGTGGCTCTCAACCCCACTTGAGTATTGGCCAATTGCTAGTAACGTCAATATAAGCATGGAAGATCTTCCAGAAAGGAAATCACCAGATATTCCTACTGTTTTAGTCATTCAACAGAATATGGAAGACTTCAATATATTTTATAGATATTCATCGTTTACCAAATTGGTGAATGTTACAGCATGGTGTTGTCGTTTCAGTCGGAATTGTCGATTATCATCTTGCAAGCGAAATGTTAATAAACATTTGAATCTCTGTGAAATTACAGCAGCACGTTCCGTATTAATCAAATACATTCAGTCTATTTGTTTTCGTGATGAAATAATTGCATTGAATCGCAGTGATAAATTAAAATCTTCAATACGGAACCTTGCACCGTTTTTGGATGATGTTGGTGTCATACGTGTAGGAGGTCGATTGCGACACTCCGATCTTACGGAAACTGCTAAACACCCAATCTTGTTGCCAAAGAATCATGTATTTACCAATTTACTGATAGATCATTATCATAAAATATATTTACACATTGGATCTAGAACACTGCAATCAGTACTCAGTCAACAATTTTGGATTGTATCTGCACGTAATACCATTCGAAAGAGATTGCGTAAATGTTTGACTTGCTTTAAAGCAAATCCACGTAAAATTCAACCTTTTATGGGTGATATTCCATCATCTCGATTTCGTGAAGGTCGTGCGTTTTTGAATGTCGGTATTGATTATGGAGGATATTTTCTTAGTAAAGAAAGCCGACAACGTGGTGCGAAGCAGCTGAAAACATATTTATGTTTGTTTGTCTGTTTGTCGACTAAAGCTGTTCACCTTGAATTGGTTTCGGATTTAACAACGGAAGCCTTTCTAGCTGCTTTGGACCGTTTTGTTGCTAGAAGAGGAATTTGTGAAAATTTGTTTAGTGATTGTGGTACTAATTTTATCGGTGCCAATAAACATTTGGATGAACTTTGCAAATATTTACATACCAGAGAGTGCCATGATAATCTCACTCAGTTCATGTCAATTCGTAACATAAATTGGCATTTCAGTCCGCCTTCTGCCCCACATTTCAATGGGTTGATGGAGGCTGGAATAAAATCGGCAAAATCCGTATTAAGAAAGGTTGTTGGAGAGCAAGTTCTCACTTTTGAAGAATTATCAACAGTATTTTGTCGCATCGAAGCAATTTTGAACTCTAGACCTCTCTCGCCTCTTTCTACAGATCCAGCAGAGATTGATGTCTTGACTCCTGGACACTTCTTGATCGGCGCACCTCTTGTTGCAGTACCAGAACTAAATGCCAAGGATGTCCCAATGAATCGTTTATCTCGTTGGCAATTATTGCAACAAATGGCACAACATTTCTGGACCCGATGAAGGCGTGAATATTTACATACATTACAAAATCGAGCAAAGTGGACAGATCAGTCACCCAACTTACAAGTTGGAGATCTAGTACTGATTGATGAAGCAAATACAAGGCCAATGCAGTGGCCAATGGGACGAATTATCAAATGTTTTCCCGGCCCAGACTCGGTGGTGAGGGTGGTGGACGTACAAACGTCCAAGAAGATTGTACGGCGACCAGTCGTCAAACTTTTTAAGCTGCCCAATTAGTAGGCAACGATGACATAGTTAGTAAGTTAGTTGTAATTTGTTAATTATTCATGATAATTTTTGTGTTTAGTTTTACCAACATTTTTTTGTTTTTTTTTTTGTTCTTTTGTGACTTCTGGCCCAGGTTCTGAAATTAATATTTCAGGAGCCGGGGTATGTTGGGTCATTTTGATAATACCTACCTACTATTGTGGGTGTAGGTGGTTTTTTTTTGTTACATATCTCATTCGATTTCAAACATCAGTGGGAGCAACATCAGTTGCCATATTTTTTTCGCATTGTTACATCAGTAACCATTTATAATTTGTTTAAAAAAGTTCTCATTCATTTTGAACCATATTTGTATCATTAGAAATCTGTGATAGTGAATTTAGGTGTAAGTTCGCAAAAAGAAGCCTATCCTAATTTCTCTTCCAACTCCAATTCCCGAATTCCTTTCTCCAAGGCTTCGGTGGATTGGGATCTGCAAGAAGGGTAAGTGCTACCAAACTGTAGTTCTGATTTGTCCGTAGTGTTGATTCATTTATTTGCAATACAGTCCACCATTTAACATACATTAAGAAAACCAAAATGATGATTTTTAGCCGTGATAGCCACCCAAATACAAATCTCCAACTTAAGGTTGTTAGTATCGAAAGGGTAAAACAATTTAAGTACTTGGGTAGTATAATTACTGAGAATCTAGACCCTGACACTGAAGTAAAATGCAGAATAGAAGCGGCCCGATCGCCATTTTGGAAAATGAAAAATCTTCTCCTCAACGACAATATCAACTTAAAGCTGAGACAAAGAATGGTCAAGTGTTATGTGTGGTCAGTTCTGCTTTATGATGTGGAGACGTGGACTCTCAAAGTTAATATTATAAACTGCCTTGAAGCATTTGAAATGTGGATCCACTGCAGAATGCTTAGAATATCATGGACTGACATGGTCAGTAATACTGAAGTACTACGTAGAGCACCAAAAGAGAATTATTCAACCTTATCAACCAAAGAGGTGAAAAGTATGCCATCCTTCAGCTCGTCATGAAGGGGAAGATTGAGGGTCGTAGAGGGGTCGGAAGAAGGCTGCTTTCCTGGCTGCGAAACATCCGCAAATGGACCGGTATAAGAACTGTGGAAGAGCTGTTTCGCACTGCACAGGACAGGGAGGCTATCTCTATGGTGGTCGTCAACGTCGGGGAGACCTAATATGACACAAGAAGATGAATGTAAAAATCAATATTCATCACATTTCATAGAAGAAAGTGCATTGAGAAAGGATTCCTCATAAGTCAAAATTAGACCCAACAAAAACAGAATGTATGTAGATAACTTCACCACAACCAGCACCTTATTTGATTTACTCCTACTGACATCATCAGACAAACACTCGACCATAAAATTCACAGATGACTAAAATAAAAACACTTATAAATGCATTTGATTCCTCTCTGCTTGATTACTGCAGCATTATATTATATGCTGAGACCCTCTCTCTGCTAACATATCGTAGCTCGGCGTTCAATAGAGCGAATGTAACAATAACAAGATTTCACAGGAGGCCGAATAAACTGAATAAAAAGAATAAAGCGCCGAATGTATATTCACGATTTTGTTCCATATGGCGTTTTAGGAGTTTGGACAATATTTGTGGAATGTTTTGTTAGCAATTTCGCGTACATTCTGTACCGATATCTTAAAAAAAACTATTTCACTTAAATTGTCGAATTCGCGGTATTGAACGCCTAGCGACGATATGCTCCGGAAACTCGCGCTGAGTAGTAGTGAAAAGTAGGTTCTCGACAAATCCTCGAAGGCATTTTCTTTCAAATAGAGTTGTGAATACTTGGAATAAACTGCCCCAACATGTTTTGGATGCTGAAAATGTGAATATTTTCAAGAATAGACTGGACTTTTTTTTGGACAAAGCAAAATAGTTACAACCAAATAAGAAAATTCGACAGTGAATATAGGCACATCAGCCTTGGCTGCCTGCCTATAAATAAATAATAATAATAATAACTGCACGGACTGTATATAAGCTAAGATGCATTCAGCTGTTTATGGAGAGACAAATGCTTGGCGTAAGTCTAAGAAACTTACTAGATGAGGCCTACATCCAGCTGTGGGAATATGGCCAAAGAAAGGAAGGAATATATGTTGGATTGCCAAATTATCAGTTCAATATATTAAGGACAAAATTTAAAGAAGCCATAATGCCTCTTCTAAAGCATCACACCAGTTTAAGTGTCAAATTCATTTCGGGTCAACTGTGTCAAAAACACTCTGAAGGGCATCTTTACACAAAAAGAGATGAACAGATTCAACAATGAGCCCAGTGCAAGTAATCCTTTAAATTAGAATATATTATTAATTACCCCCAAGTACTCAAAGCAAGACCATCCTCTTTAAAAATACCTGTTTTGTAGTGAGCCACGCCACGGAATGAAGCTACCGTCACCTTTGGAAGGATCCCATTACCATTAAATGGAGCTATGTCTTAGTATACAAAAATCTCGTGTCACGATTTTCATATTCGCTAATCTCCGTAACCGCCCAACCGATCTCAATGAAAGTTTCTAAATTTGTATGATCGGTTACGGATTAAAAGATAGGATAGTTTTGAACCAGATATGTGACGCTGTTATCGAGATGTAAAAAAGATATTTTTTTATTTCTCATCTAAAAATATATATAACCACAAATAACAAAAAAATGTATTAATATCACAGTGTATTATAATGAGTGCATTATAATACCATTATGATACACATAACATTTGATACATCATACAGACATGTATAAAAGTACAAAATTGTGTAATTTATATGTAGGTATCTATGTTTATATCATAACATACATTCAAGTTTGCTACCAATAGACCCTTATATAATGTGCTCAGAATTTGTTTACAACTATCATTTTTAATACAATAACGAAAATTATAATATGTATAATAATTTTATCAGAGTTTCAATATCATTAATTTAATAATATACTGGTTGGAAAATGGGTAAGTACTTACATAACTATAGAATACTCTTGTCACTGACCAGTGGGACTGATTCTATAAACTATAGTTATATTGCTGTTTGGAGTGAGTAAATGTCTTAACATACTCCAAACAATAATATGAAATTGGTTGAAATTATATTATTTTTCTTTTGAGATCTGTTTTGCTTAAAAAACTCTGTCCAGTGAATGGATAATGCAACGCTCAATTCAGTGAATGGATTTTTGTTGAGTTCTTAATCTAGCGAGCTAGCTTCTCAGCCACAGGCCCATTTGTATTAGTTATATTTCTTAAAATATTAATTGTAAAAAATAATCATAAGTTTCATTACAATATTTAAAAAAAATAACAATGCATATAATATGAACGGTCCACTGCAATAATGATCAATGTCCTCTGATTATTGTTTCGAGATAATTGATTTAGAATGTTTTAATCGGTGAAAGAAAACTCAGATTTAAAAATAAGTAAAATGTTTACTTGCTTTCTTGAAATACATATTTACTAGCATTATTATTATGGCATACGATCAAAAAATTACTTTTTCAATACTTACTAAAAAATATTTTACATTCGTGTCTCAATAAATGACGACTTAAACGACCATATTCCTAACAGCATCCCGAACAATAACGATGATTGTCCAAATAAGTGATTTAACTCTGACATTTTAAGTTCATTATAATGTTGTGTTTGACCTACAATATCAAGAACTGCAAATCATTATAATTGATATAGGTAACCTAATTGCAGAGTCATGTCATTTCCCAAAACATCATTGTATGTTTTATGTATTTTTTTCAACACTTTCTGCCATAATAAATGATTAATGCTTAGATTATATTATATGATACAGATAGCTAGTCAGCGCAATGAAAGTATGACAACAAAAACTAAGAACAATGTTCTGAGTTTAACTCGCCTGGCCGTATACGTACACCTACCGATACGTCCACCTACCTATCTACCGCCTCACACACACATGTAAAAAAACTTTTCATACATTTGAATTCGAAATTTGTACTACACGCGGCTTCTGTACCTTATAATTCTATGGATTAATGACACAATTCTAAACATGCTACCTAACAAATAAAACAGATCCAAACAGACCTTAATTGTTATTGTTGTGTAAGCATGTGACATTTAGCATTGTATCTGTGTACCCGATTTTAAAAACAAATTTATCTTGCGACTATATGCGATATAAGTGTTTATGATAGATCCTAGTGATGCATTGTTTATTAAGTGTTTAATTGGTTTATTTAGTTTAAATTTGAGAAATTTTGGACATTCATCATTATTGCAGTGGACCCTTCATATTCAGCAAATAATTTTTTAAACAATTTTAAATTAAATATAAAATTTCATATTTAATTTGAACAAACCAGTTTCCAAATATACATTCACATATAAATTATATAAATATTGCATTTTATTTCATATTCAATTATATTATTAATACAAATATCTTAAGTTATTTTAATTAATAGTTAGAAATCATAAATTTAGTTAAAGCAATACATATTATGTTGGTATGAATTATTTAAAATAAAATCAAAAAAATATTAATAATCAGTGATTTAATTAAAATAAAATCATCACATATACATACAATATAGAAATTATATTCTATACCCAACTGCTTTAATTAACTGAATAAGTAATAATAAATATAATGTATATAAAAATAACATTTAACAAAAATACAAATATACTAAAAGTTTGATTTATTGGTGACACAATGTTTTTTTTTCAACAGACCCTTCATATGTTTTTTTTCAACAAACCCTTCATATGGTGACACAATGTTTTTTTTCAACAAACCTAATACAACAAAAAAGGAGAAAACTTAATTTTTCAATCAGGCAACAATTGAGATGAGGTGATAGTCCAATCTACGTGAATCCATAGATAAAAGAAAAGAAAAAATATACATAAAAAAAAATTGTGAGGATGGAAATGATTGAAGGTATGTATGAATATTGGTGGAACTTAGATTTTAAAGAGCAGAGGAACGACTTTTGATTACAAATGAAAAAAAATATGAATTATATATTTTAACAAAGTATAAATATATCTATTTTTAATGGATCAAATGACATGAATTAAAAAAAATTAAACATCATAATTATATGTAGGTACACATTCTCCATGTTATGACAAAAATGTAACTAAAGAGAAACTCCCAAATCTGAACAAAATAAAACTTTAAAAATAGTAAGTAGGTATAATCAAAATGAAAATTTCATATTACGGAAAAGTACTTAGTTAATAGTAATATATAAAAGATAACAGGTAAATTTCACAAACGAATCATATTTTTCTTGCATAAGCTAAAGATATTAACAGAATTAGTTTTAATATAAGATCAATCAGTATTGACACAGCGCTAAAAAATCATTATTGTTATTATCACAAATGATGCCAACTATAAGCAAATACAGGAATGCACAGTTAAATTTCCATACATTTATAATGTCTGATCTAAATTATGTTTAAATTACATCTAAAAGTATACAACAGGCATAATAAAAACTATTCTTAATTGATTATTAATAATAATGTAATAAAATGAAAGAGAGAAGTTGCAATGTCAAAATAAACTCTGAAGTAATCAGAGAGTAAATTACTTAACATAACCATAAATAAGAAAACAGATTCATATTCTCAGATTACTTAATTATTCAACAAAATCCAAACACAACTAATTGCAATTATAAAACATTACAAATACCTACATTGGAAAAATGTGAATTAATGACTTCCAACAAACATATGGTGAAACAAAAAAAAATTTAAAACCTCTTTAAAAAAGTATCATATATTTATTGATTTATTAAAATAAATATCTTCTCATATATCACAGATTAAAATGGTTATATTAGATTTACATACAAAAATATCTATGTATCAATTTTCAAGTTCAATTTTAAAGACCGCTTCCACCTTGAGCTGTGATGGTGGCAAATGCATAGTCATTTGTGTGTAAAAAGTTTGGCGTTTTTCCTTCCTTGACAATCCTCAAAGCTTGAAGAACTCTAGCCGTGTCCAATTCTTTTTCAGAAGCCTTTTCACTGTCTAAACAAATGTCCTGCATTCTCAGGTTAAATTGTTCCAAAACCTTAACCCTGTAGTCGACAACGGAGGCAACAGGATTGGCAGTCATCCTCAAATTTTCCAAACAGGGTAGTTTACAGATATGCTGTACCTCTTCCACGTCCGTTATTTGATTGCAACTAAGGTCCAAAGTCTCCAACGAATACAGTTTGCCAAATCCTGAGAGCGACGTTATCGTATTTTGAGCCAAATTTATAGATATAACTTTACCAAGCTTGGAATGCCAATCCTCACAAACGGTAAACAAATTTTCACTCAAATTCAAATAGGACAAGTAAGGTAAACTGGACAAGTTTGTTATTTCGCTGATTTTATTTTTACTCATTACGAGTTTCTGCAGTTTTGGAAGCAGTTTGATGCTCGAATCAATCTCAACAATTTCGTTTGCACTTAGGTTCATTTCAACCAGCTTTTTCCATACCTAAAAATGCATTAAATATAAATATTACAAAAGATTTTTATTTATTAATTCTCGGGCAACTAACAGGTACTATGTCAAATATTAATTTAACACGCACCCAATAACAAGTTGACACATTCTGGAGACTTACAATATTAATCGTCTCACAGATCCAGACTGAAAAAACAATTAAAAATGTGTCTCCGCCGGGAATCGAACCCGGGACGTTTGGATCAGCAGTCAGATACCCAACCAACTGAGCCACGAATGCGGAAGATACAAATAATAATAACTACTTTTGAATTGTGTATCAGAAAGTATTAAGTTACGGACAAAAAAAGAATTATAAAACTTGAGGGCTTAGAAAACATGTATAATTTTTAACAGATTTATAATATCATATTCATTTTTTCAAACAACCTACATGCCATTAAAATAAATACACTACAACATACATTCCCTAAAAAGAACAAAGGTTCAAGTTATAGGTAAATCAAATGAGTCGAAGCAGGATTCGAACACGGGTCCATTGGATTGGTAGTCCAGTACACTACCATTCAACCACAGACACATTCTATAAAATTGAGTATCATTATCATAATTGATACATTGGATTGGTAGTCCAGTACACTACCATTCAACCACAGACACATTCTATAAAATTGAGTATCATTATCATAATTGATACATTGGATTGGTAGTCCAGTACACTACCATTCAACCACAGACACATTCTATAAAATTGAATATCATTATCATAACACGGGTCAATTGGATTGGTAGTCCAGTACACTACCATTCAACCACAGACACATTCTATAAAATTGAGTATCATTATCATAATTGATACATTGGATTGGTAGTCCAGTACACTACCATTCAACCACAGACACATTCTATAAAATTGAATAACATTATCATAACACGGGTCCATTGGATTGGTAGTCCAGTACACTACCATTCAACCACAGACACATTCTATAAAATTGAGTATCATTATCATAATTGATACATTGGATTGGTAGTCCAGTACACTACCATTCAACCACAGACACATTCTATAAAATTGAGTATCATTATCATAACACGGGTCCATTGGATTGGTAGTCCAGTACACTACCATTCAACCACAGACACATTCTATAAAATTGAGTATCATTATCATAATTGATACATTGGATTGGTAGTCCAGTACACTACCATTCAACCACAGACACATTCTATAAAATTGAGTATCATTATCATAACACGGGTCCATTGGATTGGTAGTCCAGTACACTACCATTCAACCACAGACACATTCTATAAAATTGAGTATCATTATCATAATTGATACATTGGATTGGTAGTCCAGTACACTACCATTCAACCGCAGACACATTCTATAAAATTGAGTATCATTATCATAATTGATACATTGGATTGGTAGTCCAGTACACTACCATTCAACCACAGACACATTCTATAAAATTGAATATCATTATCATAACACGGGTCCATTGGATTGGTAGTCCAGTACACTACCATTCAACCACAGACACATTCTATAAAATTGAGTATCATTATCATAATTGATACATTGGATTGGTAGTCCAGTACACTACCATTCAACCACAGACACATTCTATAAAATTGAGTATCATTATCATAATTGATACATTGGATTGGTAGTCCAGTACACTACCATTCAACCGCAGACACATTCTATAAAATTGAGTATCATTATCATAATTGATACATTGGATTGGTAGTCCAGTACACTACCATTCAACCACAGACACATTCTATAAAATTGAGTATCATTATCATAATTGATACATTGGATTGGTAGTCCAGTACACTACCATTCAACCACAGACACATTCTATAAAATTGAGTATCATTATCATAATTGATACATTGGATTGGTAGTCCAGTACACTACCATTCAACTGCAGACACATTCTATAAAATTGAGTATCATTATCATAATTGATACATTGGATTGGTAGTCCAGTACACTACCATTCAACCGCAGACACATTCTATAAAATTGAGTATCATTATCATAATTGATACATTGGATTGGTAGTCCAGTACACTACCATTCAACCACAGACACATTCTATAAAATTGAATATCATTATCATAACACGGGTCCATTGGATTGGTAGTCCAGTACACTACCATTCAACCACAGACACATTCTATAAAATTGAGTATCATTATCATAACACGGGTCCATTGGATTGGTAGTCCAGTACACTACCATTCAACCACAGACACATTCTATAAAATTGAATATCATTATCATAACACGGGTCCATTGGATTGGTAGTCCAGTACACTACCATTCAACCACAGACACATTCTATAAAATTGAGTATCATTATCATAATTGATACATTGGATTGGTAGTCCAGTACACTACCATTCAACCGCAGACACATTCTATAAAATTGAGTATCATTATCATAATTGATACATTGGATTGGTAGTCCAGTACACTACCATTCAACCGCAGACACATTCTATAAAATTGAGTATCATTATCATAATTGATACATTGGATTGGTAGTCCAGTACACTACCATTCAACCACAGACACATTCTATAAAATTGAGTATCATTATCATAATTGATACATTGGATTGGTAGTCCAGTACACTACCATTCAACCACAGACACATTCTATAAAATTGAGTATCATTATCATAATTGATACATTGGATTGGTAGTCCAGTACACTACCATTCAACTGCAGACACATTCTATAAAATTGAGTATCATTATCATAATTGATACATTGGATTGGTAGTCCAGTACACTACCATTCAACCACAGACACATTCTATAAAATTGAATATCATTATCATAACACGGGTCCATTGGATTGGTAGTCCAGTACACTACCATTCAACCACAGACACATTCTATAAAATTGAGTATCATTATCATAACACGGGTCCATTGGATTGGTAGTCCAGTACACTACCATTCAACCACAGACACATTCTATAAAATTGAATATCATCATAACACGGGTCCATTGGATTGGTAGTCCAGTACACTACCATTCAACCACAGATACATTCTATAAAATTGAGTATCATTATCATAATTGATACATTGGATTGGTAGTCCAGTACACTACCATTCAACCACAGACACATTCTATAAAATTGAGTATCATTATCATAACACGGGTCCATTGGATTGGTAGTCCATTACACTACCATTCAACCACAGACACATTCTATAAAATTGAATATCATTATCATAACACGGGTCCATTGGATTGGTAGTCCAGTACACTACCATTCAACCACAGACACATTCTATAAAATTGAGTATCATTATCATAACACGGGTCCATTGGATTGGTAGTCCAGTACACTACCATTCAACCACAGACACATTCTATAAAATTGAGTATCATTATCATAATTGATACATTGGATTGGTAGTCCAGTACACTACCATTCAACCACAGACACATTCTATAAAATTGAATATCATTATCATAACACGGGTCCATTGGATTGGTAGTCCAGTACACTACCATTCAACCACAGACACATTCTATAAAATTGAGTATCATTATCATAATTGATACATTGGATTGGTAGTCCAGTACACTACCATTCAACCACAGACACATTCTATAAAATTGAGTATCATTATCATAACACGGGTCCATTGGATTGGTAGTCCAGTACACTACCATTCAACCACAGACACATTCTATAAAATTGAGTATCATTATCATAATTGATACATTGGATTGGTAGTCCAGTACACTACCATTCAACCACAGACACATTCTATAAAATTGAGTATCATTATCATAACACGGGTCCATTGGATTGGTAGTCCATTACACTACCATTCAACCACAGACACATTCTATAAAATTGAATATCATTATCATAACACGGGTCCATTGGATTGGTAGTCCAGTACACTACCATTCAACCACAGACACATTCTATAAAATTGAGTATCATTATCATAACACGGGTCCATTGGATTGGTAGTCCAGTACACTACCATTCAACCACAGACACATTCTATAAAATTGAGTATCATTATCATAATTGATACATTGGATTGGTAGTCCAGTACACTACCATTCAACCACAGACACATTCTATAAAATTGAATATCATTATCATAACACGGGTCCATTGGATTGGTAGTCCAGTACACTACCATTCAACCACAGACACATTCTATAAAATTGAGTATCATTATCATAATTGATACATTGGATTGGTAGTCCAGTACACTACCATTCAACCACAGACACATTCTATAAAATTGAGTATCATTATCATAACACGGGTCCATTGGATTGGTAGTCCAGTACACTACCATTCAACCACAGACACATTCTATAAAATTGAGTATCATTATCATAATTGATACATTGGATTGGTAGTCCAGTACACTACCATTCAACCACAGACACATTCTATAAAATTGAGTATCATTATCATAACACGGGTCCATTGGATTGGTAGTCCAGTACACTACCATTCAACCACAGACACATTCTATAAAATTGAATATCATTATCATAACACGGGTCCATTGGATTGGTAGTCCAGTACACTACCATTCAACCACAGACACATTCTATAAAATTGAGTATCATTATCATAATTGATACATTGGATTGGTAGTCCAGTACACTACCATTCAACCGCAGACACATTCTATAAAATTGAGTATCATTATCATAATTGATACATTGGATTGGTAGTCCAGTACACTACCATTCAACCACAGACACATTCTATAAAATTGAATATCATTATCATAACACGGGTCCATTGGATTGGTAGTCCAGTACACTACCATTCAACCACAGACACATTCTATAAAATTGAGTATCATTATCATAATTGATACATTGGATTGGTAGTCCAGTACACTACCATTCAACCGCAGACACATTCTATAAAATTGAGTATCATTATCATAATTGATACATTGGATTGGTAGTCCAGTACACTACCATTCAACCGCAGACACATTCTATAAAATTGAGTATCATTATCATAATTGATACATTGGATTGGTAGTCCAGTACACTACCATTCAACCACAGACACATTCTATAAAATTGAATATCATTATCATAACACGGGTCCATTGGATTGGTAGTCCAGTACACTACCATTCAACCACAGACACATTCTATAAAATTGAGTATCATTATCATAATTGATACATTGGATTGGTAGTCCAGTACACTACCATTCAACCCCAGACACATTCTATAAAATTGAGTATCAAAAATACATTCATTCATTCATTCATTCATACCATCACGGCATATCCCACAATGTGGGGTAACCAGCGAAAGGTGTGCAGGTGTGCATTGCCTTATAAAAGGGAGCACAAAATATCTGTGTATACCCACACACCAGTCTCGTCTCACCTAAAAAGGCACTATATTCAGAATGGGTGGTGAACCTCATTGCTGAACTATGTGAGATGTTATTGTTGCCTGTTGTATTTTCGATTACCCGGCTCTTACGGGACACTCGAAAACAATAATAGAAAAGAGTGGAAGCACTATTCTAAGCCGGTGCCTCACAGTTATAAAAATACATTAAACAAAAAAATATCATTAAAATTAATTACCAGTTGTTGAGAATTAGACTCAATATCTTTATGTATAACATCACAAAGAATAATATCACAAAGATTTTTGGTGTTAGTTTTATGAACCCGTAATACTCTCAAGGTATTTCTCAAACTTCCTGTAAATAAGAAAAAATATAAATACATAGGAATTCATTGTTTATCTCACTTAAAATATATACAGTATACAGGGTGTCAACGTATTCCTTTTAAGGGCTGTTATACCAACTCATGACTCGCCAGAATATGCAAATATGACCTTAGTAAAAGTGCCTTAGTTTTCGAGATATTGCCACTTTTACTAAGTGACCGAAAATCTCCGCCTTAGATTGGTTTTTCGATTGCCATATTTACAAATTTCAATATTTTGGAATTCTAATTTATGTTCCACAATCTTGTATAACTCAGCTGTTGATCACAATCCAAAATAATAATAAAACTTTTTTTTTTGGCGGATAAAAAATAATTATGGCCCGGATTATGAATTTAAAAAAAAATATTGCCCAACTTTGCTTGTTCACACTGAAAAAAAATGTATGACGCCAACCTGGCAAATTGTTGCAAAAGTTGGCGCAATTATTGTATACATTTTTTTTTCAGTGTGAACAATCAAAGTTGGGTAATATTTTTTTTTTAAATTCACAACCCGAGCCATAGTTATTTTTTTTTCCGCCAAAAAAAAAAGTTTTATTATTATTTTGGATTGTGATCAAAAGCTGAGTTATTCAAGATTGTGGAACATAAATTAGAATTCCAAAATATTGAAATTTGTAAATATGGCACTCGAAAAACCAATCTAAGGCGGAGATTTTCGGGCACTTTGTAAAAGTGGCAATATCTCGAAAACTAAGGAACTTTTACTAAGATCATATTTGCATATTCTGGCGAGTCATCAGTTGGTATAACAGCCCTTAAAAGGAATACGTTGACTTATGGGACACCCTGTATATGGCCATCCATTCTAGTTTTTTTTCATTTTTACAAATATTTTACACCGTGGCCCTCGAAAGAGAATAAAATATATTTTTATCTTTAAATATTAATCATTAATTACTTCATTTAAAAACAAAAAGTTAATTGCATAAACTTTGCTGAAGAATCAGATGATGTCATCCCCAATTTACAAAAATCAACCATAAATATATACATTGGACTTTAGAATGGGAATGTGGATTAAGTCATTGAAGGAAAAAATTTTGTTTACAACAAAAAAGCTTCGAAAGAAAAATAGAGATTACCCAAGTAAACAAATCATAGAAATGAAAAAAATGTATGGCATACAAAAACAAGATGATGCAAAAATAACTAAAATAAAGAAGAGAACTGGTACCACCAAACAAAAAAGTGCAAGCTGATATTCTTACAAATAACGAATAATATGAACAAAAGACCTCTCATAGTATGCAGCTCCTAACATTGACTTATAAATTAATAATGATTATTAAAACTGCAATCTTATACAGCATTTTTAATATCTGTGATTAAAGATGATAAGCATTTAAGTATATTTTTTATTAATAATAAATTTTCGCAATAATGACAATTCTTTGTTTGCATATTCATCATGTTTATCAGTGAACAAACCAGTATTGGTGATAAACTTTACAGATCAATTACAAATATAAGATGACATATGACGTATCATGCAATGATATAATCTATGCCATGGTAACATTTAGAAACATAGTGATTCAATCCATTATAGATCTTTCTATTATGCTAACAAGACTATTTATGTATTTGAGACATGTGCATATAACTATTTATTATCTTTATAAACATGTGTAAATATGACCCATTCAAGAATGTTTTTACTTTTATTACCTACATACTTAACATGCAGGTGTTCAATTTGAATAGTTCTATTTTAAAACATTCAAATCATATTTCTATCAAAATACCACACATTAATATATTGGCATGTAAACTATCCATCACCCTGAGTACATTTATACATGTTCTTCTTGTTTAGTGCATTCATACATGTCTCAAATAAATTATTGTCATTTCTTTCTTAGAATACTATTCCAAGTTTTTCAATCTTAGATATTTATCAAAAAGATTATATTTTGGGAATAACAATACAACATACAACCGTTCATCTGCAATTTAAATTTAAATATGTTTTAGGAACAACAAATAATAACAATATAACAGTATCATCTGCAATTTAAGTTTAAATTTGTTTTAAGAACAACAAATAATAACAATACAACTGTATCATCTGCAATTTAAATTTAAATATGTTTTAGGAACAACAAATAATAACAATATAACAGTATCATCTGCAATTTAAGTTTAAATTTGTTTTAAGAACAACAAATAATAACAATACAACAGTATCATCTGCAATTTAAATTTAAATATGTTTTAGGAACAACAAATAATAACAATATAACAGTATCATCTGCAATTTAAGTTTAAATTTGTTTTAAGAACAACAAATAATAACAATACAACAGTATCATCTGCAATTTAAATTTAAATATGTTTTAAGAACAACAAAGAATAACAATACAACAGTATCATCTGCAATTTAAATTTAAATATGTTTTAAGAACAACAAAGAATAACAATACAACAGTATCATCTGCAATTTAAATTTAAATATGTTTTAAGAACAACAAAGAATAACAATACAACAGTATCATCTGCAATTTAAATTTAAATATGTTTTAAGAACAACAAAGAATAACAATACAACAGTATCATCTGCAATTTAAATTTAAATATGTTTTAGGAACAACAAAGAATAACAATACAACAGAATCATCTGCAATTTAAGTTTAAATTTGTTTTAGG
Organism: Molanna angustata; assembly: GCA_963576475.1. NCBI lineage: Eukaryota > Metazoa > Arthropoda > Insecta > Trichoptera > Molannidae > Molanna > Molanna angustata. The sequence goes on from OY754981.1 coordinate 17,667,450, forward strand.
AACAACAAATAATAACAATACAACTGTATCATCTGCAATTTAAATTTAAATATGTTTTAAGAACAACAAAGAATAACAATACAACAGTATCATCTGCAATTTAAATTTAAATATGTTTTAAGAACAACAAAGAATAACAATACAACAGTATCATCTGCAATTTAAATTTAAATATGTTTTAAGAACAACAAAGAATAACAATACAACAGTATCATCTGCAATTTAAATTTAAATATGTTTTAAGAACAACAAAGAATAACAATACAACAGTATCATCTGCAATTTAAATTTAAATATGTTTTAAGAACAACAAAGAATAACAATACAACAGTATCATCTGCAATTTAAATTTAAATATGTTTTAAGAACAACAAAGAATAACAATACAACAGTATCATCTGCAATTTAAATTTAAATATTTTTTAGGAACAACAAAGAATAACAATACAACAGAATCATCTGCAATTTAAGTTTAAATTTGTTTTAGGAACAACAAATAATAACAATACAACTGTATCATCTGCAATTTAAATTTAAATATGTTTTAAGAACAACAAAGAATAACAATACAACAGTATCATCTGCAATTTAAATTTAAATATGTTTTAAGAACAACAAAGAATAACAATACAACAGAATCATCTGCAATTTAAGTTTAAATTTGTTTTAGGAACAACAAATAATAACAATACAACTGTATCATCTGCAATTTAAATTTAAATATGTTTTAAGAACAACAAAGAATAACAATACAACAGTATCATCTGCAATTTAAATTTAAATATGTTTTAAGAACAACAAAGAATAACAATACAACAGTATCATCTGCAATTTAAATTTAAATATTTTTTAGGAACAACAAAGAATAACAATACAACAGAATCATCTGCAATTTAAGTTTAAATTTGTTTTAGGAACAACAAATAATAACAATACAACTATATCATCTGCAATTTAAATTTAAATATTTTTTAGGAACAACAAATAATAACAATACAACAGTATCATCTACAATTTAAGTTTAAATATTTTTTTCCCTTTGTAGTGTCATTACTGTGACTCGTGACTCATTTCATCTAAATAATAAAATACCTAAACAATTTGTCAGAGAATCTTCACTTACAAGACTTGACATAATTCACCATAAAATGGCTATTAACACAGCAGCCCGGCTGTGTAACGATCTTCCGAATTCTGTGTTTCCACCTTCTTACAACCCGAGTCTTTTTAAAACCCGAATCAATATCCTCCTGAGCAGATTGCAAAACCTCCCCAATGCTACATAGTGCGCTTCTTTGCCATGTTAAAAAAAAACTAGGTACATTTTTTTTATTTATTTGCTCCATACCTTCATGATTTGCTCAATGTACAAATAAAACATACACTGACAGGAGCTTCACAATATATTAGTTAAAAGAAAAAACATTCAATTATATACAAACCTGTATTGGTAATATTATGCATAGGACACATCAACATGACGAGCTCTCTCAATGACTTAAACGGTGTTAAATCAAATAACAGTTTGTTGGGTACAATATTACTAGTTCCGACAAAATTATTACTTCCTTCAATGTGTAAAACCTTCAGCTTCGAACAAAAGTCAAGGACGTGACTAAAATCGTATTTGCTATCGGCGAGCTCAAAGGATGAACATGGCTGCTTTAGGCGTTCGCTTATAGCGTATAACTGAAAAACATATTATATTAATACATATGTAAATTTGTATCATCAATACACTGAATTTAAAAACTGATACAAAAATTCTAAAAACATGTGTAGAAATTAGGGTACAATTTGTAGAGCCAACAAATAAGCAAAAGCTCCCTTGGATGGTCTTTTACCATAAAATGACACTACAGAATTTTGCTTAAGTACCTATTCATATTGCAAGCTTTTCCTGTGAAAGTTTATATTTTTCTCACAGTAAATGTTATCTACAAACAAAAGAAAAGTTCTAATCACTTTTGTCCAAAATTACACTAAATATTATAGATACTCATGTAACCTTCAATTGTATAGGTATAGACAGTGGGGGCTGGTGACCTTGAATCTTAGAGGGGCTCAAAATTATAATTTTACCTAGAAGAGACTTACTTTCAACAGGAATCAGAAAGCTG